>JAODIE010000001.1:1449352-1786630 GCA_027575565.1 Diploeciton nevermanni
TTTTAAATTGCTAAATTTTCGTTTCAATTAGTTGAGAGGAAAGCCACTACTTGCTTACTCATACCAAATCACACTCTTAATTGTAGAAAAAAGGCAGAAAATGTAACAGAATATTTTAAACTAGATTGGGGGTGGGGGAGGGCATAGTTAGAAAAAAATGGTTATAATTAACATTGGGGTACTGGTACGGTCTAGTATCTGTCAAAGTAATACTTGCACTGCCACCAGAGGTCGTTGCAACTTCCCTAAAGGTTAATACGACGCTATCTGGCGGAATATTTTCACTGTTTTTAATGACAACCTGTGCGGCCATTTTGTATCGTTCAGTTATCAGTAAGCGGTTGTCCGATAAGGTACTCATTTATATATCTGCAGTGGTAAGCGATTTTTGGTTTCCTTGCGATCTAGGAATATAAATGATGTGCCGTGTAGTATTATCATTGACAATATCTATTGCAGTTTAGGTTCCGGGAGCAATATTTTTTGAGTTTATCACATACCTCTCAATTTGCTTTGCTACATTAGCATTTGTTATGCTAATCACACACCCATATCACATCTGTAATCATAGGTTATGTATAAAAATAACAGAATATCTTGAGACTCGTACATAATAGGTTATAATTGATGATAATTTAGCATAATTAAGATTGCAGGTCGAGTATTGGAGCGACTTGTTTTGGTTATCAGAATTCTTTGTCGTCTTCATTGACAACAACCCAACATCAGGTAATGTATTTAGAAAATATAAGATGTGTAGCAATATCACTCACAATATCTGTTGTAGTTTAGGATAAATTCGTAATGAACGATTTACTTTCTTAGGAAATCACATTTTTCTCATTCAGTTTACAGGAAAGACACAAACCACTTACTCCAACCAAATCACACCTTTAATCATCAAAAAAAAAAAAAAAACACGAAATGCAACTGAATGTCTTAATAGAGTTTAGGTACTCATAATCGACTATGATGTGTCATAATATTCTACGTAGATGTTAAAAGTGGCGACACTAGCGACACTGTCATCAGGGATTAATTGTCGCAGCGTCTTTCTTTTAAGCAATTAAATAAACTATTGTCATACACACACACCACACATCGCTTATTATTGTAACATTTCTTTTCAACATATAAATTTATGCAAATTTTAACCAACATCAAACCAGAATGCATCAAAGAAGATCAAACCAGTATAATAGTCAGCTTGTTATTTGAAAAGATCTAAAATATTTCAATAATATAGTAGTCTTCAAATTTAAAAATAAAGATAAAATATATTTACTAATGAACATTGTGAACAGATTATAGAAGGCTAAATTTTAATTTTTTAACGGTAAATGCAAGGTAATATGATGATTACACAGTTTACAAAATACTTTACCATTTCTCATATCTATAAACTTATGAAAATATTTTAGGATGGCAGAGAGTGGGGCCGAAACGGGTTCATCTGATCTGAAGGATACGAGTACTGATGATGAACAAATCCCTACCACTAGAAAACGTCGCCGTCGGTATAAAGACAGAGAATGTGGGATGCCGAGTGCTAAGCACAGAAAGTTGTTCTATGATTCTGACACTTCGGATGAAGACATTTCATTCAGGGAGAATTCTTTAAAGTGCAGGTATACTATTATTTAGCGTTATATAATAATGACACCTCTAAACAGAATATATAATATATAAAAATTACATAATTCATATTTATACAATTCGAAAAATAATTTAGGTGGCCTCCATCTTTCGATGATGTAGAAGACGTCGAGAATAGTCCAACCGAGGAAGACAGTGATGCTAATTTCGTATCGGACTTGCAGTCAACGCCTTCTAGCAATGAGACGACATATTATACTTATTCGTCAACAGACCATGGCTCCCCATCCTCCTCTGAAGATACTGGTGATCACGAGGAATCTGAAGTTCTTGAATCAGTCCAAGTAAGTGAGGCGTTGGATAATAACCAACCTAGCCTAGGAGACAGTTTGGATAGTTCTTTTATACCAGATGGGGATTATTTTTCATGGGATCCTGAAGGCTTTAATTCCGATTTTATGTATTCTCCTGCTGACTACTATCCTAGTTTGCCTGCCGATCCATTTCCCTTAGGTGAGCTTAGTGATGAGGCAAACAGAAACACGCTCTCTGAAGAGACAGACACAAACACAGACACCAAGTCTTCTGATCCCTGATTCCTGATCTTCGGCAACGTCCATTTCTTCGGAATCGAGTTTCTAGACGAATTGAGCTATAATACGTTTGATACTAAATTGTGCTTCAGTAAATGCATGGTCATAACGTTTTCTTAATGAAAATCATCAGTCTTTAGAAAAATAAATTTTTTGTTATTAAACATTATTTGCGAACGAGTTTTTTTATCTTTTTATTTGAACTATATAGTGTTGCTTATTCTGCAACAAATTGGTGTTGTTGGCGGTCTCAAGTTCCTATCATTACATATCGTTTATACATATCCAGTTGTTAATAACCTTGTGTTCTTCTCAAATATGTTTAGCTTAAACGAAATAATACCCGTTGAATGGGTTGGGAATCTATAAAAATACACCATCAAACCTAAATTTTTCTATAGATTTAGTTCGTAATCCATTTATTTCTTGCTCTTCATGATCCAATGCAATGACATATGATCCTACACGTGCATCCGGTATTCAATACGTAACAACTCATACAAAACGTACAATTGTGTAATGTCCTTCGTAATGCCATGATATAGCACTGCGCGCTAAAGTGCCACTTTGTGCAAAGGACACCTCGTATCGTCTAAAATAGTTAGAAACAGCGTAAGTAGCTTATTACTCTCTTAATCTCACATCGCTCTCAATTGTATTATCATCTCAAAGTTACAAAACTAAAATTCTATTCACACTATTTTTATTATTTCACCTTATCGCGTAGTCATAGTCATTGTACATGCGTACGACAGATACAATAGAATAGAATTGCTAGGGTTTCAATACTATCACCACCCAGAGCTTTAGTTTTGCGCGTCCCATGTCAATCAACTTTATACCATTACACTCTATGCCGTCAATACTAAATTATTAATCATAACAATAAATTATTACGCCGTACTTATGTATTTATTGGAATCCTAGATGACATAAGGTCTTACGTTAATACCTTTACTTCATGTAATTATAATATTATTGCCACAATTTGCACAATCTTCATGTTTATGTCGGATGGTTTCCTTTGGTTTAGGCTGAAGTAGCATTTAATTTATTTGCTGACATGATTCATCAATGGGTGAGTTAAAATATACGTCAACTGCATGGTAGGGCAGGTCTAATCGTCGCTCGCTTGCATTTGTATTTTTGATTAGATTCGTTACTTTGTTAACAATTAATTGTAATAATTATTATCAGTAGATATGTATGTTGCTACAGGCATTGGGTTATTATTATTCTTCATGTGGCGTGACACACATCTGAGTGAGTTTTGATTATAATTTATGAGTATTCTTATTTGTTGCACTTAATTTGCCAAGTGGTGCAACTGATTTTGGATGCAAAAACTCAAAATGACAATCAAATCAAAATATTTCTAGCAAGATAAATAAGTTAGATACGTTTCTTTCTCCGTAAATTAAAGAATTCGAAATATTTTTGCAAGAAACAAGTTACCAAGATATATAAAATGTAAATATTTAAACTTATTTTTGTCTAATATATCGCAAAACTTATTATGTGTTTATGTTATAAGTCAGAAGAGTTTCAGAATACAATTGCCCATCTTGATGCCTTTTTCAAAAAAACTTGATTTGAAGATTTTTTTCAAACAAAACTCTTAAAATAAATAAAATGAATTGTGCGTAGTATCTATTGCAATGAATATTCATTTTGGCACTTTTATATTTCCGTAGACTAAAAAAGGATTTTGCAGTGTCCTTGAATTCTATTAGGTATCCTTCGAGCTTCGATTAGATGCCAGATGCCAGTCCGTATTTTCGGGACTCTTTAAATAGTGTTTGAACTCTGTTTTAAATCGCTAAAAACATGGATCGGCATTCGTTTTCACATCACATTATAATATTGTAAACTAGATATATTTCAATTACGTTTTTGTTAATGCGCACCTGTAATGCAATCTTCCAATAAAAACATTATCTCTGCGAATGCGACCGAGTGCAATTCTCGGAATATACATTGACTTGATTTGTAATTTACGTCGATATAGTACACAATTGCGATCGTTGGTTTTTGCATCAGTAGATTTTGATATATTTACATTAGTTTTGATTGCTATTAGGTAATTAAACACTTATACTTAATTAATCTAAGTTATGTTACAATCGACGTTATTCTATCCACGCGCTGCGTAGCGCCTGTTAACGAGGTGACGATCCATTAATCGGTGGATCAAACAGGGTTAAAATCAGTCTAAAATGCTCGCCCCCGTTTAGTTTTGAGGGGTCGCGCTAAATCGTAAGGTATCCAATCAAGTGATTACTTCGTTAACTTCAAACTACGATCACCCAGATGTAATTTCTTGGTGTGGAGTAAGGGGCAGTTTATAAATGCTTTTAAGTTGATTTAAAGTATGAAATTGACTAAGTATCTCTTTGCTTGAGGGTATTGTTAGGAAACACGTTCAATTTGGTGCTGAATTGATTCTTCGATTTTTCGCATTGATTGACTACACCTTATTCTCCTTGATGTTGCTTTCTTTGGGTTTATTTTTTAGCTCCTTCTTGGCGTTTTTCTCGTCGCGTTTGAGCTCGTTCAGGAAGAGCTTATGCTTCATTTCCATGTGCTTCTCAGTGATCTCGTTCTTTTTGTTATCAATACGTTCCTCACTTTTGGTACGCTCTTTGTGCTTACGTTCGCCCCACCAACGCGTCTTCTCCTTGGGTTTCACTGCTTCTTTGCTGGTTGAAGCCGTAGGTTCACAGGGTGCTTTCGAAGAGGAGGTGGAAGCAGTGCAGACAGACGTAGACGCTGCTGTTGTCGAGGAGCCGGGGGTAGTAATCTTAGGTTCATCTTCATCTTGCTGGGGTAGTTTTTCATATTTGTATTTTTCTCTACGACTACTTGTAGCTATCCTTCCGGTTTCTAATTGTGTTACTATTTTTTGTGCACATCTAAGAAAATTTCGCAATATTAGTACGATTTCATCGATACTCTTTTTTAACATATACCTGATACGAGTTGACGCGGGCGGAGGAGCATTGTGCGTCGGACTGGCGGTGATGATCTCCTTGATTGGAGGCAAGCGGTTGACGGGATAGCCATTTTTGTCGCTGCGGCAGTATTCCTGCAATTTCATCTTCATCGCGTGCTGCTGGGAGCGGCGGAGCGCGCCCGTGGGCTGGCGTGGGTATGCACCGCCGAGGCAGTGACCACTGATACAGCAGGCGGCTGTGCCGCCACCACCTGCTGACCTGCGGCCGGCGCTGCTCTCGGAAGAACACGACGTGGAAGATATCGACGAGTTGCCGCTGCTGACGCTGTACAGACTGTCTGACTGTGGCACTGAGGAAGACCGGGAGTTTACCGAATAACCGCTTGCTGATGAAGGTAGTATTGGACCAGTCTGGAAGAATTCATTTAATTAGTCTAAAAAAATCGATTTGCAAACTTGTTTTTAGAAATAATTTTAACTTCAACGATAATTCTGTCGTGAAAAAAATATAAGAGAGAAAGAGGGAACTTAAGGAAATAATTTCATAAAGTTAGAAAAAGTAAAAATTGATTCCACTTAGAATCATCTGATATCATTCTCTAACCAACTCTTTCTCTAAGAAAATTATTCTAGTTTGCTGTAAATTATTCCCAACCCAACATTTTTTTCATGCTAGTTCATTACCTTGAGTCTTAAAATCTTGGCTCTGCATATAACGCATCTGAGTGGAAGCAGACGTTGCGATACAGCGATTTGGATAGTCTTGACGAAGCACTTCCTGCACACGACTTGATGTCCGCAGGGAGACGTCTGCATCGTCGCCTTGGCGTGGATGCAAATGACGCACTAAAACAACATCAAATACTGTAGAAAATGACACCCACAACGTGGATTCACACCACGTATCATAAAGTAAATGCGGTACAGTCAGCACTTCGAAACATATTTATTTCTTCAACCGCAAAAGCCCTTTTGAACATTCCGCAATGCCTTTGGTTTGACATTACTCTATCACCTGAATGTACATATTTGAATTATGCGTGTTAGTTACTCCTAGGGAATGCAGGTAGAAGACGTATGACGCGTATGCGTATGACGTCAACGTGGAATATCCGAAGTACTGCGAATAGGCGTTAATACAATACGAAGACTCATTGAATACCATCACGAGTAGACCATGTTCTTGACCCATTAACAGTGAACAACTTTCTGCACTCGTCTTTGCGCAATTTTTATTGAAAAGACATACACAATGAACTAAAGTCGGAATCTGTTTTATATATTATACAAGGTTTGGAAGATTTTAACCTTTATAACATAAAAGGAACCAACCTGATTAAAATGAGTATAGTAAACTTGAACGTGACGTAAATTACCCAAATAAAATTATTGGGCATTTAGTCATCTCCATTACCAAACCATTGAAAACGTGGCTAAACAAATTACCAGCAATCGTTGACATTGCGGTAGTGTATTGGAAATTTATTATGTCATATTGCTTTGAAGGTAATCCACTCTAAGCTTGTATTGCAGGTTTATAAATTTGTCTTACTTCATCACAATCAGGAATAAGTTATTTATTATTTAAAGTATTCTTTGTAAAAAATTTAATTTAGTAGCATTGCGGAAGACACATAATGTCAAACTTCTCGCTCCTTATATTTATTTTCTGCATCTAATCCAGCAAATTCTAGTCTTCTAGTATACTGGTTATAATTGCAAATTGCTTCCAACGTTCACTGTCTCTCTTCGTCCTCATGCTGAAATGGGTCCTATTCATGCATACATCAATGTATACGCTTTACCTACCTCTTCTTCCTGACATGTCGCCAGTTCCGGTTCATTCTCCTCAAGTTTGTTCAGCAATTTGTCCTATAACAAATGCAAGATATTAATATTTCTTACATGACATTCTAACTTCTTACATTGTCACATTGTGAGACGTAATGTAAAATAATTAAAGCAGGTGTATCTATATTGTAAAATCCGAATTGTTTTGCACCCTCTGGCATTTGTTATTTTGGTTTAAGGAAGTTAGTAGAATTTTAGTGTATCTAAAGGTGACAATATTGCTGTCTCTAGATTGACCTATACTTCTCCTACCTGAAATCATCGAACACCATTTAATTTCTGTTTATGATTTACTAGCAAATAAGATAACAAAAACCATCAATTATTGCAAGTGTGAATTATATTATATTTCCGTGACTTATAGATTAGTTGTCATTAAGGTGTTAAACTATATGAACTTGGATACCTTGATGTATTATGTTTATTTCCGCTATCTATGAATGTTATTCCAATGAATGTAATCAGTTTGTTATCTCTTAGGATCTACGGCCAGCTTCCGTATCTGAATTTGAATCACCTCACGAGTAGAGAACATGAACATAAAGATATCGTAAAACAATGTCCTGCATTTTAATCTCCTGCTTCATAGAAAGTTGGTTTTGTGAATAATGCGAATTGAGTTGTGAGTTTGTTTGTTTTTGTCGGACACTGCTGGTTTTACAATGAACCCGACATACTCATCGTGTATTGTCTTGTACGAACCTTTTTCTTTGCAGTAATATTTGCTTTGATGCTGCTTGAAACAAGCACCCGGTAGCAACCTTGTGTTAACACTTGCGCCTTATTTCCTCGCCTTGGCGTTGTGCTCGCGAGCGTAATCGACGAATAGTAATCATTATGATTAGTCTGACCACTGGGAAAACACAGTTCTAGATGGAGAAAATCCGAATACAGCTTAGTATTTGTGTCTATTTCCTTTTTTTTTTCTATTTACTTTGCTTTTTTACAAATGAATAAGATATGAGAGAATAATTGCATTAATCAATCGAATTTTCGTTGAAAAGTTAAATGTAAAAATCAAGTTTATTAAGAAATTATTAAGAAACTTCTCTAGAAAATTAGGTGCTTTAATTTAGTCAGATGTAGATGTAGACTAATAATTAATTAAGGAAATGTTAATTGAGATAAACATGATTATTAATTAGAAATAAATTATTATAATAGTTGTATTGTACTTGTAGCGCATTAAAAATAATTGAATAAGTTTCATCTTTATTTCAAATTTGTATTGATTTATTCTTATCTGGACTTCAAAACTCATGAAAATATTTACAACTTAGATGAAGCTGTAACAGTGTAAAAAAGCATTGTACTTATTGTAAATTAATTAAATTGATTTAGTGCCAAGAGAAAATGACTGCAGCATTCTATCACATGTGTGGTAGTCGATGAGAATTGCAGAGGATATTAATAATACGTGTGTCGATTATCTTTTATTGAGATGACATTTGAAGAACGCGATTTATCGAAAAATAAATTATATAAACAAAGTTATTACAATGTTTTGCATTTCTTTTTCAAACGTGTATTGTTAATGCTCTTGGCCATGAATTCACTTCGTAAACGATGCTAATGTTCAATCCAGTGACTTTCGTAATTTAACAGCACCGAAATTCATAACGATGCAACTTGTTTTTCCCTCATTTGTGAACAAATTGCGCAACTTCAATAATTGACGAGAAACATAGATGTTTGAGTTCAAATAATTGTGCATATGCATATGCTTGGATTCTTACACGGTGTGCTTTAAAGCTTTGATGATGACATTGAATATCGGTGGCAAGTTCATTACAAAACTGGCCCGTATTGAACCGGAGTGGACGGGGGCTCGACGAGTTTTATCCGTTTTTTCGCCAGCAGTCAAGAAAAGCACTCCTCAGAATATCCGTGGCTTCCTAAAGGTGCGCGACAACCCGGCCAAATCCACGGCATTCAAGCGTCGGCTAAGTGAAGTGTTTGCAGTGTTGGCGGCGGATTATCATGCAGCTGGTGCAGTTCATACTACAGATGCTGAACGCGTTTGCAACCGTGCGTCCGACGGAGCGTCCGCGGAATGTGTACGTGCAGGATATCGCGACGCTGGGCAATGTTGGCGCAAGGCACGAACGTAATGCGAGTCAGCCGCCCCCTCGCGTCACGCCGACTGCCCTCAGGTCCGGGAGAGACTGTGAGCCTATCGTGCTGACACTGGGTGAGTCCGGTGTATTTTCATTAATACAAAATGTATATTGGCTTTGAATTTTGGTATTGATCAATTCATTTCGAGCTGAATGAATATGAATATCCAATTAGGTTTGATTTGGAAATTTAATTATGAATTGCATTTTGAATTATCGTGCAATTATGATGGTATTTCAAATTAATTCTATTAGATTGATAACATATGCAAAAATGTTTTATTCAATTCAATATTTTAACTAATAACTAATCACGACGAGTGGAACTAATTAAATTGGTTGAACATTCTCTTGTTTGCTGACTTCTCCAAATCAGGTGAATGTACGATACCTTGAAGTAATTATAACAATAATTTGTTGGTTAATGCACAAAAATTCCAGGTGAATCAATTTAAAATGCATTTGTATTCGTTAACATCGTGAATCGTTAATGAACTCTTTATTTAAAGAAGAATATTTCTTGTAAGGTCATTAACTTAGGAAGCAAGAAAAATAGGATTTGTCATGAAATTTTCTCTAAATACATAACTATTTTAGGTGTTCTCTTGCAAACTATTCAACTCCAGTAACATAACATAGAACCATTGTCCATATGGTCTTACGTGTGCACCTACTAAACTCCTAACATTCATCAAATAGCCTTCAATAGGTTAGTTACTTAGTTACTTAGCACTCATTGTGAATGGGACACCATCTTTCCACTTTTATTTATTTATTTTTTAAATTGTAGATTATTTTTAAGTCTTATATTTTGTTATATAAATTAGTTATTTATTTGCATGATTAATAGAAAATTGTGAAATAATGCATAATTAATTATATTAAAATTATTCTTTTTAGTTAAACAAACAAATTTGTCTGTAAAGACAATTAAGTCAATCCATACAAACAGATCTCGATTGAAACAAATATTTAGAACGTTGCTTAGGCAAAAAGTGTTCCTGTTAGATAAAGTAGAAAAACTGTTTGAAATCAGTTAGTTTCCGGACATAAAATCTTCACGCTAATTGCACAATGCAAAAGTGAAAGAAAAGACAATAGTCTTGCAAATAAAACAGGCATTTTATTATTAAACTCGAGTATTTTTACTGCTTTCGCTTACTGTCATGCTATGTTACCTTTAAGTTTGATAAATGTTTGAGAGCAATTAATCAAGCGTCACTAAACGATAGTTTAACTGACGCATTGTTTGTTTGCTTGAGTGCTTTCCAAGAGCAGGACGTTCAGTATCGACCAAAGCATATTTTGATTAAATCTGGAATAAATGTAATTTTTCTAGTAATAAACTTCTTTAGCGTGTGAACGTGTGGCACCTGCTTTATTTAAGTGACGAAACGTTCCAAGCATTTTCGATTCAAGTCATGCTACCTCCTGATGCACATTTTGCTCACGATTTGTTTGAATGGATAAGCAACTCGCTTTCTTTTCAAGGTCCAAACAGCGTGTTTACGGTTAGAAAAGAACTTCGCGTAATACCTGCGCGTTGACTTTCATCGCACGTTCTTGTCGTAATACTACCTCGATGTTTTGAGGTGTTTGATCAAGCCACACGCATAATTATCGATTACACGCAAGTCGATAGCTGTAAACAGAAGATAGGCGTTGATGAAATCCAAACAGGCGTCGTATCTACAGTCTAAATATCTAATCCAATCATGGTTATGATTTGAACCTGCTTGATTGTATTGTTTCTCTGCGCAGGAGTAAACAGAGTTAAATTAACTCCGCGTCCTATTGGGAACTGCAAAAGCTGCTGCAACTTGAAAATGCGGAAGGATATTCGACTTTTGCTCTTCACGAAGGACAATCCCACTAACGAGATCACATTGCAATTACGCCCGGGTAGTTTAAAACGCGCTGGACTCAATCCCCAGCATGCCACTGTCATTTTTGTGCATGGCTTCATCGAAGTGTGCCAAGCTGCATCCAGTTCCTACGCAATTCGTGATGGTACTTGTACTTATCAGTAGCAGACCATCGAATAGTTTATGAATCTCATCTTGTTATAGCATACCTGGAAAGACCAGAACCTTACAATGTCATTCTAATTGACTGGACCAACCTGTCTGCGGGACCCTGGTATGCCCAAGCAGCAAGGAACACAATTGTGGTCGCTGATGTCCTAGCAAAATTCTTACGTGTGTTTCATAAATCAGAGGAGTTGTCCTTGGATCGTGTGCACCTGGTGGGTTTCAGTCTCGGAGCTCAGGTCATTGGGATCGCTGGGAAACAACTTCGGTCCTTACAACTCGTCAATCGGATCACCGGATTAGATCCGGCTTTGCCATTTTATCCAGTTAAAGGTAAAGGAAAGATTTGCTTTCAGGTCAGAATGGAAATAATTGTTTTTTTAGATGTAGCTCATCGAGTTACAAAGGAAGATGCGGAATTTGTGGATATTATTCATACTAGTCCATTGCTGTTAGGGTATCCCGTGTCGATTGGGCATGCGGACTTCTATGTGAATTATGGGAAGGATTTTCAGCCTGGTTGTAGATTTGAAGACTTGGTTTTACGGAATGAAATTGACGATTATTGTAAGAACTTCAAATATAGGGTTTATGAAAAAAACCTAAATATTTTGTTTAGTTTCTTGTAGTCATCAAAAAGCATGGAACGTTTACGTTGAAACAGTGAAAAATCCAGCTAAATATCCGAGTTATCGCTGTCATTCCAATAAGAAAAATTGCAAATTACAAAATGTCTACATGGGGTTTAATGTTTCCAGGTATGTAATGTAACTCGTCCACAATATTACTCTAAATCCAAAACGTGTAAACCAACCCTAAATTGTCTTTCAAACCAAATCCCTACTTTTCCGTGCCAACCAATTTCGATCATATGGATGATGATGAACTTGGCATTCGTCTGCTCTTATTTGAAAAATAACAAAGCAAAATCAACGTGGTTTACCCTACTAACAAGTAATAACTTTCAACCCAGGAATCGTGGCATGTTAGAGTAATACGTACAATAATACCACTACCCGCCCCCCACCTTATCACCATTTTAAAAAACTATTATCACCTTCAATAAATTATCACCAATATAAGCTTATTTTTTAAATGAAAACTCATCTGAGTTTATCTCTGTTTTAGAACCATTCGTGGGGATTATTACGTCAGAACCTCATAAAATTGAAAAAACATACAAGATATACTCGTATAGATAGTTGTACTTATCAGATCGAGTATGCTTTATATCAAAACAATTTATGTATTTATGACTAAATATTCGATCCAGTTAATGACGATCAGCGAGTTCTGAAGAATACTCTACGCGTATCAACAATGTACGTGAAAAAGCATGAAAGATAATGCACCTGGTCGCGTTAGATTGGATTGAAAAATGGCTGGTACAAGAATCCTATGTCCAATAAAAGGTGACAATAAAACCTTCAATAAAAGCTCGCAATGTTTCAATGATGAATGTGAAACATTTGTATCAAATGTGATGTAAGCTGGATGTAAGCTAACTAAGTTGTATCTTTTTCGAGTGAGCATTTTTTTCGTAAACAAAATTTTAGGTTTATATTTCTTGGTGTGTTAATTAAATCCATTGTGATAAAAGACCTATAAAAGTCTCTTCTAGAGTTGAATGTCATGAATGTGATGTTTGTGCTAAGAGCCGCGTAGTTTTAATTTTATTTGTAAGATAATACCTAGTAAAATATAACTTCCAGTATTTTCTAGTTGATTTGGTCTGGTGGCTCTTATGATTCTAATATTTCCGCACGAAATAATTAGGACACCAGATAGCAACAAGAAGTAAAATTTACAGAAAAATGTCTACGTAACTTTTATTTTCTGCATTATTTTTAGGATAACTTTTTACTTATTAAAAATAATATCTTGAATCCTTCAGTTATTTGTGTAATATTTAATTTGGAAACTAGAAGAAAGTATCAAACTGAGAAACTTTATTTATATAAAGAAAATAATTTAAGCAACCGAGGTGGCAGTAATTAGAAAACGGTGTATAAATCCAACTATAACCTAGGGTCACTTTATTATCAACTCTTTAGGTGTTAAATTGATATCAATCTTTCAAACTAATATAACAAATAGTATTTCTTTATGAAGATGACTCTATTCAGTTCTATAATACAATGAGTTGAAACAGTTTAAATTTGTGTAATATTTACTAACGAACAAATCAGAAATTAGTTATCATGTTATCATCGGAGGGTGTAAGTCATGCCAATCCACGTGAAGAGAATGATATATCACTCTCAAAGCAACAAACTCCCATCAACTATATGCTATAAAACCAAAAATCCAGTTTTTCAGTACAGAAGACACTAGCCACTGCAATGATGTGATGCAATGAATAGAATGCATGAAGGAGAAGCACATCATTTCGTGGCAAACGGCTGCGTAAACGAGACAAATGTCGAAGGAATCATTTATAAGCGCATCGTGCAGCAGAAACGATTTTCGTGCGGCGGCGACGGCGGCGACGGCGGCGACGGCGGCGGCGGCCCAGGAAACGCCAGTGCCAACGAAATGCGTGAACATCGATTTTATGACGAATCACGTAATGTAAATAGTTATAGTAGCTGGTTCGAAAGTTGGAAAGTGTTACAATCAACGAACCTAACGACACTTACAACCTGCGCCGTGAATCATTTATAAGACAAGTCGGTACTCAGTACAAAATATTATTAGCGTGATTATTCCTAATATTTGCAATGTCATTTTACTACCAACAGAATGGGTTGAAAATCTTTATTGAAAGAAAAATGTTTTGCTCTAATATCCTCAATATGTGTTGTCATACTTTACATAAATCAGTTGGTTTCTTCATAATCTTGTACTTAATCAATTGTTAATCACAGTTTTGGTTATTAGTTCATTCAATAAGATTTTTAATAAAGCAATTATTATAAAAGCACTCAGTTCAGTTCATGGAAATCCACTTTTTTCACGCTTTTTTCATTCATCCTGACGTGTTTAATATGAAAGCAATAGATTTTCTTTATTCGAGTAACTTAATTGCTTAATCTGCGCCTTAATGGCAATTTTCTCTACTATTATTGATGCTCGTGCAAAGAGCAGTGGAGGAAAATTGATTTTGACGTCATTATTATAAATCTACACCTAACATGAAACCTTGATCGCTTTTAACGCAATTATTTTGCCCCGTACGAAATTAAAGAGCGATGTCATTACGTTACCTGAAATATCCAATAAGAAGCTTTAGTCGCCGCTAATTCGATTTAATGCCATATGTTTACACGCTTTTTTCACGCTTTTCGCATTGCTGCCGATGGCACGCCAATCAACAGCAGGAAAAGTTTCATATTTTGTGCTCTGGAAGTCTGAATATGGTCTGAACTAAAAGGCGACGTGCTAAAAATGACAATTAATTTGTTTTCCGATTGGCTTTCAGCATGTCAGCGTGGTGCGGGACGTAAACAGTGTGTGGAAAGTTGGCGCGTGATATTTGCCAAGGGGAAAGCTGTGGAAACTTCTAATCCAAAGCATGCATGCGTGGCATGTGCAAATCTTTGTAATCGCAACGAGAAATCAAGATTAGAACATAACTGAATTAGCTGCACACGAACCAATCACCATTTGTATTGTTGATGTACAAATAGAATGAGATTGAAAGATGAGATTTCCTAATGAAAATCTCTCGTGAGCAAATATGTTGTTACAGAGGATAATTTATTAAGTTACGTCAATGTAGCATTTAAAAATATTTCTTGGAGTGACGATTAAAAGCAGATATATAGAGAAATCGAAGAAGTATTAATGACGATTGCAGACCAAAAACCATTCGTTATTTAGAAGAAAGAAAGACATTTATTACTTAGAGAGAGATAATTAAGATCGTTGGGCATTTGTCAGTGATGTCAATGAAATCTCAATGAATAAAAGTTGAATTAGAAGTTCAAAATTATGAAATGTGTTGTAGAGAGAAATATGTTTCTTATTTGTTTCGACCACTACCAGTAACCATACTAATTGCAAATAATAAACAATCGTAGCAATCACTGATTCCTATGTGTATGATGTATTCGTAAATTATTTAGTGTCAAAATTCTATTCACACGACTCGACGTCATTTTGCAAGCCCAAATAATTCTACTCTGGTAAATCAAAATTCTACAAACACGTGGCATATTCCAGAAAATCTAAATCTAGTCTGGTTGATCCTCTCTTCCGTTCCTACAATAATTCTATTAATAATGTCTACAAAAATGCTGTGCCGCCGATGGATTGCATGCCGTAAGTTGTCATTGCTCTCCCATGTTGCACAGCTATTAGTGCGCTAAATTGCATTGTAGTACTAAGAAATTGCAAGAGATGCATCACTACCATCGGACAGCACAATGGAAACTTTCAGGAGTCGGAGAAATTCGAGCAGAAGAGCTGTCGTGTGGCCGTCTTGGGTGCACTTACAACGACCGGGAAAGCGCTTGCTTTATTGCTTAAGCAAAATCCGCTTATCTCGCAGGTATACTTGTATGATACAGAGAGTACGCTTAGTTTAGCGGCGGATTTGAATCATCTTGATACACACTCGGTTGCCCTGGGGTTCACCAAAAAAGATATTCATTGTGCACTAAGAGTAAGTGATGAGACCTAGATTAAACGGTCACGTGTGAAATTGATCGGATGCTTTCTAGCATGCGGATATAATTGTAATGCTTGGGGTGGAAACCATCAAAGCAGACTCGCCGTATGAGCAGAAATTGAAGATAGAAGGCAAGCGTCTAATACAACTTGCAACGGCAGCTGCTCTACATTCGCCCAAAGCCATTTTTGTGGACTGTGTGGTTCCATTGTCGATAACCTTACCAATTGTATCCGAAGTGTACCGCCAGAATCATTGGTACCACCCAGGAAAGGTTCTTGGTTCTGTTACTCAACAACAGGTACTACTAACTCCACTAATTCCACTCAAGGTAGACATAAATAAATACGCCATGATTGTTCTATCTTTAGATGCGCTTAAATTCAATTCTGGCACTTCATCAAGATCTCGATCCTACCATCGTGGACGTGCCGTTGCTAGGCGGGCCCGAGGAGGATATCCTGCTGCCACTTTTCTCCAGATCGTCCCCGCTCCAGGTGCCCCTACCCGAGGCGCATCGCATGATCAACAGCTACCGGCAAGGACGACAGGATGCATCGCCTTGTGTCAGTGTTGACATTAAAAACGAATACGCCCCGCATGGTAACGCGTTCGCGATTAATCGATTAGTAACTACCATCGCCCTCGGTCTACTGGGAGATTCATCTGCAATTTCCCCCGCGTTCGTTCGTACAAATCTCGTTGGGACCTGCAAGTGAGTGTTTAGGCCACGTCTTGCGCGGCTAAGATGCAATAGTAATGCTTTCATGTTTTTGAAATGTTGCAAATGGCATTGCAGGCATTTGGTGTCGACGGTAAAGTTTGGCTCGCAGGGCATCATGCACAATTACGGCGTTCCGAAACTGACGAACTTTGAGCTCCAGCTCTTCGAGAAGATCACGTTGGAATTGAGTCGTCGGGAGGAGATTGCGAGGGCTTTTCTACAAAATGTGGCCAAGAATAGGTCATTGAAAAGTCGGGAGTCAGCAGCCGACCGGCTGTATTTTCCAGACTCCGTCGATTTTTACCCGCCTGATGACGCGATCATATATGATATATAATTTGCTTGCAAGATGTCATGAAATCAGCAGCTTTCTGCTGACGAGTGAATCTAGTTTAGAAGTTTAAATTCGAAATTTATATTGTGCTGATGTTTTATTATGCGTATATTTGGAGTACAAATGAGCAATGTGATTAATTTAAACATAAAATACATTTTGAGAATAAAACTATCTTAAATTAAATATGTGTATATGTCCCAATCATTCGAAAGTAATGAATTGATAGCACTTACAATTTTATTATTTAAATGTTGTAACTCGCGCTCAGTGAGGCGTCTCTTGGCATTCTCCTTCCGCTTGCGCTTATATTGATTGTACTTGTAGAAGAGATACATGCCAGGAAGGGCTAATACTACGAAGGGCTTCATTAATGGGTTCGGTGCTTGCGGCATTTTTACCGCCGCTTCTGCAGATTTACGAGGCCCTCTGCAACACACAAAGAAGAAAACAGAACGTGAGTTAATATTAAATCAATATCCATTTGCGATCGGCGCGCACAGCCCACGACCATGGCGATGGCGGCGTGTTCAGTGCCAGGACACCGATTCGTTCTGTTCGTTTTTCATTAACAACATCATTTTTCTTCATTCGCGTTTTCTTCCCCGCACGTATTCTTGACAGCAGCATCATCGCGAGTGTAAATAACTACAAAGAACTTTAGAGCCTTTAATTTGACGTGAGCAGTTTTTTGTTACTTACATGTGTCGGTAAGATTAACACTCTTTGTAAAAGTAGCATGAACTATGTTTGTACGTCAAACGTAATTAAATTGTTGCCAGCCATTGCTCGCATACTTTAATTGTTAATTGCAGCAATATTAGAACACTTTAAACAATGTTCAGTTATTTACAGGACCAGTAAATAACGAAAATAGGGAAAGCATTTCCCGATTGTTTGCCTTCTCGGAAGGAATTCAAAGAACGGTGTGTGTTGTCGACCTTGTCCTTCAAAGAACAAAGTCCTGTTTTCGCACTAGTTTGAAGAAGAATAGAAAACGCCTAGAAGAACTGCGTGTAACATACAGCTAAGTTAATGTACATAAAGAAAATAATATTGAATAAATATACGTAGACCGCGACACGCGATTACTTGAAATTCAATCAGGCTCAACATTTCCTGGCGACTTTCATATAAGGTGTTTACTACCTATTCATATGCCTAGTACTTCAAAAAAATTTCATGTTTAACATCATTTAAAAAATATATTTTCAGTGAGCAGAATACCAGTAAGCAGTGCGGAAGATCTAATCTGACTTTATCCAGTACGTCAAGATATAAGCAATAACTGATGATGGAAATGTCAGATGGTTTTCATATGTAGCCGGCAGTAAACTATGAAAATTGCTTTTGAACTGTTTTGTACTGCGCTTTGGAAGTAACAAATTGCAATTACCACTGACCGCTAGAATATAAAAATACACTCGCTAAAAATTAATAATACTTTGGAGCTTAAGTGAAAGAACTTTAGGAATCTAGCTTCTTTCTGCTAATCTGATTTTTAATATAAACACTGTTTGAAAATATCAAGATAGTCTTTTATTGAAATTTACATAAAATCCTACGTTTTTATTTGATTAGGAATAAATATCTCACTCAGTATGTATTTATTTAAAAATGTTCCAACTTAACAACATCCACGCCAATATACATTCCAGTTCACGAAGCTTAACAAATGAAAGATGCATCTGTGCATTAAAAGCTGCTGCCAGGCCTGCAGACTAGGCAAAACCTTACAAGTAACACATCTTGCTGAAATACAGTATGCAGCTGGGTATAAGTCAAAGTCACTCGATATATTTATTTATAAGTACCACAGGTCAGATAAGAAATTTGCCAAGAGCAAGGCATTGAGCTGAAGCACAAAGAAGTAAAGAAGCTTTCCTCATCTTCACGAATTCCATCAAGGTCCAGGGAGACTTGCCGGTGATAAAAGTGCTAGAAGGTTGAATTTATATTCCATCCCAATACCTTTCTCTAAGATTAATGCAGTTGAATGGATGCACCTCGTGGTATGAATTAAGGAATTACTTCAACCTCAGAAAATATTCATTAGGAATTATTCACATTAAGAGTACGATATGCATCCTGCGTATTAGTTATGTCTACAAGCACTTGCAAATGATTTTTTAATAGGAAATGCATTGGTGCATTGGTGTTTCTTGATATTGATTTAAATTGGAAACAGGGTTTGGGTGACAACGAGGTGCATATTCTGCGAGGTTCATGCGTTCAAATCCTGCTGATAACTCTAGTAGTTGATGCAGTATGATAAAATGGAGGTCAAGTATGGTCGCGGAACGCACCGAATTTAATAAATAATAGTTGGAAATTACCTAGAGAGAATCAATTATGTAGAATGAAATGAAATTATCGATGCAGAGCATTTGCACTGATATGCAGTTAATCATTGTGTCATCCATTGCTTTTCAATCGATGTTGATACCATCGTTTGCACTTAGGCAGGATTGACGATAATACAGTAGTGTTGATTTGGTTCAACGTTCTATATCTATTACATCATCTATTTTTTATGATTTTCTTTAAAAAAAAAAATTAAATAAACTTCATCAAGAGGTAGTATGAGGCTGGTAAAACCGCGTAGTTATAATTAGGCATTAGTATTTTGATAGAAAATCCTGATTTAAGTTCGGACATTTGTTCATGCACTTTTCCGCCAAGTTCATCAAGTGGTAATTTCATCAAACTAGATTCAAGTTTCCTATTGTATAAACCTAAGAATTTGTGCTCCTTTGAATGCAACTCGATCAAAATGTCATATTATGCGTGACCCCTGACCGAAAAACGCAAACAATGTAAATAATACATCACATTCACCGTTTGCGCAATATTAAAACTTGTTCCTCCAACTCTTGACAACAAATAAATAATGCGCAGCCAACACTGATTGACAATGCCCGGCGTAATTACACTCAGCGCAAAGGGGGAAAAAACTTCAAACTACACCCACCAATTTAAGAATCTCGCCCTTAACTAGAGTTGTGCGAAAATTCAAATGCCATGAATATTAGTACAATGCGAGACCTACAGGGCCTTCACGTGCGCGGTACAAAAATAACCCAGCAACTCAGGATTTAATTAACGTTATAATAGCCGGTGAAACTAGAAGAAAATCGGTAAAGTAATGACATTACGTCATACTGGAAAATGAGAATTTATAGTTTTCTATATTGCATGAGTATTTATTTAATAAAAATACGTGCTCTAAGAGCTTTCGTTGACATTTTGCCGCCGTTGTAATTCTTCAGTTGATTGGCAATAACATTTTATCTTGGCACTCGTATTGGTAAATTCGAATTTTCATGCAGATACTTTCGAAGTGTGGAGTGGAGTTGACTTGACTTGGGAGTCTCATGGCGCATCGATTCAATCTTCTGTGCTTTACTTTTTCGTATGAATTGGTACAAGTTGAGAATTCTGGATTACTTGACTTTATTGCATTTTGTTTGGAAGAGAAATTTGAGCATGCATTAAATTGTACTAAAATTCTGCCTGCTCCTCAAGTCAATAGAGATGGAGAGGATAGGTAGTTTCAAAAAGGTTTCTGGGAGACTTTGAAGGGATGATGATAACTTCTCGATTTCGATTACATTGTGCGTCCCGTATCTTAATAGAGCTCGCGGTGTATTTACGAGCACATAAATTGAAACAGCCGAATATATTCCTACTTCCCGAATTTCTTGTTAGCTCAGCTTGGAGGTGCGAGCGTCGCCCGCCGGTTTTCAACCAACTGAAAATGGCAAATCAATAAGATATGGAACGCGATCCGCTGAAAACCGGCACAGCCGGCACATTAAACTCGATCCAGCTTGGATTTCTGGATGGAATGTAAACACGCACTGTGTGTGCATGGCAGCTGCCCGTGTTTATCGACGTAACTCAGCAATATTGCAATTATAGTGAGATTTGCATGCGGTATGCCCGCTAATAACATTAGCATTTAACCAACGCACGATTTTACCCACGCCAGATCGCATAATCAGCGCTTATTGTATAACAATATTGTGACCTAATCTACAGGACGCAACTCACATGCCATAGGTAAATGTTGGGTACCTTAATTGTTTTTGCAGTGTTGCTTTGAAATGCTGATGGAAATGAGATTCAAACTGGCTCAGCGATTATTGCTCGTTACAACTTGCTTCTTGGGGTTCTTCATTCGTGCAGAAAGTGCACATAAAACACTAAATACAAATACGTAAATTTGGCACGCACGAGTGCAAGTAGTCTGTTTTGATTAGTCCGCCGTAAATTGCAACATGATTTATGTCACTGTTTAGTTTCTTGATGGTCTTATGGCTACGGTTGCGTTGTGAACTGAATTTTATACGCGCGTCGAGTTTGTGCTCACGAATTTGAATCCAGACCGCGCGGCGGCGGCGGCTTGTGACGCCCCCCAGAAAATCACTTCCTCGTGCATCTCCACTAGAGGCGCAATCGCAAATTTTCTCGCGCGGCGTGTCACATCGCAACACTGGGCCAGCACACGCAACTGCTCTCATGTAACCATCACGGTTGCTGCGGCGGTGGCAGGTGGAGAGGGCGCAAGAAACGCTCTCGCTTGTGGTTGCGCGTCGGGTGCGGCGGCGGCGCACGAGAACAGACCCGCACCGGAGCTGGCGCGATGCTATACTGCGGCGTCGGCAGCGGTGGCGGCGGCACGTTCGATAAATAGATCCGCGAGCCGCGAGAGAAGAGCGCGCCACACTGGTGGGGGCGGTAGCAAAAAAGAATACTCGGCGCTTGTGTGTGCACCAACACAGCTGGTGCACGCATCTCGTGCGGCACTTCTTTTGGCTGCGTGGCGGACGTGGCGGCGGCGGCGGACCGCCTATCGACGCATTGTGTCCGCAATTCCAGAGACACAATGTTCACTTTTCTTCCTTGCAGTTGATCATCCACAATATAAAAGCTATAACCGCATGAAGTCATAGTGGACACGGTGTTTTCCCAAGGCGTAAGAAAGGTCATATAAGAACGACACTAAAGAGGCTTCCTTTAATGAGTCACGGCCGCGTTCTATCGATAGAATAACAAACAGGATAATCAGCCTTTGCTTTGCTGTTTTTTTGCTTTTTGCTTTCGCGATCCATCGACCGGACCCACTGAAACGCACGAACCACATGCCTTCGATTGCCGGCGAAAGCATTATTTACAGTTTCATTTTGAAATTTTCCAGATTGCCAAGATTGGTATAGTAGAGAAATTTACGCCACCAGTGAAAAAAGATTCACGCAATTTGAGAGATGTATACATACATCCCTTGCGATCCAATAGTCGACCGGAATTATCAACCGGGATTGCAGTCCTGTAATTTGCTTGCACTTGTCGATTTAATTTCTTGTTCCTACTTCTGTCTTTCTTGTCTCCTGCTATCATTTGCGATCAAGGCACTAACGCTTAGCACTATCGTCAATACATTTCTCCACAGCAATACAACATGACCCTTTAAATGCAGAACGTTTGAAACGCTACCATAACATGCAACACTGGACGTTGAACTTATATATTCCATTATTATTTCCTTTGCTTAGGTTTAGAGTCAGATTACGACATTACATAGTGTTGAAACATAATTGGTAGGAACTGACTCTAAAATTCAACAAGTGTACAGGAATACGAGTATAACAATTAGAGTATGAACATTTAACGAATATTATTAATTAAATATTAATGCAACTTTTTCTATAGTTTAATTTTGATTAATATCGGAGTCATCCTAACCGTGTTTAAACATCAAATTTGCAGTAAACCAAAGACAGCAACATTTTAAATATTATAAAAGCATTTTATGACTTTATTTTTTACAAAGTCTAAGTATATTAATAGTATGTTTTTGTAACTAATGAAAAAAGTTTAAACGTTGCATAGTTAGTAAATAAACAGCTTTCAAAGCAAACTAAAATGAGAACGCTACGTTGGTTTACCTTTAATTAAAACCTGATCTACTTTATTTTTAATCAATGTAAACTTTATAATAAATAAAAAAGTCAACAATTTTCGCTCAGTGAAGATAATGCCAATTGAAACAAAAACTAAATTTTCTGAAGAATTGTTTCTTTGATTGTCTCCTAATTTGTTTTATATATTTATTTACATGCAAATGTTTATAGAAATCAGGCAGCAGAGATAAAATTTGATGTATTTATAGTAATTTAGGTCATCTGCCTGAATTACGAAATAGAAAATAGTTAAAAAAGAACATTATTTTTTTTTCTTTTCTTTTTTTTTTTTTTCTATTGTTTTCCAATAACAGTCTTTCCATCGAGGTAAACACATTACATATTCATATTCACAACTATCCACTAGAATCCACTTGTTAAAATACAGGAAAGCAATTGAAATAATTATTTTGTAATGTTCTCATCAACATTCAAACGCGAGTACATATAGCGTGTGCGTTGACATTAAATTACATCAATCATATCAAGTCCCCCGATAACCATGCCGGCGTGCACACTGCCACCCCGATATTCATTTTCCCGTACGTTCTGATGAATCGAGTCTAGTTTATGTGCATGGCGGCATCTAAACCGCGTGTACCGTTTTAACATTGTAGCTTATAAGTATCTGCGCGGCGGCAAATGCCTCCCACGGCGGAACATAAATTTCCAACAATTTCCAACTCGCGAAACTCCCGAGACGCGTTCGTTTCGCGAAGGCAGCAAGACGGCGTTCATGTTATATGAATACAATGAGTACTCACCTAAATTCCGACACTGTTTGCACATTTAGCAGTGAGGCGGGAGAGTTGACCTCAGGTGAGAGCTATTAGCGGGTCACCCACGGAGTTATTAAGCGAATAAAAAAAAGCAAAGAAGAGGGTGTTTTACACTCGGTCATCGGTTAAATGAAATACTCAGGACAACGTTTGTCTTCATCTTTTCGTGCAACTTTGCACGCAGGAAGAAGTTGGAACGCGTTCTGACCTGGCATGGCCCGTGTGCTACCACGTCATTAGCACTAATTAAAAAGCAGAACGCTATAATAACGCACACCTAATTTGCCAAAGCCGACACTTCCAAGCGGAGAGTCGTATTATCAACATAATTTTTCGCAATATAATGGTATGTCTCGTTGACTAGCATGCTTGTTTTACTATTTCTAACGATTTTTTACCACCCGTCCCACCTTGATGATGAATCATACATTAGCGTGGCATAATTTACCAAGAAGGGTTTGGTCACATATCTCGCGGTCACGTGCAAAGTACAATGTTGAAACATTTTAATAATTAAATTAGAATGAAATGATAGCGGCACTTTAGCCCAGCCCCGAAAGGTGGCCGCGGGGAATTAAGAAGGGTTGTAAAAGAATGTGTGTCTTGCTGGCACGCATGTTTCCATTGAATGCGAGAAAAGCCGCTTGTTTTCTAACGCGGTTCGCCTATGTCCACTGTCCACCAAATATAAATATAATGTTACTCCCGATAACAAAAATGCTGATAACAAGTGTAGAAAAATTCGAACAGACTTTGGCACCGCCCGACACTCCCATTCAAATGCGTCGATTTCTACAACTTTAGCTATTCCAACTACTGTTGCGTGATAAAAAGACATTTGAACGTAATAAGAAATAGACAAATAAGTAGACAGATAGATAGGTGCATTCTATTCGAGCCGCATGGATATAAAATGACAGGATGAGACATTTCCCAGCAGGGACGGCTTTGCGTTCAATCACCTGCTTCACTTACAAACCCGCCGAGGATGCAAACATCAAAACACAATTCGCACTGATTTGCATTTGAAGGACAATCCACCACTAACCATATTTATCATTTCATCCAAACTCCGTATCACACATTAAGCAGGGCTTCTTTTTGGTAGTCCTATCCTGTGTTTGCAGCAATCTTATGAAAGTTACTAATGCAAGTTTAACAACTAGTAGTATTATACAATTGTCTGTCATAATTCAAACCTTTTTCTACGGTTTATATTGGTATAAACAAACGTTTAGAGCAGTGTGTGTGTTTTCCCGCAAAGCCTGACTGCAATTTTCGTAGTGACGTACAGAATCGGAATCACGTTTGCAAACTGGGAACTTTAATTGAACTTTGGCGTGTGTAGCGATTCGTTTCTTCGGGCACTACCCGAGCTTCCGATGTGGAATATCTCGTTTCTTGTGTCGGAAGCACTGGTCTAGAGTTACAACCCTAGTTGCTACAGCAACCACACATATTACACGAAGGCAATAACTTGTGTAGTTCAAATTAAACTGTTTTCAAACTTCGTACTTATTAATAAAACTGATGAAATCTTAGTTAATGTAGTTAAATTTTCACTTCTTGTTACTACATTCTTTCTAGATACAATTTTTTAAAACTTTATATTAGTTAAACCAAACGTCTTAACTCAATAATATGCTCTGTTATAGAAAGACAAACTTTGGTTTTATATATGTACCTTATTCTATTTTCGACGAAGAAATATTTTAGAGAGTAGTTCAAATATTTATGTTTCGAAAGGCACTGTGTTCCATTTCAATGTTAGAAATAATTTAAGCGCTCCTTTCTTCCCACTACTTCACCTGATAATAATATTGTAATTTAAAGACAACTAATTCCTAGCATATTTATAATCATCAACAAAATATATCTATTCTATAAAAACATGTGAGCATGTGAAGAAATTTGTTCATTGGATAATTTTTTGTGTTGTAATCACTTTCCTAGCTTGAGTGCTAGTTGGCCTAAAAGAATATTAAAGCATGATTACATTTTCTTCTATTAACTTTCTTACCCAAAGCAATTTACTACATTACCACGCTTGTTCTTGGTACAATTCTACTGAGTGGACGCATAGAATTCAGTAATTTGATTAATTGTCGAGGAGCAATCGACAATCAACGTCGCCATGAAACGCTGTGATAGACATTGTAGTGAAGTTTTCGCAAAATCCAATCGAAGACCTATTTCTGCAATAATTGAAAATAAAAACATAAGACTATTCACATTCACCTCTTTTCGAAGATTTCCACATTCTTAACTAGATTGAAATTGTTGTTCATTTGTATTGATTAGAGACGTTAGAATATGTTAGAACATGTGCCAGACGTCCATAACGAAATTAAGGAAGTGCTGCCTGATTTGATTATCAACCTCGTGAATAAATCACTATATGTATGGTATTTGGATCAGCTCTACGCTACACGATGCGCATACTTGGCAAACCAGCCAAGCGCAAATCTCCTATAAAACTCTTCATCTTTCTAAATTTCCGCAAACTCTTGCACATAGCTAATCTGTTGGAGTTTCTCTTCTAAGACAGAAGGCAGAAGAATGAAGGCAGTAATCCAGTCATCTTTGATATTTCGTATTTTTAGTGGAATTTTCATTTTCGCGGACCCAATCCTGAAAATGTTTTTCCAAGCTGCGGCGGCGGCGAGGCCCGTGCCCGAACACGTGACCTTTATCCCTGCAGTCGCGACGTCACAGGGTCGCCGTGGGGATGAGCGGCGCCTGGTGACGTCAAGCCAACGCAATGCATGGAAAACAGAAAATTGGAGCAACGTGGTGTACCAGAAAGAAAGTACTGTTTAATTTGAGGCACAATATCAGACACATAGTTTCAATATAATGCACTCATCTTTGCAATATGTCAATGTACTAGGATATACGCCGTCGTTTGCATTGTTAACCTTCCGTCAGCGACATTGTCAATATATATTGTCAATTATCCAATTTGCCCTATTTCACTCCCAACGTCTTCTCTATATTACACACACAAAAGTGACACTTACTAAATTAGTAATTAAATTCACCGAAATCATTAATAAAATTGAAAAATTTAACACGAGTTCTATGTAAACCAGAAAACAATTTGTGAAAAACATTCTAGCACGTGACATTTATTATTTCAGAAGCTTTCAACATTTTGATGACATTTATGCCTTTTGTGAACGGTCCTTTCCTTACATTAATGTAAATTCGATATTACATGATGTTCGCTGTAAACATAAGGTTAGTTTCCACTAGAAACTAAAACCTAAAACTTAAAAAAAATATAATGTAGAATTATTTAATTTCTTAACGTTTTATTGGATTCATCTGACTTTTTCAAACTATTCTGCAATTATTAAAAACATCAAAAAGCTCAGCAACGACTGTTTCAACTAACTTACAACTTGTTCATGGCCCACATTAATAAACTGCCGACAATTAAAGGAATAAAGCTTGCACTGAATGAAATTGCCGTGTTACAATTATCTGTGTCACACTCATTACAAGATTTAACGTGAACTGAGACTGGAACTTGCTCCTTGAAGAAGTCACATCCTTTCTCAACAGTTTGACGAAGTGGAACACAGCTGCGAATAAGTCTGGTCACACCGTCTAGAAATTTATTCGTTGTTATTGATAACATTGATGATATAGTCGTCACCTTTCATGACTTAAAATATCATTAAACAAACATACCTTGTTCGATTCTGACCTTCATGCATCTGTACTCCAGAGGATCATCATTATTGTACGCTCTTGACTCCCTTTTGAAAATGTCGGCTAAAACTGGATGTTGTTTCTTTGGTTTAAGGGAAGATCGGGAAGATGGTCCATCACCGTAGTCCAACTCGGAGCACTTTATCCTAACGATGTCTTCAAGTTGCGTGCTGTCACATTCCGGAGTTTCAATGCTTTCACAAACCAGGCAGGATAATTCCGTCAGGTCTTTCAAAACAGTACATAAAAATAATTAGAATCAATCTGGTGTACATGGATGTGTGGAGGCTTACTTTTTTGGGCAGATGCAATGGCAAGAGAAGCCACAAATACAACCAAAAACTTCTCCATTTTAGTTCAAGTGTACTTCAATACTTTATTTTCGATTGGGAACTAAGCTAAACAATTAATGCAACTTGAAAATTCAAACCTCGACTAATTGCCACAAAGCGCAATACGAATATGAGTACACGAGAAACGCTCTGACCGAATCGGAAATCACTTAACTTTAAACGCCTTGGCAAAAGATTAGATAAAATGTGGGTAAAATATCCTGTTTATCCAAACTTTCCAAGAGTAGAATTGAGCGCGTAATTCTGAATCACGTAGTTTACACAAGGCGTTATAAATTGCGATGGTACATCAAAGACCAAATAAACCGACATGGTGCAAAAATAACAAAGGCATGTACTGTTTATGTCCAGGATGTAATTATAATTACGAAGCAAAGAAGCAAAATTTAATTTTAGATCTGAGTGACAGTAATTAAATATGGCCAAAATCTGTAAGTATTATTGACACTTGCAATATTAGTTGTGATAATAACGCATAAAATTGACGAATTGTACTTGGGTAATGATTGAAAAATAAATAAATATTTAATTTATGAGTGATATTAGAAATATGAGGAATCGACGCTGATAAAAATAATGTACTAATATTGATAAGAAGGTTGAAAGTGATAAAACATTTCGATGCAATCATCTGTAATCAGGGCATTAGAGAAAAACAAAGTTTTGAATTGTAGTATTGAATTGTAGCGTTATCTAGTAACGAAGGAAGGAACACTGAGTCCTGTGTCGATAAAACAGTCCTTGCCTGAATTCCCTGTGGTTTTCCAGTTTAAAACTTTGAAAGTTTTCAACTTGGGATTATGTATGAAAACCAGTTGGAATTGGAACGCGTACCAGTATTTTCTACCTGAAATTACAAGTATAGCAATTGATTAAATGCCGTTTAACCAGAAATAATAATAATGGCATTACCTGTGTATGCTATTATTTTCGAATTAGTTTTAACGGAATCAAGTGATTCCTTTCTCGGTGTTAAAATCCGAATGGCAGAATTATATCCTTATATTCAACAATCTCTGCACGCTCTATGCAATTATTTACAGGAATATTTTTCCTTGCAGTGAAATGAATAAATGTGTATTCTTTGACCAATGAAGGTGAGTCTTCAAATGAAAAAATCAGAAAAGCCTTTTTCTTTCTTGTAGAATCAACGAGTTTCCTGAAAT
Organism: Diploeciton nevermanni; assembly: GCA_027575565.1. Classification (NCBI taxonomy): domain Eukaryota; kingdom Metazoa; phylum Arthropoda; class Insecta; order Coleoptera; family Staphylinidae; genus Diploeciton; species Diploeciton nevermanni. The sequence goes on from JAODIE010000001.1 coordinate 1,478,141, forward strand.
TCTAATATTTTCCTCATCTATTCAAAAATAATATATTAACTAGAATATTTGTCGTTCTCGGTATTTAACAACATTTATCAAATTAGTGCATTAAATTTCAAACATTTTAATTGCGGTGTTTGCTTGTGAATTTCTAAGTATCTTAATATCTTCTATCTATCTTAATATAATTCTAATATATTACAACTCTGCAACAAAATGTAAAGTTTTCCTAATATTAATATTAAAAAGGATTTTGATTCGCAAAGCCAATTTTGTGAAGTTTGCTCATTTACCACCTTGCAGTTGAATACTAACAATAAACCACTTGAGGAAACAACTTGCAGCTGCGTTATTAATCGTGCTGCGATTGTGGTTTTCAGGTTTTCAACTCACTGCTGCGTGCAGCCTCATCATGTCAACATGCAAATTGGCGCTGTGTTTAGACAGTTGTAGTATAATTGCTCGAAACTGTTGCTGTCGCAAGCAAAAACCTGAATTTATGGTCTAAAGAGAATAGTAAGCAGCTGAAAAGTTCTTTCCAGAACTTAATCACAGCTGGCGCATTTCCGTGAAATAAAAAGCAATATGGAATTTTACAATAAAACTTGTTATTGAGATTAAGGCATAAAGGATTAGTAATAGAAATCACCGAAGAGTGGATCGAAGTCTTCCAAATCAGTGGATGAACATGGAGGTGGGTTGTAATGTTCTCGCATCATTGCCTCTCTGGCCATTTCCATATAAGTTATCTCGCGCGCAAGCTCTTCGGTGGTTAGGGGCTTAACATCATCACCACATGAATAATACGTCGGTTCATCAGGATACAGATGAGGTAATAATGGGACAGGCTCTATTCCAACTGCTCTTACAACTTGTTCCTCTTCACTACATTTCAATCATGAAAATTAATAATTATGAACGAAATTAAAGATTTCGTTGATTTTGTTAACCAAATGTCTCATATTCATGTTAATATGCTATTTGTCCTTTGACATTGACTTTATTGATAAAGAATGAAAGGAAGGAATAAGTGATAAAGTACCAAGAACATATTAACATCAAATTGAACAATCGAATCTAAACTTACACAGTCGCTTCATTCAGCGGTAGAAACTCCAAGTTGAATTCCAATTTAACGATGACTTCTTGCTCAATTTTCATTTCACCCGAAATCCTCTTTGGAGCGACAAATTTTTCACGTGTTCCGATGTATCTTACATCTCGCAAGAACATACAATAACTTAGTTTCGTAAAAACAATTTTAATCAGGCATCCTTCATAGATTTCGTTTGTGATCAAACCAATCCTAGTTCTGTTGGCTAGCCTATTCACAGGATCATCAACTGCGACGATCTTTGCCTCGCACATAGGCCAAATCCTATTTACGATTTCCACCAGTTTTTCCTTCATTGCGTTAATATTCTCGGCGGTGTCATACTGAAAGTCGCGGAAAAGTGTATCACTATCGCCTTCCTCGGATTCATCGCTCGAGAAAGGATTGTAAAGTTCCAAAGTTGATAAATTGTCTTCGGCCATGATTGCTATTTAGAAAATGTCGAACTGTTGCCCTGCAAAATCTGTCACTCGACTAAGCGCGCGATTTGATAAAGACGGCAATGTTATGCTTCTGTTCATAGAAGATATTCGTTCTGGTTTGCAGATGTGAGAACTTATGCGATGCAAACTCCCTCCACTAGTATGTTATAACCCCAAGCCAACTGTTATCAAAACGAAGTCAAAACCGGAAATGAATTCAAATTATGACATTTGGCAGAATTAGAGTTAATCGCATTTATTGCGAAGTTAGACACATTTATAACAATCGCAAAAATATTTTGTCTCATTTTTTAAATAATCTGCATTTATTTAACAGTAAAAATTCAGTTTATTCAATTATGACGCTATGAAAAATAAGTCAAATTAGCTACTGTAGGAAAACCGGATTGGGCGTTATCAATTCTTCCAGGTGGAACATCGAGAAACTAACGAGCACGAAGCTTTTCAGTCCTTCAATAGCCTGCAGTGCGTTTGCATGCGAGCAGTGAAAGTGATACTAAAATAATAAAGTTGTAATCGACACCAAGACTTTGCTTGTAACAGCCTGCGAAATTAGGTCCGTTAATTGAGCCAGCTGAAATTAACGCAGCAATCAGGTAAGACCGTGATTTTCATGATTATCACTATAGCGACCTGCCATTATTTGTAGTGTGATCGCGTGGCAGCATCAATCGGTTATCCGCTTAGCATCTCCATTTTTACGAATCCTGTGCGTGTCGAAATGGATGAAGATTTGAGAGAAAAGAAGTGTAAGGCAGAAGACGACAAGAAATCAAGTAAATTATCGGAACCAATAAATGCACTGTCTTTAAAAAAATACCCATTTTCCGATTATAAAGATGCAAATCTTCAAAGCCACAAGCGTAAAATACGCTCGTTTGAAGCCATTCATGAAGAATCCAGTAATCCGTCTGGTGAGATTGAATATTTTTATAACCTTTTTGACAATATTAGAAAATGATGATGCACAATCTGTACATAAATTTACAGGTTCAGGTGAAAAACCTAATCCATCTGCGGAGAAGGCTTTAGACATGCCTCTGTTAGAAATTTGGTGTGGATCAGATCCTCAAAACCTTAGCGTGCCTACGCAGACATCTTCAAAAGGGAAAGCGGGAAAAAAATCATCAACAGTTTTCGATAATAAAAAATTAGAGTTTGCCCGACCAGGAACATCTAAAGTTGGCAAAGGTAACAAAAAAGCACCAAGAAAACTAGATAGTTTACGTTTTGAAAAGACAGATATGATAGATCTTGATCACTTTCAGAAAATGAAGACCGTAGTACCCGGGAATCGGGATTACGTCGTGACGCTGAACGGGACGCAAACATTTCTTCCAAAAAAACTCTTCCAAAGAAATCTCATGATATAGATACAGAGAGGAAACATGTTAAGGAGGTAACAATTGACGTTGACAGGGAATGGCATGGAAATCAACCAGGGCCATCTAAAGAAGCACAAACAGCACCTCTAGAAACAAAACGGCTGGTGCCACAGGTAAGCGGTACATAGATTATATATTTGCATACGTTATTATTGACATTTTATTAACAAAATACACTTTCCATGTAAGTAGGGCTCAATTTATTACACTTAATATAAACGGCATTCATGCAAGTTGCCCACAAAAGCGCCAAATAAGTAGACAATATCTATTCTGTGGTTTATATTTTACTTTATAACAAATTCATAATAAGTAGGTTTGAAATGTTTTACTTTTTTGCGGAACATGCGGTAGAAAGTTGGCTGCAGCAGGAAAACAATTAAAAAATAAGATAAAATAAGATACTTGTACTCTTTCCATCTAGCTGCTCTATCATGAAAATCTTTTCATATATTTCTGTGTCAATTAAGAGTCTTATCTTACTACTAAACTACTATACTGAAATTAAGCAACGCACTGAAAAGTTGGCTTCAGCAGGAAAACTAGATGTATTATTCTGTAACCTATTCTACATTGTATTGTCAATTGTCTATATTCTATATGAAACATGACTATAAACAAGAGAATTCTCGGTTCCATACGAAGAGCCGTGATGTTGTAGCAGGTATTTTTTTTTGTGTCAGCGACGTGGCACCCAGCCACGGAGTCAATTTTGTAAAAATTTGTATAATTTCGAATTACATTGGATTATGAGCATATAACCTAATATAAAAAATAGAAAAATAAAAAAAACTTAGACAGGAAGACCGCTAGTTTCAATTTTTTATGCACGTGTCGTTCTGTGCAGTGATTTAGAACGATCGTAGAAAGGGTGAACTACCCTTAAAAATTATATCTTAGAGTTGAGACTTAAGGTATAATTTCATTTCAATTTATCGCTTTATTTACTTAATTAAAATTACATTTAAATATATTTGTTGAATTAATTGCATATAGTAACTTGTTTTAAGTAAATAGAAAACTTGGTTTAGAACCAGACTTGGAGCCTGAGGTAACTAAAGCCCCTACCGGAATTTGACATTTACTTCCAATTACATTTATCAATGCAATTAAGGTAATCTTTTATTTAGCTCTAGGCAAGTGAGTTAGCAGTTCTAAAAGAACTCCTTGCTATTTGCCATCCTCAGAAGCAGCGAGATGATCCCCTACTAGTTCACATCTACTTCACTTCATCTACTTAATCTACGCCTAACAATTTTTCCCCTAGATATACCCTAGATATAATTTTCAATCGCAAGATCAGAACAGAACCACTATCATGGTTTCGGTTCGAATATAATTTTTAGAATATCTTTTACTATCAATACATTTAAACATTTTCAGTTATGCCAAAAGTATCCTACAAAATATATAACTCCCATTCCAATCATCCCCGCTCATGAGATAAAACCAAGGATGAGGAAATCTAGTACGAGGGAGGGATCTGCTCAACAGGTAAACTATTATTTGTTGCAATATATTTTACTGTTTCCTGCACTTACACTTAAATTATTTCTAGAATGCACCAAAAAGCGCAAAAAGTCCTAAATTACGAGATACCAAAAGCTCAACCACTGAAAGTAAACATGAGCAAGATCAGCAGACCGCCGTACGTACCTTATAATTTTTAACCATTTGCATTATGCCAATTTCATATTTTAGGGTAACTCGTTAGATAGACCAGATACGTTTAGTTCAAGAGATCCACCCCCGAAACAGCGAAATATTGAAAAAAGCTCGTCAATTGAAAATCCAACTTTGCAACAAAAACAAGCTCAGCAAAATATCAAGGTACCCCTAGTATGTCAAGAGCCAAGTATTGAAGAAGATAAAGATGTTCGCAATAGTGCAAAGAAAAAGAATACAAAAGTTCCAAGCGACCAAAAAGAACAACCTACCCGTTCCCCAGAACCGGCGCGTCCAGGAAGACCAAAGATTTCCATTTTACCTGGACATCAGCCTACATACGGGAAAGATATGCGGGCGATAAAACAAGTGCCAACAGTCGCCCAAATTCTAAACGCCCAGCAAGCGTCAACCAGTGATGAACCATGCCCAACTGCTGTACGAAAACGTGGACGACCTAAGAAGGTGCCAACAGATGAATCTTTGCCTAAAGACACAGCTACCAAGAGCAAGACACGTAGAAGTAACGTACTAAGTCCTGCGACCAGTACTACTGTAAGTACGCAAGAAATCCCACAAGTTCCTGCACAGGATGGCAACAACGTTAATAACCCGGATAGTGTACAAACTAATACTACCACAATTACTATTGGAGGGATTACAATTCCCGCAATAATTATGGAGGAAAATACAACTCCCGAAAGCCAATTAACAGGCAAAGGTGATAAAAAGAAAAAACGTCCCACCAGCAGTCCAGACAATAAGTCCAATGAAAAAAAGTAGTACACGCAATCGCCGTTCGTTCAAAATAATCCGTTTTGGTATTACTAGATCCATCATCTGGTAATTAACAGTTTACAAAAAAAGTAGTTTGTAATTTGCAGTATATTTACGTCATTTAAATGATAACAAAACACGTAGCACAAGTAATCGTCTGCTGCACCACAATCGCTAACACTTACATGGTGCGTTTTACAAACAGTCTCCAACTAATGTACGGATACCCGACGTCAATTTACGAAATCATAAGTATTGATGTGTACATTTTTGTTTAATAGTATATCTTTAAACGTCTCATATTAAAATTAAATATAACATGTTAGAGTTGTATAAATAATTCATTTTTAAACATCTTTTCTAGCGTTAATATCGCATCCTAAAATAGATAAATTTTCTCTTCGTTCAATGGTTCAGTTCCAATAGTTTTCATGATAGCTATTAGATTAAAGTGAAATCTAAAGAATCACATTCACGTCGTACTCATATTTACACCACAATCATCTTCTCGGCATAAATAATATACAGCAACATTGTCAAAATTAATATACACGATACAATGAAGGAGTAAATTATTTGTAGTCCTCGGAGTAACGATTGATAATATTTCTCAGGAAGTGTTTTTAACACTTTGTACTAAACATTACAATCCTAACATTTCCCTACAGAATTGAAGAATCAGAAATACGTTTGTACTTCTCAGTAATATACGTATTTGTTAAAATTGGTGTTTGCAGGATTCCGTTGTTAATGCAAGCTTTGCTTGTTGCAAGTAACATCTTAGTGGTTTTGGATGATATTGATGTTGAGCATTTCCGCTCACTAATCAACGGGCAAGAATAGTTTTGGTCCAATAGGAAATCAACTAGGTCGGAAATGAGTGTCGAGTAGACTTTAGATGATGGCGGAATGTTTAGTGCTATGCTCTAAAGCAGCCAACACATCCTGTTTCATGCGCACATACAACCTGCCCTTCTTCCAAGGATTCTGCAATTGCAAGGGGCGAAAATCATCTCGAAGGCAGCGCTCGCGTGCTCCTATCACTGCTACCAAGCAAAAGTTCTTAAACTTCTCAGCGGCATAAATTGGTCCTTCTTTGCCCTTCAAGACAACAGCCATATTTAATTGCTTTACGACCAAGTCAACTACTTCGCGAGCTGTGGTCTTCGGGGTCACGTGCAGCTTCAGACTGGTACCACTTGCTAGACCAGTTTCATACGCTGCGTACACCTGTAAAATACCTGGTCCCATCTCTTTCGGATGTCCTGATGGTGGCATCTGCGGCAATTGTGGCACTTTAAACGCACCCTGTTCCGATATGTTCGTCATGCTCTTAGAGAGACCTTCCATGGTGAGATTGCGGCGCACTAGCTTATCGCTGCTTGGGCGAACACAGTCGCCCGGGTTTTGCTTAACGCTAGTGAGACTACGCGATGGAGGGATTTTGTTCCTATAGCGTTGAGAGTTGGGTGTGCTCGAATTAAGGGGCTGGGAGAAATTGCTTTCGCCCTCTGAGCTCAAACTATGCATACTATCTGTGTTCATTGTGTTGACACTCAACAGACTGCCGGTGTAGATGGGACGGTGAATGAGAGGACTAGCGGTGGACATTGAGGGGACGGCAAAGAGCATATCCTCACTGCGCGATGGTACCAAGCATTCATTGTACAGCTCGCCGCTTGTAAAACTCTCGGAGTTCTTTCTCGATTCCTCATTATCGCTGCAGGAGTTATTGCACAATTGTTGCTCGCTTTTGCTAAATTCACTGCTCAACAGTGATGTCTGATGTCCGGATGAAGCTGGGCCCGGCCAACTGCCTCTGCCTGGTGTGGTCTTGACAGTTTTGGGTGGAATTTGCAAGAGAGAGCGCTTTGGGCTAGCGTTCGCACTACCCTGGTCAAGAATGTGTCGTACCAAGACACCTTCTGCAGTTTTGTCCCTCGCGAAAGCAATCACATCCATTAACCACCTTACACCACGCCACATCGCATTCAGTTTGCCTTGCAATTCTTGCAGCTTCTGAACCTTCTCCTTTGCAGCGGCCACTTCCGAATTACTGAACGCTTCACGATGCAAGTGGTTTGCCGCAGCCGCGTCCAGTTCCAACGCACAACTTAGCCTACTATACCTTTGAATAATACTGCTGTGATACGTATTCAAATGAATCATTTCGAAAACCTGCAGAGGCAAACTGAGCAAATCGCCCCGCTGCAATAAAATCTCGCGCTGCCCCGGCACGGAGCAAGAGAACTCAGCCGATGGACATATTACTAGAAAACTCACATCGTCTGTAAGATCAACAATCTCTGAATCATACAGCCTATGAGTGACTGCATCTTCCGAACTAATATCCATGTAATTAAATAGTCTTTTCGCAGCACTAGTTACAAGCTCTAAGAAGGTTCGTTGTTGCTCGGTGACATGGTCTACTTTCTCTGGTTGGGTCTGACCTTTGAGATAACTCCATTCCTCCGCGGACACATGCGCATTATCGCGTATTTTGCAATGTGGTAACATATTCGGATTCTTCATTGATACGACAACCTGAATGAGATCAACAGAACTTTGCATTTTCAAGTACGCTAAATATAGGCCACGATTCAGCTTCAACGATGACACCTGATGGTAGTTAATCTGGTCCTGAATTGACGCCATCAAGAGATCGAATATATTATGTTCGTCGCTTAGAACACATTTATTCTTCAATTTGCTCATCGGCAGCCAGCGAGAGTTGAGAACGGAAACATTTTTGGGTGACTTGATGTAATTGATCGTGCTTAGGACAACTGTGCCCTGTTTGTCTTTTATTGGTTTATAATAAAGTTGGCCGAGATCCTGCAGGCATAGTGCGGACTGCATCTGCAGCGCAGCTGAGAGTAATTTCGTCCGTAGATGCACCGCGGGCGAAGAATGCCGATCCATATCAGTGCGGAGCGACTTCAGGTCGTCCCAATTGCAGGCCACCTTCATGAACCAGTGCAAATCGTTATTTATACAACTAGGAAATGTCTCGTCAATTTCTATCACAGGCAGAAAGTCTTCATTTGTGACTAATACTTTGTCTTCGTGGTACAAAATGCAAGCCAAGTAAATTCCACGTCGTAGGTGTTTCTGAAACTTGCTGGCTGCTGTAAACAGTTGCTTGATGGTAGTCTTCTTCCTTTGTCCTCGGCGCTGCGGCGCTTGATTCTCCAGCATTTCGCACCCAGGTCGTTCATTCCGTACCTCATCTATCAACGCATCCAGATCCTTGACCTTGCCCTGGAAGCGATCTGCGCGATCGTCGACTTCATGCCATGTGGATGGCACTACCGAGGCCGGGGTGGAAGTTAAATATCCACCAAAACCCTTGAGATTACCACAACACGCCCGAAAGAAGTATCGTCGTCCCTGCGTTAAATCGATATGACATGACGGCTTCGATATGTCCAAAATCTCCGCCTCGCCCGTGATGGGACTAAAGTCGGCGCGTGTGGACCATTGCACTGCAATTACAAGCGTCCTAGAGTAACGTAATTAGTTGTACTTCTACGAGCATACCTTTGAATTTCGTCGTGATGGCTGAGTCATGATTAGTGGGCTCCTGCAGTCTTAGTGCAACCGAATTGGTACCCGTAATGTCGACGGTGACCAGTGAGGGTGGGTCGGGAGGACGTGCCTGATTAAAGCCCAAAACCAGGCGCTTTAGAGTCTTCGACCGTCGACCCCAAGCCACCGCCTGCTTCTCGTTATCGCCGCCCGCGCATCCTGCAATGACATTTGGAAAATGAACATCCGCGCATAGAATTGCCAAAGGGGCAGTGAAAGAAAGTTATTGCTATCCGTACCTGTCATTGCCGAAGAAGGATAAGCGTTACCCATTATACTTGAGAAAGACGCTCGTGTGTTCACTGAAGCAGTGCACTCGTCGAAAAGCCCGCCGAATTCTTGCAGGCGCAATTCGGCTTCGCTGAGGAGCTGCTTCAAATGTGAACCCAACTTATCGGCGTTCACATCTACAACTCCGAAGGAACAAATTAGTCTATAATACATCTTAAAGGGACCACTAAACGTCCTAATGAATGATGCTCGAAATAAATTAGACTCGGCGTTATCGGGGTTATCAGCGAGATAAAATTCTATTCGCAATGTACAATTCGTTGCCAGCAAGATTGATGATTAATTAATTAAAAAAAGAAATTAAGGCAAAGTGAAACAGGAACAATCGCATACTCGTCAACATCGACGGCGCGGCGTGGAAAATGCAAATGTTGTTTTTTGCATCGCGCTTGAATATTAAATTGAGTTTGCGAAATAATTATCTTGCGAGCGTGGTATACAGGTTGGTAAAAGGTAGGCAAACAGTTGTTGTCTTCAATCAGTTCGCTTTGCGAGTAAAAGTCGGTTAGGAAATTTGAATTCTAAGACACAATAGAAATCTAATTAGGCGCTGTTACGCTGGGAGACCGCAGAATGCGAAGATCAAACACGTGTATTAATAACATTCCCGAAACATTAAACCTGATAGGATTTTGATAGTCTGCCAGAAACAGCATCGTTGATACATCGTTGAGAACGTTCGGAAAAGTGTTAAACTTACATTGACTATTTTCCTTAGCACCAAAATTTATCAACATTTTGACCAACGAGCGGTTGTTGCTCAACACAGCAACATCCAAGGCAGACAGTCCATCGCTATTGAGACTGAAACAGAAAACATGTACTTTTCGAGCGGTAAAATGACACCAATGGTAATTCCGCGTAATGAAAGCAACGGCAACCGGAAAAGATCTTCACATAAAGCCCCCGCTGCTATCGGCAATTACTCATGCGGCATCACTTTCAAAATGAAAATGGTGAGCAACGTGTAGGCAACACTTACCAATTAACGTCCACATCGGTGGACTCGAGTATTGTGCGAGCCTTCTCCATGTGTCCATGCTCGATGGCGGCGAAGAGCGCTGCAAACAAACACGTTGTATTAATAAAGTCCTGCAAGCGGCGGATGGTGACTGGCCCTTAAGAGAGCACAGGGCGCCAGAATCCGTCATTAAATAATTTCGTAATTACTCCCTATTCAACGTGCTCGCGCACTGGAATCAATTGCTTGCTCCCATCTCAGTGCGAGCACCAGAGGTCAGGTTGACAACCTATGCTTTTCTCTCACAAGCCCGTAACAATTTCATCGTGAAGATGTGTAAATAAGCGGGTGGAGAAAACCCCCGCGCGAATTACCATGTAAATGTACGTTGTCCTTTGCGAGGCGTTCGCGCTGCTGCTGAATTAGTTTCGCCTGCTTCTTGGACGGCTTCGTCTGATTGTTATTGTTGTTGGCGCGGTCGGCATGGCCGACTGGCGGCCGCCCCCCAACCACCTCCATCTCACCTTCACTGGATAGTGTTGCCAACTCTTTTATAATGAATAATAAAAACATGAAACAAAAAAGAACGAAAAACAATTAGAGCTAAGAGTAAAATAAAGGCGAAAATAAATTATTGAAGACTAATCCAATTCTGGTAGAAATATAATTTGTTTTGCGTGAAATATGAAGCAAACATTTAATTCGTTCCGAATTAAGACCTATGCGTAAATTCCGCTCCAATCAAATAGCAATTTACACATTCCCCATACTGGTTAGTCCAGTCAATTTGGTTTACCAGAACGTTATTAACTAAAATGGAAATTTGCGAGTTTGTAAGTTGATTGGAAATTACCGCCAGCTAGCGTCAGCTGGGTATGCTGACGCTAGCCGACAATCATCAAGTTGGACATTGGACGTCCTGCGAAAAATGTCGCAGCAATCGTCGTTCAATTCGCTTTTCCCGTTTTCTAGTTTTGTTTTTGCTTGCGTCACTGCCGGTAAATTCCTTCGCTAGTGCAATTACTGCACTTTGACACGCGCAATTATATTGCAATAATTGTCTCGTTCATTCATTAGCACGTGCTTGGTTACCAAATGTGCTTGCCGTCGGTAATCTTTTGAGATGTCAGCTGAAGACCATAAGGCGCTTCGCCGCGCCTAATTATTCATCAGATGCCGTGGAAAGCGTGGCGGCATCAGACAATATTAGAAAAACGCATTGATATAACTCCGTGCATGTTAATTGCACTACAGTGCAGAACACACAATAGAAAAATCAGCACTAAACCCATTCGCTATTGAAACGTATTCTATTTCAGGCTGGATGCAGAAATTGAAAACGTCGGATGTGGCGAAGAAGTGATGGAAAGTTGCTGTTATTGTGTGGTAATTGAATTGCCTCTGCGTTTTTTAATTAATTTCAAGAACAAAAGCGTGTCGCGCAACAAGAATACTTCTCACTTCATTTTCACATCATTTTGCTTCTGTAGACTTGCGCATTATGCATCGAGACAAGGAAACTTTTTTTTTATTGAACTTGATTTAATTAAGTGTTTCCGTTTTTAATAGAAACTTTCTTGCTGCATCTCTCGCGCAATCACGAGTCCAGTTCGTGAGTGCCAAGGAATATTTAATAAGTTAAGTGAAAGATCTGTATACCTAGGATATCAGAAAGTAGCTAAGTGTCAGCTTAGGATCAGTTCAGATTCAGAGACAGGATTGTCGGCGCAGGCAGCATTTTAATGCCTCGCTGCTTGTACAGAGCAAATCGAGTCAAGTTAAAAATTGAAAACAGAAAAAGACTATTACGACGCAGCGAAATAGTGCCGAACGCAAACTTTCTTGATGAATCAAAAACAAACATCCAAGTCCAAATCGAAAACACAAGACAATCCCTCAGCACGGGTGCGGAAAACTCGGAAAAGTCCTTCGAATCGCGCCGCAACGGGCAAGATCGCGTACCGCACGATGGATTTATGAAAACTGATGCGTCATAAATATCCTAGCACGCTTTGTACGATCCTGCCACGTCCGTGTTTGTTTTCGTCTGACGCGCACGCAATTATTGTTTTCCCGAAAGGTGCGAAGGAAGAAGACGCTTGCACCGTATTATCCCGGCGTTCGGTCTGCGGTCGCCGACTTGATTTGCTCTTATTAATCCACACTCGGCCACAATGTGCGCATCGCGTATATCATCGCAAGTTCGTCTTGATTAAGGCATTAATTGTATTTATGGCGATTAGGAAACGGAAATTGGCCCTCAAATAATTTACTCGACCGCCTCACACATCATACTCGCTGATGCACTTAACTAATCCAGCTCATAGAGGCATGCATCATCCCGCCAAGAAATGTGCCATCGATTTAATCAGCTGCTGGGCGGCGACACGTGGCATCATCTACCGCAACACCTATACTGCGCTGGGCACATCATACGTTCACATCACCATTACCATGCTTTATGATCCCGTCACAATTTCAATTTGTCAAGGACCACTTCAGGACGGTTCGGTAGCTATCAAGTGTTTAGTAAGAAGGCATTTTGTCGCGTGGCTGTGACAAAATTAGAACAGGCAGAGATCTTCATCAGAAACTATGATAAAATCTCTTGAGTTTGAAATAATAATAGAAGCAGCGATGTAGAAAGGTCAGACAGTCAAAATCCACGCGATGTGAATGGAACTAGATTCTTACGGATTCCAATATCGCAACTAATGAGCACAGCACATATGTAACGTGATTTGTTCAAATGTTAACCGAGGCGTAATTATTTAAAAGATCAGATTCCAAATGATCCATTAAAATCTGCACCATAATCCTGCAATTGAAAAATGGCTTTTCATCCAGATATTTGCATAATCGCGCAGATTTTCTCTTCTCGCAACAGAATAATCTTATTATAGGACTATTATTAATAAGCACCTACTCTAAATGGAAATATTTATTCATTCTGAATGAATTCCTTTCTTCCAACGGAGGAAAAGCAATAACAAACCATCATAAACTATACTTTATATTGTTCAAACAAGTGATTTATGTATACACAAGCGCAAATGAAATTCCTAATTATCTAAAGTTGTAATTAATTTTCTTTGATGTTGTTTTAAAGCATCGAATATATCAATATCAATTAATGGTGGCTGAGTAGGCTGAGTGAATTTCACCAACAATTGAAATTTACGAAATCAACACACATCGATGCCTATTTGGGTTAGAAATGAAAGTAACAAAATATAAACTATTAAAATTGCCTAATTAAGTAACAATCCGAGCAAAGAATCATGAAGTACTACACCTCAGTGATTTATGATTTAATTTTAAGCACGCAAATATTATACTTTTTTAATTAACAGAAATATTACTTGCTATTTATAAAGTCTAGCTCAATCCTGGACTAAAAAAAAAAAAAAGAATTTATTTAATTTTAATTTTTGTTTGATTCAAAGCGACAAAGTATTCAATGCGTCGGAATAGTTTTGATTCAAATTAATTCTGACTAAGTAAAGTACTCAATCAAATAAAACAACATATTTGTATTAATACTTTATAAGTAATCCTCTATCGATGCGTCCATTAGGATACTCGTCGAGATGTAAACAAAAAGAAAATTGTCTTCTTGATATATTCTGCGGAGGTGAATATCATCATTGAACATCATCAACGAATATAAATTATGTTCATTGCTTTATTGTTGATTTTGATAAATATAAGGTTTTGTGCAAGAAAACGATGACGCATTAAAGCGGGAAAACACTCGAAATTATTCGCGGGTTTTTTTATTGTTTGTCAACGGACAAATATCAACGAAAGTTTCCACTGCGGCCACATGCGTCTATTTCATTACAATTCGTTGAGAAAAAAACCGAATGATAGTGATGTAATAGTTGCGTGTTTGTAGTATATAATTACTGAAATGAATTTGCGAAAATAAGTGACAATGACGATAAAAATAAACCTGTAATAATAACTTCGATGCCAATAAAGAATGTTTGTGATTATGATTAATTTGGAAAACCACTTCATGTGGAACAGTTTTAGCTTTTTTGATATGCCAGTGATGTGTAGGATGTGGTAAATTGATTAGAATAAAACTAAGAGAATAACAATGTCCCACTTAATTTTAGTCATACTTGCAAAATGTTAAGTATAGATATATGACCTACCAATAAAATTCCCATAGTGTATTATTAAATTAAAGAGCTAGCAAAATAATTGAAAATAGAATAAATTATTTCAAACGATCAAACTGTTTTAGTTGTTTTGATTGAGAATCGCTTTCCAATTAATGCTGAATAAATGTAAAATAAAGAATGGATCTGTAGATTTAACTGGTTAATATTGGCAAAATTAATTATGAAATAATATTGGATATAAAATAAGAGCCAGTTTTAGTTGTGATATTTCGAAAATGCGCAGACTTTGATGAATCAATTTTAATAAAGTATAATTTTATAACAGTTTCAGTAAAACAGTAAAACAATTTCAGTCGTTTTTGATATGCCCAGTACGCGTAAGACGCATAAAATATATTATAATAACATAGATTTTGCCCGAATAACCAGTTCCAATTAATGAGCAGCACTCGTAATATAGCAGAAAACCCCGCATGAATGACTGGCTATGTAATACTGGATGCCCATTTACTATTTACATTCTCCTCGCCAACGCAATCATATGCCTTATTCGCTTAGCCGCAGGAGTAATATGGTGCTGAAACCGGCAGACTGTCAGGCAATAAGCGTTTAATGAAACGTCGCCATTTCACCACGCACGCATGCATCATGATTATTAAATGCCGCGCTGCCACCTTTACAAATGATTTACCAAGAATCCCATGCCAGTGTCAGTGTGATGTATTTCACCTTCACTTGAACGCAAATATGCCGTAGCATCAAAGTGCCTACATTAATTGGCAAATCGACTAGTAGGTAGGATGTGGATGCAATTGCGACCAACCGTAGCTCCGACGGGGCCGAAATCCCGGCAATTTTCTCTTCGGCATCTCGCGTTGCTCGTGCTATCGATCTTCTAGACTGGAGGACGCACCACAACAGCAGCTTTAACTAGGCAACGCTTCACGATATTCTATGCTTGATTAAATATTAAAACTTGCGCGCGCGTTATGAGCATGCATCTCGCCGAGAGTTGCAAGCCCAACTGACCACAACAAGCAAGTTGAATGTGTGCCAAGAACTTGAAGATGTACCAGCTCGGGGTGAAGCTCACCATCGGCTGTAGCTGTAGGCTTCCGAGATTTCGATGTTTTCTAGCGCAAAGCAGGTTCCATAAATAGTGGTTAGGGACGATTAACCCGGTGTGTCATGTTGGTAGTAAAAGGACCTTAGAACGTGCCTAGAGAAGACACGATACATTATTCAACGTCCGCACGGTTTCATAACGAAGAGGAAAATTTTGACAGGTAGATGGAATTTGCTTTCGCCCGAGATTTACGCGAAAAAGTAAAAGAAGTCCCGCTCGTCCATCATCACATGTTCCAAGATTTGTACATGCCGGGAATTTTCAGTATACAGTGTGAAATTTATTTATTTCTGCAACAAAATTAGATTGTGACGTACTGGCATGCATGATTGTGGCAATACAAACAATTGAATTATCGCTTCATGAAAGAGTATTGCAATATCTAATCCGCAATTTCCGGCATGTATGACGACTATCTTTGATTCGGCCGGATGCACTCAAAGTTTCAGACGAGCGGGGCGTGAGAATTTCACATATTGGACCGTGACAATTGAAAGAGTTGGGTGAGATTGAAAGTCAGGCAAGAAATCTGTGTGGAATTCAAGAATTGAAAATGGGATCGATGGGCCGAAGGGCTGCTTATCTGCCCGCTTGTGGCTGTCAGTCGTTTCGTGTAAGGTAATTTCTGTTTTCTACCTGGATTGACTTTATACCACTACGACGGTACGACGATATTTGCATCGACGGCAAATGTCACAACCGCAATTTTCGTGTTGACACTGCGCAAATCCGATAGGTTGTATGAAATCATATTCCGACAACCAAAATGATTCGTGTGTGCGTTTCAGACACGTGGATTAGGATGCACCAAGTCATCTCGTTAAATAAAACTGTTTTGCAAATTCGACGTTTAATAGCGGTAAGCCAAAAGCGTAAAAGCAAACGCAATTAAAACTTGGCCCAGCTAGCCTATGATTGTCGGGAACACAAGCAAACCAACAATATTCTCCACACCAATGCCTGCAAGCGGCATATCCGAAACAGTGGTGCCTAATTAATTTCGGTATTATTCCTCCAAATAGCAAATAATTGCCACTGCATATCGAATTTGCATCCGCAGCTGTAGCTCAAGGCCATCTGAGCAAGCAGAACAAAATGTAAACCCAATAAACAACACTCATTGTTCCAAATGTATGAACCTACTTGATGTCGATGAGAACATAACCGAATTCCACATTCCATGTCGGCCTCCCTGTCGTCGCTTAAAATGTGCATTCATTGATAACCGCAGGCCGCCTCCCCGAATCAGTCCCTCGACATCTCCAAGATCGACGTCGGACTCCGAAGGCGGCTGGCCGCCCTTCACACTGCCGTTACTATTTTCGTCCACAACTTTGGCCAATTGACTAGGGATTTGCAGAAGAGCGGCCGCCTTTGGTGCGATGACAGGAGGCGGTGTTGTTAGTTTAGGCACTTTTTTCACTTTCTTGTGCACCATGGGTGTCTTGAGAATGGTCTCCGCCGCCGCGTTCATCAAGAGACCATTAGACTCCTTCAGATTCGTAGACATTGCGTTAGCGAGATCCAGGTTGGTGTAGTCATTGTTTTTGAGGAACTTGGTGCTGAACATTCTTAACGAGGCACGCACTGATTTCGAACGTTTCAGGTTCACGCGGCGATCGCCAATCTCGGTCATTTTGCGCTTCTTATCGCCTGTCTGCACAGTTTTGCCCATTTCACATCACGCGCTCGCGGATGATGCGTTCCAACTTGCAACGCATCCAATTCAAAACATTCTACTGGAGTAACGGTCGCGCGCGAAGCACACCAAAACGCGGGTACCGAGGTACCATCCCACCGAGCGACGAGCTGAGGAACTGACTAACGAAACAGCTGTCTTGGCATGTCCCCCATTTACCCAGTCCTAGCCACTTCTGCTTCGCGCTTGGGTTCTTTCATCTACATTCGGTTCGAGTTCTCTCGTACCTCGTAAACGGGCCGCGCTGTAAAGAAGAGAGATGGAGGGTGGGGCTTTTGCTCAACATTGCAGTGGTATTACCGATGCGGTTCGTATGAGCTTGCGAAGGGTGCCGTTCTCATAGTAATCGGTTTAACTATGAAAGCGTACCACGTAAACATGCCCTTTCTTTATTGCCCCATCGTAAAGAAGGCGAAATTGTTCGATGGTACCATAGAGAATGGAACCGCATGGAGGCTTCCATTGCTATTTGGAGAATTTTAGAGCTAAATAGTCATTGCTATAGGCAACTTACTTCACTCCACTGTTGCGTACTGGGACCAGAAGTGCACACTTGTGTTTACTGTTCGCAAGGCAAAGTGCAATTAAATTTTCAAATTACCTGCGTTCATTAATAGAGCTTGAATTTTTTATTATTGTAGTTTCTGAGAACGTCCATTCGAATTCATTTATATGCTAATAATAAATAGGATTATTATGATTGTGAGAGATACTCGCCAATTGTGTTCGGAAAACACATGGGAGACAGAACGCGAAGCGGCCGTTAAAAATTTCATCTAACTGCGCTTAATTATAATTGTACCCGGTATATGCTTCTCTGTGAACCGTAAAAGCAGTCGAAGTACACACGGACAATATAAAAATACACTGAATAGAAATTCTTGCTATAAAACCAGCAACAAAATGAAAACTGCTGTTTGACCAAACGACGAGGTCATTCCTGATTGCGTCAATATGAGAAAAAGTCTTTGTTTATAAATAGCAATGTAGTTAGTCTCAATCTCCTCAATTGTCTTTGGCATAGTTGTTAGCTTAACCTCAAACGCACATCCTCGCTTGCAATCGAGCGAGGTGCATCGATCGCAGGTACTTGGCCAGAGATAATTACCTGGTTATCGCCGTTGCGTTAATTCGTGTATCCATGGCAACGAGTTGACTTAATTCACTTGCACACCACGGGGACGCTCGCACTTAAGAAGATTCACTCAAAATGGTCCCGGCCCGAGTTGGAGATTAAGTTACGCAAAGTTTTGTATTTGCTGCGCTCCTGCTGGTTTGCAGAGGTATCCAATCACTTCAGGCGCGGCGAATGAGTGTCGCACTCGCGTTAGATACACGAATTGGCTTTTTATCTCGCGAGCGAAATGATTCACGCCGCGAAATCGAGTCCGTAGCTCGGCTGATGTAAGCAGAGGTAACCATCCGCTGGTGGGCTGTCACGTTGTCCGCGGCGGTTGTTCTTCGCGTACTTTCTGTCAGCGGCGTTCGGACCGTGGCCAGCGTGCATGTGTGCGTGTGGGCATATGTGTAATGCATAACGGAACAGGTTGAAGGAGTCGCTGAAGAAGTCGAAGAAGCATGAAGAACACAGCGTCATACGCAATGCGCAAAATGATCATCGCGAGCTCAGGAAACTTGTGATTTATTCCAATTTTCCGCGCCTTTCCAATCGCATTTAGAAATTATTTGCAATTAATATCGATCTGATTTGTGATTTCTAGAAATAGTGAGGAAATTAAAGGCACTCGGTATTCATTCGAATGTACTTCGCGTCTCTTGCGAGTGAGGTGATTCCAACGACTGAGTCGACGAAGAACGCTCATTATTTTATTATATTTACGTAAGAACAATTTGACTTTTTTCCGGCTAAAATATTCAGCGCGAATGCCGTGAGACAATTGGAGGTAGCAATCCGCACACAATTGTGTTGAGAACAAAAAGTCGAGAGAAGTAAACGCTCGCGCACTGAGCATTTCATACAATAATAGAAAAGGCGAGCGGCAAAGCTTTTTGTGAACTCTCATGGGTAAACGCAAAATACAGATATTTAGTGATTGTTTCCGAGTACAGAGAATTATGAGAACTGCGCTAGAGATTTATCCAGGCGATTATTAATCCAAGTGGATATTTTCACGTAAAACCCACATCCATTCATAACGAGTCCAGTTTGGGGAATTCTTTGAAATCGGTTGATTGCGAACGGATTGCAAGCCCTTGAGTATTCATTCGTTGTGAATACAGCCGCCATTAAAAGTTCGTGTTTATTTCATTGCATCAATAGAAGCACTCATTGCATTCCCCGGCAGCGAGGTGCTAGAACAGCTGAACAATATTGTATCTTGCTACCGCATCCGTGGTGCTTCGTCGATATTTCAATTATACACCGTGCTTTCGTGGTCCCGAAGCACTAAGGTCGATTATGACGAACATTTTGAAGGCAATTGGCGGATTGGACAATTGCCAATTACTCGTCAAAAGTCTTCAAAACATCAATTGTAGAGGTGGTAATTGACGGGGGGAGGGGTCTAGCGGTATTGATCTGTTGCCCTACGTATGGCATTTTTATCTGTACCTTGCAGGGATCGACGCGTTGATGTGATTCTATTATGGTACATTATTAATTATATACGCTATATGCGTAATAAACGTAACTACCGATGAAATCTGTAATGAGATTATTTGAATAACAATTTTATTAGGCCATGTCAGGTTGATCATACAACTGAGTGAAAAGAACGATACTTCTATAAAAATAAAAACAGTTTCTTTGTCAATCCTTTTATCCCCCTTTTTTTTTAAGAAGGAAATTCTTATTCTGTTACTTACCATTAATACTTCGATGTCCCTTCAACCGACGTCCAACGGAGGGTGAGACCAAAGCCAGCGTACGGTCCGAAGCTCGTGAGGTAACCGAAACGCGCTTTTCCATCGGCAAGTGCTGAAACTGCCTTGGTGGCTGCGCTTGTTGTTGCGGAGTTCCTGCGAGACTCTCAGCCCACACCGTCTCCACCATGGAGTCAATGCTTGCCGAGCGCGGTAGGCAGCTATTGTTATTTTTCCTAACAACAAAGTAGTAATATGAGACTATTGAATAACAACTAGTCTGCAGACGCACCTCTCCCAGCTGAGACGTCTGATGACATTGGTATCATCTACCACTTCTGCCGGGGGCAGGTAATTTTTGGACTGATTTAGCAACTTTGATAGACGGTTGAATGCGTTACTGCTATTCGGACTTGGTGTCTTGGCACGGTTTGTATGGAAAGCGGGTATCCGCAGAAGAGGACTGCCATCTTCAGCTCGTTCTGGTCCAAAGTATCCACCAGCGACACATAATTTCGACACGGCGGACTTTCTACGACCGTCCATCGGTGGTGTCTCATCGCCGCCACCACGCGCGAATGACATTCTTCCCGTATAGAATCGGGATTTAGCTGGGGCCGTGGACGGTAATGGCTGGACCACATCTGCACCCAGAAAAAATATACTAAGAGTATACACTGTATCTAATAGAGGATTGCGCTATTGTACCTTTTGTTTGTTTAATGTTACCAATCTGTGCCTGTAGGATGCTCACGCCTGGAACTATGATTGCGGGCAAAGTTCGTGACCGTAGTAGTGGCGGGGGTTGCTTCCGCTTTGCGCGTTGTGCGTCTTCAAGTCCTGCACACGAGGCACGCTGATCGACTCTGGAGGCTGCCAACAGTGCACTGTAAACAAAAATGCAACACCTTCAAATAGGTAGCGTACTTGTGCCAATATCTTATCAATTCAGCGTCATACAGTAGCGTATTATATCAGATAATCTTAAATTGGCGTCCATTGTCGTTTCCCCTACAGTCACTCAAATTACGTGGGTGACAATGTCAGCATGGATACAGCAATGTTGAATATTCTGTCTCAGACTCAGTTTTGGAAACGGCTGCCAGCATGGAATACCACTACACGTGCATTCGAGTTAATTTGCATCAAATCGATCATCACTTGCAGGAGATTGAAAGTCAGTGTAAACAATTGGAGATGCAGCTCACTTCCGCAGAGTCCAGCATGATGAAACTCTCAGTTGACAATGAAAGTGAGTTATTGTTTCAACTAGAATTATTTCACTTAGTGATGTGATTGATTTAGACAAGTCCATGCGTCGATCCCGAATATACGACGAGACTCCCATTCTGACGCCGAGCTTTATGCGAACCGTAGACGAATTTTTTGTCTTGGAAGCGAGCCTGCAACGCACCTCCAACCAACAAAGCGCTGGACAAGAAGTGCTTTTGAGCAATTTGGCTAACAAGTCGAAAAAACCACATGATAGGAATCAGCAGCAGGTATCATTTTCATGCCGCCGACAGTTGAGTCACTCTCTAATTTCTATCATTACAGCCGACACCGTGGGACGAGACTATGCTGTAGCGAGTTTAGCAAACACGAACTGATAAAAATTAGATTAGATAAGCGCGATAGCAGTGCAGAGCGTTTGCAATGCGCTCGGTGGTTAATGTTCATCAAAGATGGGCGCTGGCAACAGCAAAGAGTTCGACAGTGCAGTGCCACGACGTAAATCTCGACAGAAATTCTATGGCGTTCTTAAGCATAACTTTGATCTCATTGAACATAAACTCAAACCGGACCGTCTCGCCGACGATGAGTATGAGATTGTACATCAACTTATTGAGACCAGCAGGAATGACTTGCTATCTGTGGTGGCTGACGTTGAAGCGAAACCAAAATATAAACAAGTATACGATGAGTGTATGGAGAAGTGCAATAAGCTTGCAGACGAGCTCAGAACCAAACGTATTCCATCATCAGCTCCATCTTCTCCAGGTCCAAAGAAGCGGCGAAAGAAGAAACTTCGTAAAGAACGTAAATCATTGCTGACTCCAGAAGAAGAAAGCTTTGCAGCTATCCATGCTATTCGTGCTGATATGGTACCACTTCGAGATGAGGTGCTCACGTTCAAAGGTCACCATGGTGACAGAATCTATCACTTTCTTCAAGAAAGCTTCCATAGATACGTGAAGAAGCTGTGTGTCATTGAGCTGCATGATCGTGTCCATCTAAAATATGAGCAGCGAATTGCAATTGCCTACGCTCAGGAATCCCAGGATGTTTTGGATGAGATATGTGCAGGTAGACGTCCACCATCTCTGCAACAACAGCGTAGTGTGGATGAACGTCAGATAGTTTCCATGCACCAGCCCGGAGATACAAATGATCACTATGTTAGAAACACACCTATTGCCCGCAATTGGAGTAAATCTATGAGTGACTATCTGTATAAAACCGGAGATGATGATTTTTGCGGGAGCAAAAAGTCCTTCTCGGAGTATCCAGACACTCCAGACTATTCCAGTGAGAGTGACTACGCACAGACGAGTGACTTCTCCGACGGACCTAACACCCCACACTCTATAAAATCTACATTTACGTATCACTTCAAAGTCACATCAATTTAGTTAATTTTATATCCAGCTTGCTAACACACTTCTACTGTACATTTTCTTACTAAGTTAAAGACAAACTAGTGTATAAATGTTGCTTGCAAAAGAGAATTGCCTTTATTAGTTGATTGTAACAGCTCCAACATCTCAATGCCCCAACAATAGTAATCAGATTTGTGGATTACGTCTTTCCCAACTAAATATTCCGCAGTTTTGCATAGGCTTTGCGCACGTAGTTAGTTAAGTAATTTACCAACACCGAATTTCTCTAAATTAATATTAAAAGTTATAGGAAAGTGTTACAAACAGACTTGCACTTGCACTTGTACTAAGTGCTGTATCGATTTTCCCAGAGCTTTCCAACTTGTCGGCGTACTTTTCACGCAGCGCCGCATAGCACATCGTCGTCTACAATTAAAACTTCAATTTGGATTAAAACTTAGATAAATGTGTAACGTAATAGGGAACTTAATTGACGATAGACCTTCCATAGGTGTATCTGTCGCTCGTTTCAAATGACGCTATCGTAAGCCATAATGAAGACTACAAATCCGCTAGATGAAAAAAAATACACCCGGTAAAAGAAAACTTAATTGGTTGAGTGTTGCGCGTTGATTTCCTGAATTAGAATTAGAGGGAAATCGAGTATATTTCCTCCAAGTCGGGATTGGAACAGAGTACCTACATTAAGTCTTGGGTCAATCATATGAGGCTTTAACTTTAATTTCTCAGCGTGTGCTATTTTAATGTTGAGTACTATACTACACTCACACACGGCTAGAGAGCGCCCCGCACTCCACCGGGGCCTCAATTATCGAGATAACCGAAATATTCTGATAAGATAACTGATTGTATGATGTAGTAGAGAGTAATTGCTCTCTAGTCGATTAAAGAACACACCTATGGTTTCATTTCATTACGCATCAGTATTTTGATATTAATTTACAAGTAAGTTGATTTATTAATGCAATGTTTCTGAAAAATCGTACCAGGGTTCTTGTTATAGAGTTGATGATTTCAGGCGGTATGGGGAGTAATAATACGAAAACGGATGAACGAGATGAAGTTTATCTTAATGGTCTATCTAAAGGTATGGATTCCTTACGAAAATCGGTAGATTCTTTTTCCGATGGCACAAAAAAGTTTAAGTCCGTGCTGGACAGCAACGAGAAAAAGGTGCAGGATGTGTTACGACGCTCTCGCAAAGGCAGCACTAGAAAGAAGGCGTTGGATATTTTACGAGATCTCGAAGATTTGAAGGAGAAAGAGCGGGCCAGTATTCGAGATAGCAGTTTGGATAACGGAGCGGTCGAATCCAATTCTATCATCGCCGCCGATGCAAAGAGATATGACAAAAGCCGCCGGCACAGTAGGAGTATGGAGGACCTACAAAGTATCCGCAAGAAGGTGGACCACCTGAGTGACAGGATATCAACAGCAGGCACCCGAGAAGATGCAGCCGCATCGAGACATGAGATTGAAGTGCTGAGAAACCAGCTGGATCGCTTACATGTTCGCCCAAATAGTAAACTGGAAGCATACAAAGAAGAATATAAGAATAAATTGCGCAGGTATGAGCAGAAACTAGCAGCCAAGGAGCCATCCCTTGCTAGCACTGACGTGGGAGCAATTTCTGAATTGCCATCCACGCAGCAACAGAACAAAGTAATACAGAGCCACTTGAATGCCCAAGACGAACTGGCGATGATACAGGGACAAGTGTTATCGCTGCAAACTGAATGTGAGAAGTTTCAAGGTTACAAAGACACTCACGAGTACAATACAATGGCACAGGGATTGATGAAGCTGTGGGACAAATTGGGCCAAATCAAAGATTGCAGATTGGAGGTGGAACGCGATTCAGTAATTGAATTGATCTCCTTAACGCTGAAGAAGCTCAATCGAAAGTGCGTTGATAACACTAGAGGTTCTCTGAGCAACAACAAGATACTGGGTTTGACTGAACTATTTCACATGCAGTATAAAAAGATTGCAATCCAAATGAAGCAGGGAGGCGTGAAAGAAGGTGAACAGGTTTATCGTATCCTCAAAGATGTGTACAATGGTCTGGGAGTAATCTTTGATCGGGATCAGGACGAGTGTCAATTAGTCACAGCTCGGATGGCGCCTAGTTTGAAGCGCAAACCTGTGCCTATTTACGTCTCTAATCAGCAGCTAATGAGCACAGGCTTTGACACGGTTTATGTGGACGATGAGGAGCAACCTAGGGTGTTACAGAGTAACAAGAGTTGTCCGAATTTCACCCGAATCTTGAGACTGCAAGAGCAGCAGGTGCATGCGACGTACGTTGAGAATGTGGCCGAGGTCACTAAAGATAGCAACGCGGAAAAACGTCTCGGTATCCTTCACAACGAGTGCAACACGTTGAAATACGCAGTAGATCAGTTCCATGGTATCGACGATGAAAAATACAACGAGCTTGACGAACGCCTCATTGATATGCTAATTCAACTAGAGGGCTTAAAAGGAAAGCTGAGCGGTCCCTTTGAGAAACAGTGGAAGGTCATATGGCAACGCGTACAGAGCACATGTAAGAATTTAAAAGAAAAGTACAACAAGCCAATCGACAGGCATGTGCGCAGTGGCGTAGGTATAGAGCCGTTGCAGGAAATCGACAAAACGCTCGCGAATTTGGAGGTATTAAAGACGCAAATCAACGAGAGCTACGAGTGGCAAACGGACGATCCCGAGTTCAAAGTGCTCGACGATGCTTTGAAGTCCGCTCTCTTACGCCTGGACTTGATCGAACCGGGAGGCGATCAGCTCGTGCACGCTGCGAGGGAGGTCGCGATCACCGATGTGCGAGACTCGATCAAACGACTCAACGAACGCAGATACATTGAAAATCGTTACGCAGGAACTGAAGTATAAGGCCACTGCTTCTTTGTGGGGTATTTAAGTCGCTTTTTTGCTTTGTTAACTTTGTTTTTATAGACTTCTATAGTGAATAGCTGAACCTAGACTGCATGGAATTGAATAAATAGAGCCATCTAGATGCTGTACGTGTCATATATTTGCTGCTATCACGTAAAAATCACTTCCAATGTCCAATGACATAGAAGTTTGTTTTGTTATTACAAGTGTATCACTGTTTGTCAAATGTCAATGGTGTCAGCTCGCACGAGTTTTGTAAAGCATAGGTAATAACGTTCGAATTGTCTCGCATTACTTATTACTTATCTTATCGGTAATTAGAATTTGTTGTAAACGCCGTTTACTTCACTCGCTCCATTTGATGCCAAGCCATCAATACAATATACGCTGTCTAAATATGGGTGCTCAGATTGCAAAACAACGCGTGAAATCGTCCGAACGCAAGGCGAAGTCTGTGCGTACGCGCCTACAAAAGTTGCGGAAGAACAAGACGGCACCGCTGTTCACTACCACTTCCACCGTGAGCTTGACCAAGTGGGACAGCCTCATCGACATCCATGACTATCAGATGAAATCACCTAGTTACATCAATTTGAACCAAACCGCCCACTTGGACGTACACGAACGTCCCGATGATTGGCTCCGGTCATACAGAGACATCAGGAATAAAGTTCACGCATGCACCGGCCATAAATCGGAATATAGATCATTGAAAAGGGAGCTGGAAGCATTTATGCAAGGCCTGGACGAGTGCGATGTGTGGGAGTTAAAGACTAGTCTATTTGAGAAACTCCATTGTCTGGAATTAGTCCTGGACGAGAAGAGAACCAACGCAAAGAGTGACACGCTGGAGAATAAGGAGAAGGAAAGCGCCATGCTTGACAATGAGAATAACGACGAGGCAGACCAGCGAAATGATCTGGTAGATGAAGTAGATGAACCGAGCATTGCTAGCATACGCCACATGCAGATGTTGGATGCATTTCTTGGGTTCTCTTTCCGTTTGGATGCTGTTAGATATCGTATGGTGTTGTATTACGGGGATAATAAACAGGCGGAGTATTTTGCGATCCAGCTGGAGCTGGAGACCATCCTCAAAGAGGTTCAAGCGATCAAAGATCGTGGCGAATTGCAAACAATTGTCACTCGAGAAGAATACGAGGATTACATTCATGCTTTGCAGCAACGTTTTCAACGTCTTGTTGATGGTAATATGCGTCAGTCTAAAACATCCATCTTGAATGGCGGAACAGCACGTTCTATACGCCTACAGAGAAGGGCTAGTGTTGTGAGTGCCGAATGAGAATTTGATTATTATTAAGTACAGTAAGTACTGCTGTTTATGAAAGAAATGATAATTTTACGTTGGTTTTCGAAGATGCGAGCTTCAAGAAATGTTATCTACGTAAAGCTTATATTTTATATACAACTGTTATATCAGTTGATGGAGTTGTTGTCAAAGAAATAAATATATATTTACTCAGCGAAATTTACCATTCTAGAAGGAAAAATGTCCACTTGTTTAAACGTTACAGCAAAAGTTATTACTAATCTACAAGGCACTTTATTCTCGAAATGAAGTGAAAACAGAAGGAAGCTTGTTGTTTTGTCTTTCATTTTGGAAACATTATATTTTGCTTAAATAATTTTCTCTTTTAAGCCAGTTCTATGGTATTATATTATACAGTTTCATCTTTCAGTTGTAACTATACTACCGCTAATGCCAGCTTATTTATTAGTTGTTGTTTAAATATTTAAAAAAACTAGAAACTGCAGATTGATGCACTTCATCGACATTTTCTAATTGTGTGCCGTTTATTAGTAGATCGACTGCAAAAAGGAATTTAATAGAAAACACCACCTGTTCAAATGTTATAGGAAAAATATATTTTGTTTTGGTTTTGATACTGTCGTACACTGTAGCGGACATTATATCGGCATTTTAAAGCTTTAAATTTTCTCAAGTTTCTTTCAGTACTCCTCTACAAATTCCTTAACTATATACATTCCTTGGAAAAATATTTTATTTCACTTT
The DNA here is from genome assembly GCA_027575565.1 of Diploeciton nevermanni. Lineage (NCBI taxonomy): Eukaryota > Metazoa > Arthropoda > Insecta > Coleoptera > Staphylinidae > Diploeciton > Diploeciton nevermanni. Next base: position 1,505,676 of record JAODIE010000001.1, read on the forward strand.
TCTGCCGTTATAGAGCCCGAGATTTTAGCTTGAATTCTTATATTCGACCGCACGTCATTCCCGATTGTTTCACCTTCCTGTCTAAGGTGACGGAGGGTAGAGCTGCCTCCACTTCCTCTCGGAATGTACTAAAAATTGATCGATGTGCGCGAGCCACCACGTGTTTATTTTTCTAATAAGGACCAATCAACGTCCTCACGACCTGCATTTTGCTCCGAAATGTTCAGTAAGCAGATCTCCACCAAGCTAAAATCAAGTAGTTTCAATCAAGTAGTTTATCAACTTCAATGCCTGACATTGTAGTTCTAGTATATAATCTACCACCCTACAGTGATCACCTAAGAGAGAGCTATGGCGTGAGCTTGGTGTGTTGGCGGCAATTACGTGGATGGTATTGTTGACATTTAACACCAGGCGCACATTCGATTTTCATGAAATTACAATCGGCTTATTAGGCGCGGCAATTGTCTTGTCCGTGCCATACCGCCTCAGAGGTGAACGCCCGCCGGCGGCATTTCACCTCACAAATAATACACCATCGTCGTTTCAATACGAGTACTTATTTATGTACTAATGGTAGTGATGTTTCATACGTAGACTTTGAATAGTCCATGCTCTTGTGGAAATATATTCGCGATGCAATCAATACGCAATTTTCAGACTATTGACGAAAGCATCGTGATTTGCTTTGATTGATTAATGAATGCAATTTGCAGCTAAATGTTTTGTTTGTTTGTTCAGATCTTGGTTGATTGCATCATGTTGTACACTGATAGTTTTAGCAAACCACGGAAGAAACTGCTCTACATATTTTGATGAAGTTTTGTAATTACTTGTTGTCTATTAGCCACTTTAAAGACATTTCTAATTAATTCAGCCGTCATTAATTAAAATATTCGATAGAGCAACGCTTGTTTTATTAAATAAGATAACATAAATACATATTGCTCTAATAGTTTTTCTACTATTTTTTATACAAGTTCTTTTTTAATTCAATTTTAATTCATTAGTCTACTTCTAAAGGGTTATTTCTGCTTGTCTCAGGAGTAATTAGTTTAAATTAACGCATAGAGCACTTTTTGGTTGCAGAATAAGATTCCTTGCATCAACTACTATTTATTCGTAGCGTTTTTTTTTCCGCTAAAACCAATTTTCCAAGACGTGAGATTAATCGATTGTAAGCAGGTACAATGAAGGTGTAAATGATTTGTCTAAAATTATAATCGTGCAAATTAATCGAATGATTTCTTTTGCAGTGGTATATTCCGAATGCGTGTTTTCTTCAGCTTAGGAGCAACATGCATACGACTTGTTTTGATCTTAGAGCAAGGATGCAAAGATTTTGCTAGTTTAGAAAAATGCAAAGAGATAAATATAAAATAATCTAATTGGAACTCATATTTTAGTTTTTTTTTTTTTTTTTTTTAAATAAATGTTTACATGTCTCGCTTTGTAGCTCAGTCGGTAAGCCGTAAGTCTGACTGTTGCAGTGACAGCGAGGCGCATATTCTGGGGACTCAGATTTAAATCCTGCTGGGGGTATATTCAACATAATATATACTCTCACAGAATTCAGTCCTAATAACTACTGCTAATAAACATGGTAGTTGATGCAGAACAATGGAACAGAGGTCAAGTACGGTGTCGGCATCCGGCATGATTGCAGCACGCTTTAAAATAAAAATGAACAAATTTTATCAAAGAATCTTAACTAATGTTCACTCATAAATTACACTGAACTGCAAGATAGAAAATAGAGCGTATTGCGTTTATACCGATTTTTAAAACAAATGATAGCAACATTTTAATTCAATAATTTGTCAATTTCTGAATCAAATGTATACTTTAATTGTAACGAACTATCGAATTCTCATTATATTCTCCCCGACAATAATAATCATATCATGGAACATTTGTTCGACCGGAAAGCAAGTCTATAAACCGCGTCCTCGCCTTCATGTTACGTACCACGCAGAGGGTATAGTTACCGAACATAATACCAATTCCAACGACAGTGGTCCTATTTTGTCCCAGCTGGAAATTCGTGGAAAGTGATTGTTAGATCATGTACAATAACGCCGATATTAATAGGCTCTTTCAATGGTCACCAACATATGCAACCTTTGATTTGGAGCGGGCGACGCAGGCCGCAGTGTATATAAAGGGCATACAGTTAGTTGTATCAATGCAATATCTGCATATTGGCTCTTGTGAGGCAAGTGTAAACTGAGGGATAAGTGCAGGATGAATTACAAATCCTGTCTAATTAACTAATGGAACCAACAAACTTGTAACTAGCATGGGAAAAACTGTTCTTTTTATTTGCTCATTCTGCTTATAGTGCGTCATTAGTTAATTAAAACGATTGAATATTGACAGTTGACAGTTCTCACCTATGCGCACGCTGAAAAGATCTCGTTTTACAGTGAAAACCAATAAAATGCATATTGAAGTATCTCTTTGACGCGTCTAGGGTAGTTATGAATTCTTTATGATGTAACATAGTTTCTTACGTGTCGTTGCCATTTTAAAGAAACATATAAAGATGACGTTGACAGCTCCTTGATAATTATTTTATGATTAGCTGTGTTCAACAAAGTCATTATAAAGTTTCAAGTAATTTTTTGGTGGCATACAGATGACGAGCTGGAAAAAGTTTAAAGCTATTGACATCCCTTCATAAACTTTTCTAGTCTTGTTTCGCTTGTATTCAAGAGTTTCCCGCATTATAGCTACCGCTGTGATAGTCTCTACTCCCCGGAAATTATGACGGACGGGCTCATCTATCAAATAATTAGTACGGATATATGAAAAATTTAACTTTTCTAATTCGTGCGTGTTGGTGGCTGAGTTGGTTCCGACGAATTTGCCTCCGACTGATGGCGTCCTATCCCACTACCCTGAATTTATTTCCGCAACCTTCGCTGAATTCCTTACGAAGAGGAGCATGGAACGCGTGAATTCATTTATTCAAATGAATTCAAACATGCATCTAAAAGCAGTATTTTGATTTTTCAAAACTAAAAACTTAATAGATTTACTTGATTGCACGATGTACAATTAGACCAAAAATAAGATTATATAGAATTATTGTGTTATCTAATAAATGAACTTAATTTTGCTTCGAAGAACAACTCGAAATAAAAGCAAGTATGGATGGGAAGTACAACACCACCGACGTGTTGTATGTTTGCTCCCGATGTGGATCAACAGAAGTTGTTTTTCGTCCACACCCATGCAAAGGTACTGTTTCAACTGAGATTGTTGTTTGCCCCGAGACACAGCTAACAACATTTTCACCCTCCAAACCTCATGCACTAGCACGTCGCATGCGACAAAAAGTTTTATTTGCAATGTCGTCCTCCCAGCACGTATAAAATAATACTCGTAAATCCTAGTAAAAGTCAACGTATAACTTGGTCCCGTCCAACTCCGTCCACTATGTACGCCTGAGTGGCCAATCTCTCCCAGTGACAAATTTCCAACTAAAGTCAATTTTGCTCTAAGTTTTGAATTTTTCATGCAAAACCTCGTGCCCTAATTTGAGCGTCTATTTTGACAGCACGGGAAGGAAATCCTAGAGACGGCTTTAAATGTTGCCGCATTATGTTAATAGCAGGCTGGTACGATTTACCACCGCCTCTCAAACCGCTTGTGCGTGCTTACGGCCCACAATTTATACTCGTATATACACCGCAGCAAAATCCCGTGGATTCCACGCCGACTCACCTATTTCTCCCAAACTGTACCACCGAGGCGCCTCGTGCGCTTACGACACGCTTAGGTGTGTGAAGAAGTTAGTGCCTAGGAGTAGGCGAGCAAATTCAGAATTTTCTACTAAATGGTGACGCGTCTAAACGCCTCGCTGCGCAAGTGCGATGAAAATTGTTGGAGAAGCCTGGAGTTTTCCGCTCATCAGCAACGTCAAGTGCCGAAGCCTGTAAAACGATTCCCGGATAGTTTCCACGCTGCGCTGCGCGATCAACGTAACAGCAATAAACATTCGCCCTAGAGGACGCTTCCAGGTTCGCTTTATTTGTGGCCGTGGCAGCTTGTTGTACATCCGTGGCGTTGCAATGGCAAGGTAGCGGCGGCAAGCAACGGCCAATGGCGCTAACGTCGGCCTTGACCTTTTTCGATTTGCGCCGCCGTAGTTTTTGTGATTATAAGGTGAAGGAATCATATCGATGACTCATTAGATTAATGCTTTCTACAGCACAATTCAATATCAAGTAACTTTTTTACAGTTGACATGCAACAAACATGCATGAATTATATACTCGAAACAAAATTTTCATGTCAATGACAGCGTTTCATGATTTAATGCAAAGCGAGCATAACAAGAACACATTGATATTGTAGGATATTAGATTCTTTCTTGTTTTTCGAGATACTCTCTTCAGTATAATTTGTAAATAAACAGTTGTCTTCTTTCGTATACTACTCAGGCAGGGAAGTATTGCTGGTATGCAATTTAATCGAAGCAAAAATATATAGGTTGCTCCTCGCCACGAGAAATTTGCTGCGCTTTTCGCATTGTGACGCAAGATATAGGCATTCTCGGAATCCTAGCCTCCTCGAATTCGAGGCGGAGGCGTAGCACCATGAAGCGGAACTGCATTGTCCTGCTGGCGCTGCAATGGGAGGCACGCGGCAATACAAAATGAAGGAAACAGCAAACAATAAGCGAATGATTATTTGCATCCTCAGCTTCGTCATCGATCTAAATTTTTTCGTCGTCGTTCGACAGTTCTCGGGAACTTTGATTTGTGAATTAAGAGGAATAATGGTATATAGTTGTTAGTAACTTTGACTAATATTTGTGTTCATATAATGTTGCAATGAATGCTGTTGAAGTTATTCTTATGTTAAATATTGCCAAGCGAATTACAAGCACGAGAAAATCATATAAAAGTCTGCCAATCTAATCTGCAACGAGAAATGACACGACCCAAGCCCAGAATAGAGCAGAACAAACAAGTAACCAACAAGGATAGCAGCAACAGTCGCACACCCCTAAATTTCTAATGACTGATCTGAAAGCTGCACCTCTAAAACTCGATTTCACAACTTGAAGCATTCAACGGTTACGTACTTTACACACTCATTCTTTCGATCGAAGCGCAGATGAGTTTATATTCCAGCTGCAGAATGCTCGGGACGTTTCAATACCCCAGCAGTCTGTAATTCTCTTCAAGAAGAGAAGTGAACGTGCGCTACATTCCAACACGTTTATTTCTTCATTTCTCCAATGATAGGAGAAATGACAATCATTGCTAACGACTCTAACCACTTTCCATTTGTCCGGGCGCGAAAATAAAAACGTCAGGAATCCAACACTTCGAATTTCTGTATTGATTGCGCATTTTCTAATGAAAATTATTTCGAACGCCACCAACTGGGTTTTACGAGCCAGCGCTGGTCGGCATTTCGATGAGTTCAAATGCCTATCGATTGGAAGGGTAGCGTGAAATCAGCGATGTTTCATTGGGTGAGTTTCAGGACGCGATGTGAATGATAAATGGTGCTCTTTGCATACGTCATTGCACCATGCCGCGGGAGGAGTAGGTCATCCCATCCGGGGGAAAACATTATTTGTGGTAATACATCTTCATGTACATTGCAGCGCAATATTTTCGACTATGACACAAAGTCAAGAGAACAGAAGCAGGGGAGCACCTCAAGTGTGGTGTTAGTAATTGATCAGTCTGTCGTGACTGTCTCAGAAAAAGTTACATGCATGGCAAAATCACAACGTCATAAATCGGATGGACAGCGTTCGTGGCGTATACACGGGCAATGTAGAACATGAATATTCAACCCTCATTATGATCTTCACTTCTCGCGATCCGTTCAACATCGTAACGTTGATCTACATCGCCGTCAACAACACAGTTCGTGATGATTTTGGAAGTGTAGTACATCGGTTCGATATTTGCTTGATGCGCAAATTACGCGTGATTTTAATTAAAATGACGTTATCATCGTCAATTCTCATTCCGACGTGCAGGTAGCAATTAAGTGGGCAGCGTATTGATAAAAGCCAATAGATTAGATTAGAATAGACAAGAATCGATTTTAGAACGACAAATTTGTTTAATTATATTTATTCTGGTTGGTCAGGTCATGTTAAAATCAAAAAAATTCAAATAAATTAATTAAAGAGATTATTTTTACACTCTCTCAACGTTTGCATTATTATATTATATTTATAGTGGGCGTGCATGAAATTGAAGAGAATTAAACCCATCAGCTCCACGCGCCGTCGAAGCCTAGCGGTTACACAAAATCAAAATTACCATTTGATTATAAACTTAAACGGGTCGATGCCAACCTACAATCACCACCTCTGCACAGGCTTTATTTTCGCCCGTGTTCACTTTCGCCGCTAATACATTTTCACTTTTACGTTTGCCTCCCGGGAGACCTGCGCTTCATGTGTGCCATTTGCGAGATGCAAATAAATAAATAATTTAAGTGGTTTTCAGCGCTACATTAATCATCAAATACATGAGTTAGAAAACACACACTTTATTCTTTATTTATTTATATGCGTTGCACATTAATATACCAACAATCTTTTCGTCTAGTTACAGGATCACTTCATTCAACTTAGAATCCGTCGGTATCGCCGTTCGACTGCAGGTAATTGATGATATTCACTCACAATCCGACGAATTAGTTTCACACAATGCAAACGAACTGATTGGACAATCGGAGGCTGCTATATACCACTCACTTGTAACTTTGAAGATTCCAGTCAATACTACCATTGTTTACAAAACCTTCTCGGCATCATCCATGCAGGAAATGTCCACCACAGTTGTTACAGTTGTGTCTATATCACTTTGAACTTTCATGAGAGATGAGGGTTTGTTGATTGTGCGTCTCTATTGTTGTAGGTTTGATCAAGGTTGTGAGCAAACGTTGCAACAGTCACGAGAAGAGTAGTTTCGGAAGTAAACAGTTGTGTCTTCATATAAAGCTGGATTATTTGTGCTACAAGTATTTCGAACACCGTAGATTTCTATAAAATCAGGATTATGTCCTGGAAATAGTTGATATGCATTGAATTCATCGATATCAGTTGCCTGTGAAGCTGGTGGAGCTGATGGTACTGCTGGTTCTGAAGATGAGTCAATGTGCGATTCACGGATGTTTGGCAATTGTATTGAAGCATGATGATCACTAATAGTCTCTTGGTTGCTTTCTGGTACTATGTAGGGTTGTTCTGGACTTGGTCTATTTCTTGACAATTTTCCTTTACGCTTTCCCTTGCGCCAAATGAATATACACACGATAATGATAATAAATACGACTGCAGATATGGAAGCACCAATGATAAGTTTAGTAATATTATCAGTCATTCTGATCACAATGTGGCGCATGAAGCAAGCAGCAAACGCTTATATAATGCTATCAGATTACCCCCCCTAAGTATCTTTATCATTCGTTTGATTAATCTAGATAAGAATAAATCTACACGGCATTTGAATAAAGCAAAAATTCTGAATTGAAGTAGATAGTTGCTTGAACTTACCTTCGCTGTTCGCGTTCTTTTCGCTGCAACTTTTTCTTCTTAAATGCTTTCTTGACCCGCAACAGAAGAAACGCCGCCCTGTCAATCGTCAACGCGCTGTATTGCTTCTTCTCATCCATTGTCACATCAATTTGCTCACAACATGTCCTCACTGTGCTGTCGGCGAAAGAAAAACATGTTGAGAGAGATATGCATCGCGTCGTGCACATTCAATATTCATTATTGGGTACGCATGAGCAACGTGGCACAAGTAAAAGGATTCGATCTGTTTTCAGGTGTAATTGTTTGTCATTTGAATGTGTTTCGATTCGTGTGGGGGAGCAATGTAAGGCATGAATTAATGTCGTCGATTGGCAAGCGACGGGAGGTTGTAGACAATAAAATAGCAACACGCCCAAGATGATGCGTCCTGTAAGCGTTACAAGCTTGAATTTCAGGATTTGTTTTTTGATTTGTTAAGGCCGCTCATTCGCACGGCGATAATGCGACGCAGGAATTCTTTAACTCATTGCACATTGATACAGCAAACACAAAATTTCGAAGCAAAGTATGATCGAATATTGTACACCGAAAAATGATTTTCAGCCGAGAGAGATTAATCGGGAAAAGCTCATTTACGGTTGAGTAAACACGAAAAAGCTATTGCTATTTCATTTTCTTCATTGGATTTTACAACAGGGGTTGGAAGTGAGAAGGAAAGCACATCGTGCGTATTTTCAATTAACATCGCGGTTTGGCGATGGTTCTTTTGAGGCGCAAAAGATGAAGGCGGCGCAGAATTACCGCACAGCTTGAGGCGGCAGGCGTAGCAAATGTAAACGGGCATACACGGCTGGTGCGTTACGTAATCTACGTTGCGAATTGGTTATTCTCCATGCGGACTGCACGACGAAAGTCTCGCCGCCGCCCCCCAGAGCTCTACATTGACGGGCGACGCGCCGCAGCCATGTGGGAAATGCAAACGTGCGAAAAAATCGTTGCGAATTTCAAGCGCGCCGATGCATACCACAGAGCTTTCCGGAACGTGGAACAAATTTACTTATGCAAATGTGCATATTGGCTGTGAAGCAAAAGTCAAAAAATAGACCTGTTCCGCATGATTTTCTATATTTTATTCTCACTCCTTAATTCCAATTCCTATATATCAAAACTCTTTTTTAGTTTTACCAAAAACATGAACGAATAATACACCCACTTGAGCTCCTTGGAGTTTGCTTTAGTAAAGGCTCCAAATGAAAATTGAATGTGCAAAAAGTTTGTGCGTAAGCCGCCGGTCGTCATAAAACTTCCCGTTGACTTTAATTACCTTAATTGACGCGGGGCGAATGGAGAGCAAACATGCAACACGTATTATTTGGGCCACTGCGGGGTTGCACAATTTAGGTGATTTCCGAATGCGGCACGTTTGCCTGCACGTGCGGGGTGCTCGCGAATGCAGCAGTGCGACGCGTTAAGGGCGGCCGTACGTTGCTAGTTGCCGTTGTCCCGCAAACTAACTGGAGGCGGCGAACGCCGCACAGCGGCGGCCGGAGGTGGTGACGCGACAGTAGCAGGCGCATAGTCTCAAGTGGGGAGGAAGCGCAATGAGCGTGCGACTGTCGCCGTCGCCACGAATTAGTAAGCAAATTTGCGCTGCTACAAGTCTGCAACGTTGAAATCGTAAAAGTTCTTCGTTGTGAGATGCTGGACTTGGAATGAATTTGTGATTGTCAACTGCGTATGCATGTTGTTCAGATAAGCTTGATTGAAAACGGCATATTTTATTAAGAACTAAAGCTTACGAATCTAGTATTTTCGTTGAGCAGATCAATTCATGTTAGTTTAAATTTGGATTTGTGATTAAATTTCAGTCGTTTCGCATCAGTTTGTGAAAGATTTGCTTTAAAAGTGGACAGTTCAATTCAATTTACTGCAAATTGATTGAGCAGATTTCTCTAATAAAACATAAATTTTCAAAATACGTCACCAAATATAGCAAAATTTAAGTAAATAATAATAATAAATAGAAGAAAGTTACTAAATCTTTTACTTAATCAACTAACTAATGAAAAATAATTTAAGTTATTTTAGCAAATTCAATAAACATAAACACTCAATTCAAAGAGATTCCAGTGAGCTGATAACATACACCCTCGTTTGATGAACCAACCAATTTTCTTACATCATCCATCTACAACAAAGCTTCTTCAATACGTTTAAAGTGCATTGCAATGCATCGTGCATTGTTCAATTTCAAAAACTGAATTGTCGCATTGTGTCGGTTAGAACTTTGAGAGACACTGTAGGGCAGCGTGCAAGCTGTGAGAATAATCCGTTTCATGTGAATTTGAAGAGAAAATAATAACAAAATTTTGATTTGTAAATATGGCCACTAAAATTCAATTCAATTAATTTAACACAATAAAATAGAATTAAAGAAAAATGTCAAGAAGCGAATCATAGAAGTTAATCCATGTAACGATCACTTTGATGTAATAGATATTATATTATAATAATTCACAATACACAGTATTTATGTATGTACAAAATTTACAGTAATATATAGACATCACAATTTTTCCTATATTTATACTTTTGTTATCCCCTTATTAGTTATACAGCATTTATCATCTTTCTTTGTGTTGCTTCGTTATTATCCCGTCAATCTTAATTCACGACGACCACACCGATCATTCAAGTATGCTTAATATTAGTTCATAATAATCCAACATTTTCTCATTCTCCTCATTATTACCATCTTAATAACGTTTCTCTAACTTATTATATATATTTATATTCTTTATATATAATATTTATATATTTATATACTTAGTGCTAGATACACTGTACAGAACATATCATATTCTAAGGATCTAAAAATAAAGGATACTTAATGTAATCAAATAACAATGAAAAAAAAAAACCCAGAGCAGCGCCGTGCCCGCGTAGAGTACGGCCTGCATCTTGTAATCTTTAGTGCATGAATTCTCTTGATTCAATCGTCTGCTAAAATAATTAAAAGGTATTCAATTGTCCCATTATTTGTTGCCCGATGCAAAACCAGAAACGAAACCAAAACGTTATTCGTAATCGCCAAGATATTCACATTTATACAAATAGACTTTTTTATTCTAATCATTTTGCAATTATAGTTTATTTAGTATAACAAGTTGTTCTGAATTTCGGGAGTGTCGGCGGCGTGGCGCCGCCGCCACATGCATCGCACTCGCAGCGTAATGTAATTAGGAGATGTACCTCTAAAATATGTTACTCTTAACTGATTGAATCGTAAACAGCGAACGTTGGGATGCAGTTAGTTGCTGGTGAGCTTGGTGTTCGCGCGCGGTCGTGAGTTTGCATAAGTCTGTCGGTGCGACTGCCACGTGTGTGTCCTATTTACCTCATAATGCTGTTAATGTATGCTTAGATTAGTAATGGTTGCCCTTATCGTCCAAGTTTGAAACTGCTAAAGTCGAAAGTCAACAAGGAGAAAATGCCAACACTTGCAGCGTCCCGATGCACGAAAATCAATTCTAATACGCTAATCTAAAACCTAGGGTAATCCAGTAAGAAAGGGCACACGCCCCGACGATTCGCATCCACGAGTTGAGCATCGCTGCAAACTTATCACTAATAATACAACGCGCATCGTCAATTCGCAGCGGTGTTAACTCGCGCGCTGCCGTGGGCGCCGCTCGTGAGGAGCGTCTTCAAATTGTTGACCCATCGTGAGTGTGTGAGATCAGAATCAATTTATCGCCCGGCCGAAGGCCTCAACAGATTGATAACGATCGTGGATTACGTTTGAGTTTAGTGGCGTCCCGTAAGTGAATCGGATTGAACGAAAGAATTCAAAACAAGTTCAAACATTTTCAAAAAAAAATAGAAATTATAATAACGCATAACTAATTAGTAATAAAAAAAGATCAAAAAATTCCTCCAACTCTTCACATATGAATTTGTCTTCTTTACATAACTAAGCGCGCGCGCAATGAGATCTCTTTTATAGGTAGTAAGTTTTTTTTTTGGATTTTTCGTATTTTCTTTTTATATGTTCAGTTTAATAATGTAGTATTATAGTTTCTTGCATTGTTTAAATATTTCCGTAATAGTAAATAACGTTTAACTACTTTTGTCAAGAAATCACAGTGAAATTTTAATTATTAATAATATAAATCTTTTTTCATCATTTCGGTTTGCAAATCGATTCTTAAGTATGTGTTTTCCATCTGTTCTTTACCAAATAGCCGTAGTAGTTCAAATTGCGTTATAGTTGTGTTCTGCTGTACACCAGCCTTGAATAAAAAATTTTAGTAAGTTCGGTCTAGTCCTGGATAATGTCACCAATCGAAGGGCATCAACCACTCGCTGGTTATTGTTTTCACACGGTGGTGATCACGATGAGAAGGTGCGCAATGTCGGCAACGCGCTCCAGCAAACTTGGAGCAATTCGCCGCAGGTTCTCATTTACAAAGTCGCAGGATGGGAAAATGTGCACCACATAAGCCGGCTAAAACAAAGAAACGTTAGTTGACATCAACAATATCCCAAGTAGAGGCATTTAACATTAACTACGTCATAAATTTTAGTGTGACCAGTGCATGCATGGATTTACGACGTTTTGACTACGAGGAGTTCTTACTGTCAAACTCAACATTTGAGTCGGTTACATTTGCATTGATTTATTTTCGCATGCATTGGTTTCAACGCAAAGTTACTTCTGAAATCACTTACCGGTTGCGTGGTGCCAGGTGCCGCCACATTTACAATTCCAGCCGCTTGTTTGTGCTGCAAATATGTTATGAATCCGTTGGTGAGGTTTGTTGATTGCTTCAACACGTCCATGTGATCGTGGCCGCAAGGCAGAGCAAGCAGCATACAATGCTCGTTCTCCATCTAGAAATCAAAACATCGTCAGTTATTAATCGCGAATAAACGTCAAGAAATTATGCGCAACATTTGATTTAGGCCAATTTAACGAGGCTCGTAATTTGAGTGACTTTGCGCTCATGTAAACGTACCTGCATCTTTCGAGCGACTCCTTCAACTTGAGGAGGCTCAAGTCGCATTCGCTGGAATATTCGAAGCGGAGGAGTGCTGCCGTCGATATTTTTCGGCAAACTCATCTTAGCCACTTGATCATTGCCGGAAACGAAGTACATCTGCACAGCAGCCTGGTCGTTCTTCAGAGCTAACAGACCTTGCCACATCAAAGGATATTGCTGAAATAGACAACACCAAATCGATAAAATCGAACCTATTTTTGAAGTGGTAACATACCTTTAGAAGCATGAGTAGACTTTCAGCCTGTGGTGGTACTTGACTTGCGTGTGGTGGTGTTGCTGCCTGAATTCCACGCTGTGATGCCGGAGCGTCGCCCACATGTCTGGCTACGGCACCCATGATGTTACCAGCAGCGCCCAATACTGCGCCTAGTCCCAAACTACTCATCCTTTCTGGGATATGCGTAGACATTGGCCTGTCCGGAGTGTGAATAGATAGTGGACGTTCAATATGTGATGCTAACGCTGAGTGGGTGCTCAATGGTCTGTCCGGTAAAGCGCCCATGTGTCCCAAAGCACGTTCACTGCCTAGCGCCGCCAGTGAACCATGGCTGGTCAATGGGCGATGAGCTGGAGGCGGTTCTTGTGAATCGTAGTATCTGCCAAGTTGATGTGCTACGCGGTTGGTGTGCATGCCATAGGCTTGTCCTATTTGTGGTGAATCTAAATAGTACGGGTTAGTAATGCACGATAATATAAATTTAATTATTTGGTATTCACCTGTACTTCTATCTTGTAGCGGTGATTGCAAACTGTGTGGAACATTGGAACGCCCAGTAAGAGCAATTCCCACAGAACCAGGTCTACGCATCTCCAATGGTGGTGATGTTACAGGAGCTTCCTCGCCTTCTTGACCATCACCGGATTTCTCCATGCCCAGCATTGGACTTCTGAAGAAAATTTCATATTAGTTTTGCAACATATATTAAAAAAGTAATTTAATAATCATACCTTGGTAGATGGTAAGGTTGCTGGCGAATATACTGCTGGTACAGAGTTTGATGGATGTAATGTGAGTGCATATCAGGTATTCGCACAGGATTAGGATTATAATGAGCGATTCCCTCTCCCTGCAATCAAAGTTAAACTGTTAGGACTGCCGCAAATACACTATATCACAAAAACAATATTACTGCAAACAGTGCCGGATAAAGCAAGAAGTGCCAACTAAATTTCTAAAAGTAAATATAAAGTCGAGAGCAAAATGACTAAAACAGAAATAGGAATGGAACTAGAATTCGTAAGTAAAATTATCACCTGAGGTGATGGCGAATTCTGATGAGCAGGTGGCGGGCTGCGTCTTCTAGTTTCTCCATGCTGCTAGAGCGGGTGGTTAGTGAAAAACAGAACCAGTTAGTGGTCTTCTCGTCGATCAAGAATAGCAATAAACAGCCAATGTTACTTACCATCGAAGCTTCGTATGCTGGCACAGGAATGACGTGACGTCCTTGTGGTGATGCATTCGAACGTGGTACCATCACACATCCGCTGGCAATGGATACCTCAACTTTAGGAGGTTCCATTACTGGTTTGCTAACAACCCTTTGCGGACCTACTGCAGTCATAACATGCTGCTGTTTCAAAGGTGGACTGGCACCCAGAGGCTGTGGAGGAACAACGTGTTTGATAATGGGCGCCTTGGACATCGGTTGTTTAAGGTGCAGCATGCTGTTGACAACCGGTTGAACTTTTGCCAACTGTTGGGCTTGCTGCTGTACTTTGGCTTGCTGGATAATTAGCTGTTGGGCATGTTTGGTATGCAAACTTGGACTTAACGGTGGCTGTATGACCTTTACGCCCTGCATCGGCTGCTTTGTAAGCGAATGGGCCATATTCGGGCGTGGCGAAATGTGTGATGGGATATCATACGGCAACGATACATTCACGTTGAGAGGCTTACTCGGTGGATACTGTACTGGCCCTGCGTTAGAAACAGCAACTGGTGCAGCTGGTAACTGCACTGGCGCCGGGGATGATGGTATGACGGGAATTTGCATTTGCTGTTGCTGCATTTGTTGTTGGGCATTAAGCACGCGTGCCTTCAAAGACTGTGGCTTCTGTTTAGCAGCAACAGGAGGTTGCTGTTGGATCTGTGTTTGTGAATGTAATGGTCCTTGAAACTGTTGCTGTTGTTGGGAAGTTATTACACTTTCCTTAAGTTTTTGTCCAGCTAGCGGAATATATCTTCCTTCCTCACATTCCCGCATTGGTGTTAGCAGTCCAGTAACCGGGTCAATCAAAGTCATAGAGTCGTGAGAATTTGCTTGCGCTGCTTGCTGCTGAGCTTGTTGCTGCAGTTCACCCTTTACTCGGCGCAACATAGCAGCCTTAAGTCCTTCATGTGGTTTTTCTCGTACCTCTGTTTTAACTGGTTCCATAACAGGAGCTATATGAGGAAGTACAATGGGAGTGATCTCCTTTTCAACATCGTCAATCTTGGAAATACCGAGTGATTCATTTTTCAATGTCTTAAGTGACTCTTCAGAGGAATCATCTGTTGTCTCGCTGGGTCTGCGATCCTTCTTTTCTTTCTTTCCGCCTCTAGGTGATTTACGATTCTCAGCGGCAGCGGTCGCTTTAACGGCACCTACAGTTTGTCGAGAACTTCTGCGTGGTGCGTTAACAGTTGGTGTGGCGACAGAACGGGTTACAACTGTATTCTTCACAACATCTTCGATGGTGTCATCCACTGTATTGCGCGAAACATCACGTTCACGAAGTCTTTGAGATTTGCGAGTATTTGATGGACATGCAAACTCGTCCTTGAGTTCGACCTTTGCAAGTTGGCCTGGTACTTGTGGTAGAGCTGCAATTGGAGCCAATGTTGGCGGTGGTTGAGGTATTGGTTGCGGCGCCTGTGGTTGTTGTACCGATTGCGCCACTGGAGCTTGATGGACAGCTTGTGGTGAGGGCGGTGATGCAACTGCGAGTGGTGGATGTGGTTGTAGTTGAGACGAAACCAACATTTGCTGCGTTTGTTGTAGTACCGAATGTGTAGGCACTGGTGGTAGAGTATTCTGCGGAAGAGGCAATGGTGATGTTGCTTCCTTGAGTGGTGGAACTGCCATTTCCTTAACAACGGTCTGGGCATTAAGATTGATTGCAGGTCCACTGGGACCAGCGCCCTTAATTGTCATAATCAAGCGTGGCCGGTCCTTGTTCTCATCGCTGTCATCTCGGAATTCATAGACATCGTCCGATTCGGATTTACTTACTTTCCTGTCTGCCCTAGGACGACCACCTCGACCTCTACCTCTGGTCGGAGGAGCACCGGACTGACCAGCGGGAACTGCTTTTCCGCGTCTTGTTTGAACACCTCCTCGAGATCCACGAGCTTTGCCACGAGCACGGCCACCACGTTTGCCACGCACGCTGACATCAACTTCATGAAACTCGTGAATGTCTTCTAATTCCTCTTCTTTTTCCTCGGAAATTTTTTCATCAGGCTTAATATCAACCTTCTCTTCATGCCATTCTTCCCTGCGTACATTTGCTCTACTAGACAAATCAGCGGAGCATGTAGTATCTACTTTTCTGATAACTGAACTCATTTCAGTGGACCAGAAAGTGCCGTCGTCTTCAGTGTGTTCTGATTTTGGCGCTTCATGCCCTCCTTTTACAGGTTCGACATCTTCTACCTTGGAAACTTCCTTGGATATTTCAACAAGTTTCTCATCGTCGAATTTCTCTATCTCCTTGATCACGCTTACATTCTCAGGCGTATTAGCAGTTGTCTCAATTTGTTCTTGTTTGATTGATTCCGATTTAAGTTCCTCCATAATCGGTGGCTTAATTTTAGCTGGTTCAGGCACTATTTCTTCGTCAGTTTTCTTCAAAGTAAGGTTTAGTTCTTCAGTGACTGCTTCTATGGCCAATGGTTTCGGTAGTTCCTGTGGTGTCAGAATAGTAGGTGGAGAGACACTTGGTTTGACTTCCTCTTTAACAGCAGGGGCAACTATTACTAGACTAGGAGTTGAAGTTCGCGCCATTTCCCTAATGGAAACGAGTTCCTCAATATCTGTAGGCTCTTCCTCTGATGGAACCTTTTGAATAACCGCTGGTTGAGTTGACGTCGGCTGAGTCGCAATTGTCTGAGAGATAGTCGCTGATGTTGTGGGTACATGCGTTATCAATTTTGGTGCCTCTTGAATAACAGGCATAAACGGTGAACTTGGTGCGGTAAGTTTAGTTGAAGCCTGGCTGACTATAATTGACGAAAGATTAGTTGAGCTTGGGTGACTGATTGTGGTAGTGGCCATTATAGCAGGTGTAGTGGGTACCAATTTAGGCAACTCAGGTGGCAAAACAGGCGGCCATCCCTGTCGCGGTGCCAAATTTGTAGCAGACAAACTTGCAAGTCTTGGAGGTTCTGGACCGACAATCACTGGCTTGTCGAAAGCGTTCGGCATAAACATCGTAGATCGGATGAGAGGAGGTCTCTGCACAGACAATGGCCGAGGTTGGAATTGGCCAAGTGGTGTTTGCGGCAATAATTCCGTTTGTGCTATCTTTGGTTGTGGTAGAGTATGAGTACTGAGCTGGAGTGGTTTGGACACCACAACTGGCGTAATCGGCAGGCGATTCGATGGTTTTATCTCTTTTGAAACCGGGTATGACGGCAACTGAGCTGGCATATTGTGAGTGGTTACAGGCAACTTGCTCACCGGCTTTAATGAAGATGAACCAGAAACTTCCGGTACCTCTTCCTTCGATGGTTGTGAAAGAGAAGGCTGCGACAAGGCAGGTACTACTGGTTGTGGTGCTGGAGGCGACTTCTGTTGAACAGAAATTGCAAGTGGTGGCATTGATTTTGTGTCCGGCTTTACCTCGGCAGACCAAGCGGTTGTGGTGGTCAAAGTAGGCAAGCTTGCTGGTAAAGTTGGAACTGTTTTCTTCACCTTCTGAATGATCTCCATGTTGCGTTTGCTTTCAACTGGAGGAATCTCTGGTGGCACCGTTGTTGGTTTGATTGGCGTAAGAGACGGTGGAGAACCAATGGTCGGCATACTCTTATCTAGAGCGTCCTTGCGGAAATAGCTTGGTGAAATATCTGGCGTCTTTGGGGGCTGGGAATAGTCCAGCATATCTGGCGTTTTCGGCGTATCGTATCGAATTGAGATATCCTCCTGTTCCTCTGTGTCTGTATCTATTTGCAAATCGTTCTCACTTTGCGGAGTTTCTGGTTTAATCTCCAGTTCGCTGGAATTCAAGCTCTGAACAGCTTGAAGCATCTCCTCATCGTCTTGAGTCTCATTGTTGGTGGAATCCAGTCCACTCGGACTTTGCGGATCATAATCGTCAAATTGTCCACTGCCGAAGCTTTCTCCAAGTAAAGCAGCCACAGCGTCTTCAGTTTCCTCTTGTGAGATAATGCGCGGTGGTTTCTCTTCGGCGGGCTGTTCAGGCGCCTCAGTCTTTATCTCATCCTCAGGTGCGGGCACTGGAGAAGGCTCCACAATCGGCGACTCCACCAAATCGGAGATGGATTTAACAGCATTTGCGTTCTCATGGATCTTTTCGTCAATGTCGACGCCAAATCCAGCGATAAATTTCTCACGTTTCTTATCTTTGCCTGTAGTCGGCGTTTTCGGAATTGGGCTAATGAGTGGTTCCCTTGGTTGTGGTGATATGGACAAATCCAAATTGGGCTGATCAAAAACACTACCAGAATTGACTGTAACTGCTGGAGTATCTTCTTCTTTAATTTCAGTCTTGATAGGCACGTCCAACAGAAGCAGTTCTTTCTTAATTTCCGGCGTCTTCGGCTTGCTTTTATCGTGGTGATGATGGTGATGGTGATGACGCTGTTTCTCATCTTTGGACTTCTTGCGCTTCTTTTTCTTCTCCTTACTCTCTTTGCGCTCACCTGACTTCTCGTCAACTTCAACGTAACGGAATACATCTTCAGTTTCAGTGCGAGCGTCATCCACCACCTCGGTTTTAATTTTAAGATCGCCTGGCGGGTCGGAATCATCCTTAATATTCTCTTCAAGCTGCTTACCCAGATCCGAATAGTCCACGCTGTTATCATTGGCGAGTTGCTGCTGCTCCTCGCGAAGACGCTTCTCTTTATCGCGTCGTTTCCGCTCTTTCCGTTTCCGATGTTCTTCCTTAAATCGATCTTTCTCCTCCACCTTAGACCGGTCCTTGTCAAGTTGAGTACATCGTTCTGGCGATTTTGGTTCTGAAACCGTTGGTGGATTGTCGGAATCACTAGCAAACGAATGTGCGTGAGTGTCGTTGTTCTCACTAAATCGCTCCACAAAGATAATTTTCTCGTCAACCTCTTTTGCCACATCGGAATCGTCCGATAACGAGCCAAAGATGTTCTCCATCTTGCCATCACGGCGGAACTCCTTGGAATCAGATCGGTTCTTCTTGGACTTCTTACCTCGTTCTTCCTTGGTCTTATCCCGCTTTTTCTCTTTCTTACTGTGTTGCTTGCGCTTTTCGCCCTGCTTATCATGCGGATCTCCGTCCACCTTAGAGCTCTCCTCTCCGCTAGTGGAGTTCTTAGAACGCTTCTGCTTCTTCCGATGTTTCTTGCGGACTTCCATCTTAACGCTCTCGCCACCGGAAGAATCGTACATACGATTACGACTATTGAACTTAACTTCCTTAGACTCCAGCTGTGACGAGTCCAGTTCAAACATCATATCACTATGCTTGTTATTCTTGCGTTCTTTCTTCACATAACGATCCTCGAATTCAATCTTCTTGCTATATTTCTCCTCGCTATCAGCGAAACCTTGGTCTTCGTTATCACTGAATTCCTCAGTCTTCACTGTACTAGGCACTTTCAACTCATCGTCGGAAGTATCGGACGTGATGCGCGACTTAGATTGTTTCAGATTCTTAATATCATCATCACTACTCTCAGCCATGGATTTAGTTTGGCGGTTGCGATCTGAATCAGAATCGCTGAACTCTTTCTTGATCGGTTTGTCAAATTCATCTCCTTCATCAGAAGAATCGAGTAGAATTTTGCTCTTTCGGCGGCCGTATTCAGATTTCTCAACGTCGGAGTCAGAGTCTTCGTCCCAGGACGTAGATCTTTTCTTTTCCTCTCGCTTTGCGCGACTTTGTTTAAGCTGCGAGAACTTCGCCTTGATTTTCTGGCGTTTTTCTTCCTCTTGTTTCTGCATATTCTTGCAGCTGCGTGCTTTTACCTTGTCGTACATGGAAATATAAGCGGGTTCATCATCGACAATATCGAAAATTGAATGTTTCTTGGGTTCGTCCGAGTCGGAATTATCAGAGCTGTTGGTTAGTTTGCGAATTCTGCGAATGGTTTTCTCTTCTTTTACCTGACGGAAGCTGTCTTTACTGGGCGTCTCGCCACTTCTGCTGCTCTCTGAATCCCGACTACATTTATAATCTTTTTCCTTTTTAATGCGAATCTCATCGCCACGACTCTCGGACTTACGTTCTTCCTTAATGATTTCTTTGTTGCGCTGTTGCTGCTTTTGTTTCTCTACCTCCACAAGATCAAAACGAGACAAGAAATCTTTATCTTTCTCCAATTCCTTGGTAGGAGACTTGGGTGTACCAGGCGACTCCTTATCACGGCTCTTGGACTTACCCTTCTGGTCCAATTTGAACTTGTTTTTGTTCTTATGCCGATCTTCGCGTTGTTCTCTGTCACGTTCCTTCTCCTTTTCCTTGTCCTTGTTACCACTGCTGGTAACTTCTTTAATGTGATTATGTCGGGGTTTGTCGTCATATACCTTGGTACTACTACTCGAGTTTTTGGAGTGCTTTTTGGAATTAGAGTCTTTGGAATCTCTCCTTTCTGAGATTTTCAAGCGATGTTCGATCTTGATCTTTTTAGTTTCATCTAAGCTATCGAGAGAATCATGAGAGCTAATACGACGCTTACCTCCTGCCAGAGTCGCCGGTAAACTGTTCACACGTTCTTTCCGACGAGTAGGATCTTTACCGTCAAATTTAGGACCATCCAGGACAGTGTGGTGCACCTCCATGGGCCGATCCTTGCACTCGCGAATTTCATTAAAGAGATTTTTAGCTTTTTCGTGCTGATTATTTTCACGATTTTCCTTGACACTCTCCTTGCGGCGATCATCATCTCGCCTATCAACATACCTACCCTTCTCATGTGTCGAAATGTTTCGAGTCGAATTGTGATTATCCTTTTTATCGGATTTTTCGGCACGGTCCGCCAGGTCTTTGCTGGCGGCATTAACATTGTTTTCACGGCTATGCTTCATATCACTGTGATTATCTCTACTACTATGACGATGATCATTCTTTTTGGTGCTGTCTTGATTGTCCTCTTTGTGTTTTCGCTCGTCTTCCTTCTCAAGACGTCGGCGTTCCTTCTCAATCCGCTCAAGCTCTTCCTTCTTTTCACGTTCTTCGCGATCGCGACGTTCCTTCTCCTCTTTTTCGCGGCGCTCCCGCCGTTCCCGTTCGAGCTGCTCGCGTTCACGTTCTTCCTGTTCGCGGCGCATCTTTTCTTCGCGTTCAAGGCGCTCCTGTTCTTCACGGTCCCGCTTTTCTTTCTCCTCGCGATCACGACGTTCACGGTCTAATCGTTCCTTCTCCTCCCGACGCGCCAATTCCTCCCGCCGTTCCCTTTCTTCTCGATCACGGCGTTCTTTCTCTTCGCGTTCCTTTCGCTCTCGCTCCTTGTCAAGTCGCTCCTTTTCAAGGCGTTCGCGCTCAAGCCGCTCAGCATGCTCCTTCTCCTCACGCTCAACCCACTCTTTTTCAGCGCGTTCCTTTTCGAGGCGCTCCTTCTCCTGCTCCTGGCGCTCAAGCTCGCGTTCCTGGTCCCGCTCGCGTTCCAGGTCTCGTTCTCTGAAGCGTTCCACTCCGCGGTACACCTCATCGAGTCTATCATTTGGTTGTGGTGAATTCAGGTACCTGTACACCAGATCACTCACTCGGGCACTCACTTCGGCACTATCACAATTATCGTTTACACTGTTCCTTCGCGACTTGTTGTCGCTACTGCTGTTCGAACTCATCGTAGAATCGCGTCTTGCACTGCTTGAGGACACCACTCGCGCGCACATTGTCGTCTTGGTCGACGTCGTTGTGCTGGTAGTCGTGCACTCATTGGCACTCGCGCACGAAGGAATGTTTCGAATGTTCGTCGGCGCCGAGGCAACGTTGCTGGGCACTACGGCCGATGCCGCCACCGATGGTGACGGCACCATCACATCACTTGGTTTACAGGCCACCACACTACCAGTCGAAACATTTCTAATCACTTTGCTAGGTGTCCACGTGCCGTCGTTAGAAGCGTTCGCACACGATTTCAGTCTATTGTCACCATGGGCGCTCCTGGACAACGGTGTGGTGATGGCGGGCGGTGGCTGGCCAGCCGGCGAAGTCGTCGGCGTGGACGACGACGGCGAAGGCTGCATTGGCGGGTGCGATGGGAACGGGTACTGCAAACCTAGACCTTTGGCAGGCGTTACAGCAGTACCTACGAATGACATAGAATTTCCATTAGAATTAAACGCGCACACAAGTAACAAGTTTAACTTACCAGAAGATCTAGGTGAAAGCGTCGAGGGGGTCTTGGGTACGGGCGTAGTGCACACCTTCAGAAGAGGTAGCGTAGATATAGTAGTTGCAGGTACTGTAGTTTGGACTGACACCGACGTTACACGTAACACCGAAATGTCCTTTGGCTCGTATTTCTCCCCCACATTCTCGAGGCGCTTCGAGTCCTCGTCGAAAACGGATCGCTTGGCCATCACAGATTTGACAATCTCGCTGGGCTGGACCTCACGCAGGTCCAGATCAAGCAGATTCCGTGTTAGTCGAAAACGCTGGCTGGTCGTGTCGATCTTTGCCAGTGCTTCCAGCCCTGCAGTACTCATAGCGCGAGATCCGCTCCATTTCTCATATTTCTCGTCTAGAGACTTGATCCGTTCGTCGAGCGACGGTGACGCAGAAGCTCCATCGCTATCGCTGCTGTTGGAACTGAGCGAAGGCGGACGAGGTGGAGGTGAGGCGGGCGGCGGTACAGGCGTTGGACTAGGCGGTCTGGGATTAGATATCCGCGGACTGGTGACTGCGGCGGGTGGACTGGACAGAACGTTTTCCTTCTGGCCTTTAATGCCAGCCACGGAGACACTGACGCGACCGATCATTTGTGAAGCAAACCTTGGAAGCGGTAGAGTAAGTGGACCTTCCCGCTCCCGTGGCGCGCGCCTTGGTTCAGTTGGCGCGAAATGTTCTGGTCGTTCGTCGCACAGCGGGGTACCAGGACGTGATCCTCCAACACTCTCGGAACTTTCATAATGATGAGCTCGTCCTGAATCACTGCCCGCCGTCTTACGCCGCTTGCAAACAGCGTGAGGCAGATAGGTTCCCCGCTCGTGTGTTACATGTTTGCCACTGTCCACGCTAGGACGCCGTGCGAGATGTTTTACACTCGCATCTGACGTTCGTCGAACTTCCGTCACCTTGCGATGGTCTCGATTCGCTTCGATAATGACATCGCTATTGGAAGGCTCTAGATGGTCAAGCTTCAGCCTCTTCTTCGGACTGATCACCTCATCGCCGGAACTGTGACAGTCCTCGAGTTGCTCCAGTAGATGAACTCGTTCCTTCTGAAGATTTCGTATGTCAGGTTGCGCAAAAGGTGGAATTGTAATCGGATCACTCACAACGCGTACATCGATGGGATCAGCGTGAGATGGACTCTCATGGTACGGGTACTCGTGCTCGTAGTTGTCATCATGAGATGCTGCACTGCCTTGGCTGTATTCATCATAGTTACGAAAGTGCCGCTCGTTGTATTCGCTGTTATTCTGTTGGTCATAGTACTCGTAGCGTGGGACCCTATTGCGGGATCCAGTGCCACGAGGCGTTGCTGACCCGGGTGTTCCTGGAGAGGGTACGGCGCCCGCCTGGCAAGCGCCTGCTCCAGGACCTCCTGAACGCCCGCTGTAAGACGATGTTCTTGGTCTTGTAGGGGTCTCATACCTACTACAAAGAAAGAAATATTAATAAGCCGACCTTGCACTAGAATGAAATATAGAAACAAACCTGGAAAACCTTCCGGATCCCATGTTGTCAAAGCCACGAATGACATCCCGCCGATCGTCCACGGGTTTTTCAAAGACCAGCCCTTGCTTTTCTAGTCGCTCAAAGAAAGCTTCCTGACACTCTCGACTAGCAAAATCGACCTGAAGACGCCGGCCACGCAAACTGACGCCACGTGTTTTATTAACGGCAGCCTGCGCGTTCATCACTTGGTCGAAAAAGATGAGAGCCTGGCCCTTCTCTCGGTCGATGAAGGTGGGCCCGACGTTGCCGAATGGATCGAATTGCATATTCAGGTACTTATCGTTCACACTATCACTAACACCATCTACCCACACGCAGGCCGTCGGCATGGACTTGCCGAAACCGAGCTTGATGCGATTGTTGTTCAAGTGTTCGCCGTCCATGGTCCTAATAGCTTTCACAACACTCACAATGTCACTGTACTGGCAGAACGCGTACGAACTAGCCGAACCCTGTTTCTTGATGTCGATTTCAATAATCTCTCCGAACGTGTCAAAGTGCTTTCGCAAATCGGACGGCGTCACGTCCTTCTCCAGGTTGCCGATGAAGAGCGTACGCGTCGCTTTCGGGTGGTATTCGTCGATTTCAGCCTCATAAGGTCGCAGGTCGTTATCCTCCACGTCGTACCCCTGATAGGGAGCAACCTCAATCTTGTGTCCAAAAAAGAGTTTGTCATAGCTGACTTCGATGGCCTTATCGACGTCCTCCGGCTTTTTGAAGCAGACGATTGCATGTCTTTCAGAATTCTGGCCCACCACCTTGACCCACGTGACCTTTCCATGTTTCTTGTACTCGTGGAAAAGCCCGTCCTTCAGCGAGGTGTCGGAAGAACGCAACGGTAGATTGCGCACACAAATAGCCAAGGGACGACGGTCTTCGGAATGGACGATGGACTGATTGGGCGCATTAGAGGGTAGCCTGCGCGACTTCGGAGACCCCGTCGAACTGGTGCCTCGCGACACCGAGCTGGATGAGGTACTGCTAGAAGAGCGTGATCGTGAACGTGATGGTGAACGAGAGGACGCACTACCGGATGGAGTCGGCGTTCTGCTGCCCGAGCCGGACTTGGTTTTCTTCTTTGTACTCTGCTCCGAGCGCCGATCGTTGTTGCTGCTGGTATCCGTCGGCGTCGTGCTATACCCTGTATCATTCGCTTGATTATTGTATCTGTTGCCTTCGTAAGTCGACCAGCTGTTGTTCGCGGGGCGGTGGCGGTCGATGACGTCCATCTTGTACGGGCCATTGCGAAAGCCTCGATCGCGATTCCTCCCGCGTCCGTTGTCGTGGTAGCTTGGTGGACGTCGGATGTATTCACCGTCGCCTCCTTGCTGCCGAGAATTGTTCGTTCGGTCATAGAAACATTCCGTGAAGTTGCCATGTTCATCGGATGAACTAAAAATGATTTCCTTTAGTCTCTATCTAGCGTTGGCTATGCTTGAATCAATGCGGCCAAATTAAATCGGCCAAAAAGTGGAATTTGGTAGCTTGGCTTGAAATAATAACGGTATATCCGCTTTAACGTATATTATCAAGCTGCGCGCGGCAACGGGAATTGTGAGGCGACAGCAGCGAGTGGTGGGGATAGCGTGTGCTTTAGGAAAAGTTCTATGTACCGATGCCGGCCCCCGCAACTCGCTCTGCCCGCTCATCGATTTTGCATTGGGGCAAGTTTCGGTAATGTTGTTTACAATCGAATGCAAACCTAGGCTCACGGCACGCCCCGTATCAATTATGTTATTTTACTTTTTCCTTGTACCATCTTCCCGTCACCAGCATATGAGAGAAGGCAACGAAAGGCGGGTCAAAGCATAAAAAAATATTGCCAGTTTACAATTCGATATTTAAATATATTCAAGGGATGAAAATGTTTGCGAAATAACAGGGCCCATTGTGTAGGATGCGCCTATTTGACTATTGTAAAAGCTATACCGTACCTATGTCCATTTGGAAATCGTGTATTTGATGGCGACGTCGTCGAATATCCAGCTGCCGCATTCGGCGGCGACGACGAGGACGGAATGGCGGCGGGTTCGTAGTACTCCGTTGTCAGAGTCCTATCGTCCAGCTTGTGATCGGCGGTATGTGCCTTGGATGCGCTCTTGATGTCCATGAACGCCACCGTGCACGCCATCTTGCTCGTTTCCTCTTTACCGCCGCTCCGCGGCAACAGCTTGACACTTTGTACGCGTCCATACCTGCAAGTCCATAAAAAAGCACCCCATTAGTTGAATCCTCATATTGCAATACAAGAAAACACTGGCATTTGCCAAGGGACAATTGAAATTGCGCAAAGGGTAAGGGGCGATGGGGAAACCCATAAAATGTGTTATTTTCCGAGGAGTCGCTGGAGCAAAAACAAGAAATGGCTATAAAAATTAAGTGCTCATCAAAGCCAAGCTGGGCGTGCTCTCAACGAGAATAAGCACTGTCTAGAGCGGGTAGAAATATAGGGCGGGCATAAAAATAAGACAATAGTGGAAGGAAGATGCACACGCGAAAGTCATGTGGGAAGTTGCAGACTGTTTTGAACTATTTGAAATAAATAGAACGCCATCGCAAACGACCTATTCGCTTCGCTGCGTGGGGAAGAATGATAACACACGCATTTCACTATTCCGGAATGAGAGGATAAATAATCTTCAGGCGACTTAACTTTTGCAAGTATTCGTGAATAATGCTCAATACATCATCATCTCCATACAACACAAGATGATGTATTGCATGCTAAAATAATTTGAGGCAAATATTAATTCAATTAAAGGCCGAAATCAAATAGTGCGGTGGGAAACAAATTTAGGAAAATAAATGTTAATTCCGTGTTAAAACAATTTCCAACTGCAGTAGATTCGCACCCAACACGTGCAAACGCATCCAGCGGTTGTGCAACACCAAGCACCATCCATTTCGCATCCCATCCTCTTTTCCTTCCACCTCCTTCAGCAAACGACCTGCGATCAAACACACGCGACCCGTTCATCAGCGTCATCCCACCTATCACAGCCTAAGCTAACAGTAACGCCGTGCACATGTGTGCGTGCTACGCAATCAAAGAAACTTTAATATCTTCCTCCAGAGTTTGTGCTGAACTCGTGCTCTGTCGCCACAGCAGCATCGAATCTCAGCAGGCAGCCGCGATAGTCGCAATGAGGACGTGGGACTTGGGTGCAGGCGCCGCAGTGTTGTGTCGCGGCCGGTGCGCAACAAGGACTCGAGCTGCGACGTAGCTCTCAGCTTGTTGAATTAGAAGGAAGAGCGGGGAGCGGCGCCAGTCAGTCGCCGGAGCGGCGCAATTGGTGGTGGATGAGCTGGCGCGCCCGTATTGCGAACATCGGCTCCTCGCCAGCTCGACCCTTTCCTGCTGCAAGCAGCGCGAGTGGGAGTGGCGAGGACATAAGTTGGCCGAGAGCGAAGCTCGCGTTTATTTCCAAGGGACGCACTCGACGATGTACTCCGGTCTAGCACTCGACCTCAATCAAGCATCTCAGTAAAATCTCCTTAAAAAATCCCACTGTACGACGAGTAAAAACGCAAAATAAACCACAATCGCACACCTGACGTTCTAATACACTCTAAAAGCGCAGCAGGCGCGTCATTTCCTTTGCAGGTTCAGTGTAGTTCGACTGTTAGTGTTCGTTTGTTGTTGTGTATAATAACTTGTAACTAGGACTATGCATCAAAACAAAAACTAGGATCAAGCCTTGACAAGCACGGTAGAGGTTTTAAGTTCCTTGTCTGTCCGTACGTGCTCTGATTATTTAATTTTTGGATGTTGAGGATTATTATTAAAACCGTTGCACATCCTAGTTGGCGGACCACGGGTGTGCTGCTATTATTTGCTCCATTCGTTGATTACCACCACTTAACTAAAAGCAGTGATGTCGTGCGCGCCTATCTAGAACGGATTACGAGCCAAGGTTATCGAGTAAGTGTGTGTTCGAATAAACAACCCCCAAGAGTCGCGGCCCACAACCATGCCTGCTCCACTACTATCGAACCAAGCAGTTGGTTATTGTTACCAATTGAGCGATGCCACCGAACTGCGTAGTTTATCGATTTGCTCGCGGCATCGGCGCCAGTTGCGTTCTACTCCGCGAAACCGAATAGGAACGCGATGCACACAACACCACGTCACGTCTATAAGTAGCCCACGCCCGAAGATAGCGCGAGAATAGAGACGAACCTGTGCGAGTCGCATTCATTCCGAACAGATTTTTGCGTCCCAAACCACGTTAGCGGTATTGCCCCCCCCCCCCCCCCCCAGTGGGGCACAATTTTCACAAAGCCTGAAGGATGGACGGTAAGTGATCCGGAATGGTAATAGTGCGACGTAGCAACCATTGGCAGGCCGTCTTTGTTCGTCCGAACGCAAAGACCAACTTTTCCAAAGTCCCACAACCGGCCAGGCCAACTCAGGCACCGTACAGCGTTGCCGCCGGTGCCGCGCCGGCTGGCAGGGACACGGCCGCGTGCACAACACGTACGCAAAACGGTAGTAGCCCAGCCGCCAGACCGAGATGGAGAAGGGCTGCAGGCACGCAGGAGTCACGGCACGGAAAGTGCGCACTAACTGCGGGGCCGGCTTTCTATTCCGACGCCGCGCTGGGTGCTGGGTACACATCGGCGCAACGGACCAATACGGCCAACGATGAAAACAATGCCTCCGTGTTATGGTCCGGTGGAAACAACAGACCTGGCCGCGGCGAGATTAAAAACGCAGTGCCAGACTGTTTTTCAGCGTGCCTGCAATCCAATTGCATGTTTGCAACGACAAAAACACCACGTCTTCCGACATATCAGACACCTCTTGGGTTCATGATTGTAATCAGCATCAAACTGGACGGCGACATCTGTGTTCCTTCATTTCTCCAATTTCCATTTTATGATCACCATTAACTTGTCAACTGACAGAATGCACTTGACATGAACTATGCATGCAAGACACGGTTTTCTAGAAAACCTCGCCATTTACATTTTAGCTCAATGATTCCATTTGCACAGCACACATTGCTATCGGAATCAACTGTATGGCTGCCACATGTTTCGTATATTTATGTGCTCGAGTCGGAACAGATATTTATTTCTCCAATGACCTTAGTGACGCAAATAAAGCAGTATGCGCGATAAAAATATACAGGGCAATTAACTCAGCTCGCTAAAACGAAGCAAGGTTTACATAACGTGATTTTTCAGTTAATCTAAATAAAAATGATGGATGATCATGGCTTTAAATAGACGGCGAACTTCGTCCCGACTGGGGCATTTGATAAGAAAATATTGCCAAATATACGTGGTGTGTACAATTCAATGAATCTCTAAATCTACCGGTATAGTGATATATATATATATATATATATATATATATATATATATTCGTTCTGGAAATACTACCGACCAAAGCATCTACCTCTAGAGTTTAACCTAGACAATATTAAAGTCCACACTAACTGGTAGGTATTATGTTATAGACCGTGCGACGTAATTTGTTTTTGTTTGCTTAATTTATGTGCTTTCATGCAAAGCCAGTCGCGTTTCGCTAACGAAGTGGATATTTCTTCAGAATGGGAGTCCGTTTCCAGATGTTTTGGTTATTGTTTTTCGTTCATAAATAGCAGCGCTAACAGGACACAATCAAACAGCGCTCCCTCCACAGTGAAGTTTCCCAAACCGCGGCGGCAGACGTCACGTCCCTGGACATCTGATACCAGCCGCAGCACTTCGTATCAAGTGCGGCAGGTACAACATAAATAAATAAATGCAAAATTCGCGCGAAAAAAATTCGTTATCGTGGCATATGTTTATAAATGGAAGTCACGTACGCGGCGGCCCACAGTCGGTGTATGAATGCGCTGGTGGTTATGGCGAGTCGACATTCGCTGGTCGGGTAGTAGCGATGAGTCAGCAGCCTATACTCGACGCATACAAAAACAAGCGACCCGAGCGACGATACAACGTCGGCAGCCGACGGTTCGGTTCATACAGAAACCCCCAAGGCGGACTCGCGCTCTTGAAACAAGCCTCTGACACGGTGTAGTACGTACGACGGGTGGACTTGAAAAAAATCCACACGCCGGAGTGCAGCGAGGGCTTCCAGTAAGAGGATTTTTAATAGTAGGAGGCTGGTGTGCTCATTCGCGTAACGATCCAACGCGGCTGGTTGGGCCAACCTAATTTCATCGCCTTGCTGTTAGGAAAAAAGCGCTACCCGATCGAAGGCAAAAATCAACTCCAGCGTGCACAAATCGTGGTTGCGGACGGGTGCCCGATCTCGGCCGGCAACCGGTTGCCATGATAACGTCGGACAATTGCAACCAAAGTCGAGGCCGGCCATTTTGTTGGCTTCGTCCGGCGTGCGTTTGCGTTGCAGCCAAGTCCTAGGCGCGTTCGCACTGACCGCTAATAAATGGGACGAAATGTATCGGCCGTCAATCCCGGCACTGCGGGCCATTACGTCCGTTTGGCGTGTTCCTTTACGTCTTGTTATGCATGCCCACGGTGCGACGCATGCATGAAATGCCATCGATTGTACTGACGCAACTCTGCGGAGTCCTGGTGGACCTGGCGCTGAACGGGAAATCCTTGCGAAGATTTCACCTCGAAAACAGCGGAATTTCGAGAGCAGGTTCCTTCCTTATGCGTCGCCTAGAGCGACTGCATGACGTCATCTCGCCGACTCGTTTTCCACACGTTGCCCTCTTCACTTCCTTATTCTACAACGCAAACGGCAGCGTATCGAGCACTACAGTGGTTTACTCACCACAAAGAAGACTCGTAAGCGCAAGAACAATTCATAATGAAAACAGCAAAAAGCGAATAAAGTGCAAAATGGAACCGAAAAAACCCAGGCGATATGGTGGATAACCGGAGGAAACGTAACAAAAATAAAAGTGCGAGTTACGAATGAAGGAATATCTCATGTAATTCCCTCGCAATTCTCAAATTTCTTGGGAAATCTTATCGATACACACACTAATAGTGGCGAAGTAATTTCAGAAGTACTACTAATTGCATCCATAACTAACCAATCCTTGGTTTTTGATCAACTTGTTTTGATCTAGCATCGTTAGTACGTTGCCTTTGGTTTTAGCGCAATATTATATTTGCTGACCAAGCTGCAAACGTACAGTCATTCTAGTTTAATTACGTTTCGTGTTTTTTTCTCGCTTAATAGCGATGAGTCGTCTATTTTCCGTGTACATATTATTGTTCTATTGACTGATGTACGTGTAGTGATGCAACAGTGCTCACGCTAGACTGCGAAAAACAGCATTCCATTCCAATTTTTAAAAACCAACAACCTATTACAACATAGCATATTCTGCAACGCTTTAAAAAGATCAGAGTTACAAAGGGAACTAGATAACACATGGACAATTTAGTTTGGAATGGAGAGATCTAGTTTCTAACCATCAAACAATCTGAGTAGTCGCAGGTAGAGTTCAGGAGGCTCCGAAACAGAACATAAACCGAATCCTGAGTGTTTGAAGTGCTGTATACCCGATGGATGCTTCCTGGCGAATGCCAGGATTCGTGATGATCCGTATAAAGTCGGTAGAGGTCGTAAAATGGCAAAAATAGGATCCCCTCCCCTCTAGAAACGTATATAATGGGTAAACACGAAGACAAGGTGAGCGAGGCACGAACCGGTCGCGGCGGATGCGCTGGAAGCTCGACGGGTCTCAGCGGTGCGGATCTGCATGCGACGAGACCAGTAACAGCCGCGCATGAAACGAAAACGTGGTGGGGTGGCTCTGCGAAGCCGACGAGCACCAGGGCCAACGTCGGCAAAAACCCATAGATTTAGGTACATGCAGGTGGGTGATCGATAACTCCAACGTTGCCGTTTTCGTCTGCTGCAAGCTCGCTCGCGTTACGACCGTATATCAACTGAAAGCGGCAATTGCATACGAGGAAGGGCAGGCGCACACCGCGACGCAACGGCACACATCGAATTGTTTTATTACGGCCATTCCTGCGAATAAAAATAAATGCGGTGGAAATAGCGCGGGCGAATCTGCCATGACTGTGAATTAAAATCGAATCGCCGCACACGCCCACTGATTTCTTCGCAATCGGCGTGTGTTGTTATCGCTGCATCGACCGTGGTCGTAACTGCGTAGATACCATGCTAGGCGAGGCGCGGTTTAATTTTACGCCACTACCAGCAGAGATAATCCCAACTAGGCATACAATCGACAACTAAGCGAACCAATTGCGAATTCAATTTCGATTGGGCTCGCACGCAATACCTGGCCGAACAGCATTATATTGTGGAGTATCCTGTGCGGGGGAAAGACTGTACAACACCGAGGTTTCCACATGCACGACCCAGGTCCGTGTACGCGTCGCATACATAAAACAGTGGATATAGTCACTTGCGTCGCCCGGAAAACTTTTTCCAGTTTCGTCAATCGTCTTTGCCCGCGTAGACTTCCCCTCCAACCTATAGCAGCATGTCCACCTCCTTCGCTTTACGGGAGAAATGGCTGAGACCCCGGCGGATGTTGCTCGCGTGCCCTGTTCCCGAAATCCGCATTTATAGCATGTCAAGGAGTCTAGTCTCGATAAAATGATGAAACAAACCAACCCTCCAGCGATGGCCAGGCCAACAGCAGATTGAGGAAGTGCTCCAGAATCAACATGGAAATCAATTGACGACCAAGGGAAAGAGAACGAAGCCAGAAATACGACCGGGCTCTGTATACGCGCGCTAACGAAGCTAGACTTCGACGATACAATTGTAACGTTGTTGTTAGCCTAGTTTGTCGAATCGGAAGCCTTTTCTGCCATCGTCCAGCGAGCTATCTCTCTCCCGGAATCGATAAAAATGATATTGGAGGCGAAAAGTAATAACGGCATAGCACGAACGAAATCCATCACTAAACTTAAATTTTTAATTGGACGACTTCTTGCATCGAACGCGCTGATGAGTGAAAACTTTGCTTTTTAACGCATTTGCTCTATCACGTTGGTCGACGGCCTTTTCCACGTAAACAAGAAACAATGAAGATATTAAGAAAAAGCGTTGATGCCAAGCCGCATTAAACATTTGCAACAGACAATTTACAAGCAACTAAAAAATGTGCTGATGCTCAGGTGCACTGAAGTGCACCGCTGTAAGACTAGTTCTTTCGCTACATTACAAACAATTACTGGTTGTGGCGCGTTGTTGCTTTTTCACCGTGTTCGACGTAACCACTAGTTGGTGCCTCGAGAAAATCACAGCTGCGCAGCAAATAGCTCATGAAACTTGAATGTGGACCTCGCAACACGTTAAAACCTCCAATAACTAACTCGAGACAACGGCAACACACACCACGCATCATTTGCCTTCAATAATTCATATAATATACAAGACTTTGCAGGAGTTAATCATATCAAGGTCTCTCCTGAAGCGCGTCGAACACACCAAGCAACAAATAAGATAGGACCAATAGGGAACAATTGTTATTCTCGTACGTGGCGTCAAGTAAGAAAAATAAATCAGCAACAAATACAATTGGAGGAAGGTCCCAGATTTTCAGTTGAATATTCATTTATCATTCATTTTTTTTTTAATGAAAAGCATTCGCTCCATAAATGAAGGCATTTTTTCTTGCAGAAAACAATACCCTTGCTGTCGAAATTATTTGAACGAGCCTGCAATTACTATAGAATAAGAGCTATAAAGCTATAAATTTTCGAACACAACAAAAACCAAACTTTTGAATTGCTCCGCTTTTTTCCTGTCTAGATTATGAGCACGTATAAAAAGTGGATTTGAATGCAAAATGCAATGAATGGGAATTAAATGCATTGCCGTGCACAACGAGCTGCAAACAAAGGCAAATACGAATTCCGCTCCAACTACAGATCCACATGAAACCGAGTAATTCTGCACCAAAACGATGCACACGTGGATAAGAAACAAAGAAGATATGGACGACTGCGGACCAGCACATGTATGATAAGTAGGCAAATGATGTCTATGTCTATCCTTTTGTGCTCGCAATTTCTTATATTAATTGAAACTACAATACACTCGAAACTCAAAAATTCCGACACAACATGCGTCAACATTTCGTTAGCCATCCTAAACAAGGCCCAACTGAAGTTTAATTATTTCTCTTCTCATATGCGAAAAACCTGCCATTTATCATTTTGCGCACAAATGTGGCAGGCGCAACGAAAAGGGATGCTCATTCGCAGCGAAATTTGGTAAAATTGATAATACGCATATATAATTGATAAGTCGCATTAAAAACACGGTAAGAGAGCTTTTTTTCTTATCTATAATTATGGCTATTGTTCCCGATGCGGCTTTACTATTATGCACAAGCAACGAAATAAAAGTTGAATGCATTGTGTTGTATCCACGCCGGATCAGAATTGCATTAGCGACAAGTAGAAAATGGGACTATATCATTGATTCTGGGAACTCCGCGGTAATAATCGAAGTGCGGTATTTCGTTTTATATGCTACTGCAAAGCCGGTAATGGAAGTTTTATTAAACAAGGAGAATATGAGGAGATTACTTGAAATGTACAAAAAACAAACATGTTTAAATCACAATGACAACACTGGAGTAAATTCAAATACATTAGTAATTACTGTGGGCGATGCATCCTAGTCTGATGTCAGTCACATTCACTGGATACTTTTTGTGACTGACTCATAATAAAACAGTAAAAAGCAAACAAATGCTACGGTGATTAAACTTGGTAGTTTCGGAATGAAATTAGAATCGTCATTCTTTATGCATAGAGCTGAACATGGTACACAACAAACGCTAAGTCTTATTGAGAATCGATGGCGTTCAATTAATTTCCACAAGAAATCTTATCAACGCGCAAATGCGATAAATTAAAAACATTCAATCTTAATCAACATTTGTCAGGAGAATTAAAACTTTGGGATGTATTTTATTTTTGATTAAAAAACCAAAAATCGTAAAATTATCTTAAATTAACCACAAAGCTATTAAGCATAAGTTTTGGGTTTTAGCCATGAGAAAGCAAGAAATACAATTCAAACAAAAATACAAAAAAAAATGAACACAACTGTCACAAGTAAGGTGGCATTTCAAAATTGTCAACGACTCAGACGTTACGTTTGTCGTAAAAATCAAAGGCTCCAGACTACTGCACTACTTTTTCAGTTGATGCTGTAAATAACCGAACACTAATTTCTTTTCCACTACCTAATTTTTTTCTGTTTGCAAACACCGATATTTTGCTTTGTGGTATAAATGCGTGTAAATCACCGAGGCATACGAAGCACGACCTGTTACAAGCGGGTATCCAGAGGATAAGCTATTCCTCCTCGGTGCGCGCCTTTCGGCGATGATGGAACTTTAGCCGCTGGTACGCCCAGTGCCTTATTATGTTTGTATTGTACGTAAATAAATGTGTACGCTAAAATGAATTTGTTTAATTATAGATTCAAGGTCTACTAGTATTATTAAGAGCGTACGCTTAAAGTGTGTAACGTGGTTTCCCATCGACGCATTTGGTAGGTTCGATCGCTTCGTAGCGTCTCCTCTGGCAGAAGCAAGTCCGGCTGATCATTAAATTTTGATAACACGGCGCATGCTAGGGGTGATCACGCGTGTTGCAGCGTTATCGCGAGAGTGTAACGCAACATTATCGCAATCGGGCTGATATCTCGCACACGCATTGATGCCAATATTAGACGCCACGCGAGTTTCCACATGATTCGGTATTGCATCCTACTATTCAATGTTGTACTGCATCCTTCTCGTGGCGGTGGTTTCCTCACAAAAACCGCGCGCAGCTTAATAGATATAATACCGACGGCGTGGTGTGCAGCCTAAAACGCAGTTCTAATATTTTGCAGACGATAGAATATGTAACAAACAGGAAAAAACAAGCTTTGAACCGTGAGTGGATTGTGTGGTAAAAAATCAGAGCTAAAAACTGGCATAATTGCGAAATGATCTGCTTCCACGCAGTGCCGCAGGTATAGCCAATCATTTCCTCTTTTTTCACGGCGACGTTTTTGTTTCTCATTGATTTGCGACGAATCGCGAGTAATAAGTTTCGTGCATCAACTTGTGCTGACTGGGCATTCCTGGGCGTAATAAGAAATTCGTTCCGCTCACCACACGTGCCCGTATCAAAATCCGCCGCAAACTATGCGCTGCAAAAAACATATCGGTAGCAATTAATGCACTTATCGGCTGAATTTACCGGCAGTTCACAGCTCACGCTGATGACTTTCGAAGTGATTTCCAACAAAGACAGCGATGGAAGCAAAATCGATGAGATAAACACGCTTACTTACTGATTGCAGGGCGATAAGCGCTGATAAATGATAAAAATGTCCGGGAATGTATCGTCTCGTGGGCATGTTATTGATTTGAAAAACTAAGCTGGTTCCGGCGCACAGTGAAGCGTAACGTTAAGCACCTCAATAAAAGCGTGTTATCATAAGAAAAAAAAAAAACACGCTAGATCCTTGACGCGCTGATGAAATTTATAACAACCCAGGATAAAGTATTTACTTGCGGATGTTTACGTTACTTAAATTCACATGAAATGCATTGAATTCTCGAAGTGATTAGGAATAATGCCTGCCCTTGTAATGCTACATTTGCACCTTGCTCCCGGCATTCACAAAATTGAATAAATAGTTGTGGAAATTGTTTGTGGAATTTAAAATGGAGATAGCTAAATGACCCTTACAACTATCATTCGTTCTTCATTGGGGCTATTTACTACTTCTTCGAGCCCTAGAAATGTTTTACAAGCATCCATCAAGAAAGCCAACTAATGAACTTATGCAGACTCACAGAGTATGAATGATATAAAACGTTCCAATTTCCGCTTCGACGTTAGGCGGAAAAAATCATTTCTGTAGTAAAATGATTCGTCAGAAAAACCCACACACGGTTCTAAGCCGAGTGCAATACAATTGTAGAATTTCATACTTTAAACTAATTTTTTAATTAATACAGGTCGAAAAGCGACATAGCTCGCTTCGGAGGGCTTGCATGGAAATGTTTTATTTACCGTAATGATCACTTACAATCATTTTCAATTCATTGTGTTCTCTTAGTGCGTCCAGTTACGGCTTCGCAAGAGTCTCCAATTTAATAAGTTTCTGAGTGCAACACCAGCGCTTGAAACGTGCTGTTAGAATGAGACTGAATTAGCGCTTGTTTCGATTGCAAAAGTTCCACGTCCCAACGTTGGGTGTACGTTAGCAACTTCCGCGACTCCATGTCATCTAACAACTAGCAATAAATTGAAAACTCTTGAGGCGATATGAAAAACAGAGACGTCGCACGAAAAAATAAAAATAAAGCGAGCACAGTAAATGGGTAGAGAAAATGGAATAGAAAAGAAACTGGTTCCACCAGATAGACAGTGTCGTCCTTACCGGAGCAGACGTGCGGTTTGACTCGCCGCAGATCAAAGACAGATCTTTCATGATTCAAGATCTAGCTTTGTAACTAAATGAGAATAACTGGACGATCAAAGACGTGGAGAGGTAGAGCAGACCAGCCAGTCCTTGTTATTGAATCCACGACATCGCGACCAGCGCCGGAGTTGTATTCAAGTAGTCAACTGTCTCCTCGTGTTTTTAATGAGGCTGCTCAAAACAAAGCCAGCGCGCGATAAAGAAATTTTGCGTTTGGGATTAAAAATGTTTGCAGCGGCGGGAGTAACAAGCGGGATAGATATGCTTTCAGAGTGCCAAATACGAGGCATGGAGATGTAATCTTTTTAATACATAATAAAAAGTTGACTTTATTAGTTTTATTGCTCGCCGGCCCCATGGGATCTGTATGAATATAAAGAGGAAAGAATATAAATCGGATTTTTAGGTCAAAAATATGAATGTGATAAAAGTTTATTGGAATAAAATAAGAAACAAAGTGAAATTAAAGCAAGCATTTGAGAAGAGTGGAGCTCCGCCGTCAATAAGGAATGAAATGGTGACAAGGAGCGTAAATTTGTATAACTATTTACAGCAACTGTAGATATATGATACTAAAACGTACCTAGGGGAACATAATTTTTTTCTTTTAAACCACAATAGTTGAAATTGGCAAAGAGGCATAAGAGATTTATTCAAACACAATTTTTAATTATTTCCCATTTGCAATATTCACAGTCACATCCTCTTCGGACATATAAATCTAAATACCTACAAATTACTTTGTAGAGTAAAGAACAGCAAATATTACGAGATACAAACATTTATTTTGTGTCGATTAATAAGAGAACAGAATAATACCCCCCTCCATTTGAGTACATTAACAGCATCAAACACTGGGCCTGAAATAGTAAAAAAAGAGAATGCAGAATAAACCGTAATCTTTTTCATGATTAGCACACTTTTCGTGAAAAAATGTTGATTTGAAAGGGATCAGAAAACTTTTACCTCTCGAGCAACAGATGGATTTACAGTTGGTCCACATGAGATATTGAACCAGGTACTCAAAGTGTTTGATTTGATCTGGTAAAAAACTGCTTCCTCTTCCTTCGAGCAGAAAAGTCCATGCATTGAAAAATGGTGGTATTACCTACGTCATTATTTACGTTCGATTTGCTGGTAACATTTATGCTCAAATTCAATTCTAAAGCACCATCAGAATGATTGCAATAAACGAAACACATATTACGTTATGATGTGTGTTATAAGAGGTGAATGGACTATGCGCCACAATCCTTCAGTATGCGCGCATGATGTGGTGCGTGTTGGTCGCGATTACTACATAATCCAGCGGTGGCATGCGAGCACCCGCGGTTTCAATTCAAACACACACACACACCTAAACACGTACGCCCGCGGCGCACTTTTACATTGCAACGCAATAACCACTTCTATTTAAAAATCGCACTCCCAAACGCCTCGCTGGCGCAGCGCGCGAAACAAAGAAATCCGCACGAAGCCGGCAGAAGAATGGAATCGTTTTCGCGCGGTCGGATTTCGAGCCAGGGGAAAAAAGGCTCTTCACGGCGTGTTTTTTTTTTCCGCGCTGCGCGAAAACGGGAACGCGGCCTGGCGTTTACATGCTTATCGTCGCTGCACCGCGGCGCATTGTTCTTCAGTCGCTCGATATACGAAGTGTCATCCGGAGCGGCATGCCTCCGAGACTGGAAAACACCGCGGACGTTAATAGCGCCATTACGTCTAATACGTTAGCGTCGCGCGTCCGCCGTCCAATGGGCAAAATTGCGAATCGTGCGATTACGGACGCTAATATAACGGCATACGCCGCCGCCGTGGCAATCGAAACAAAAGCGCCGTAAGTGCGCGAGATGCTCGCAGTCAATTTTATTGTGCGCGCAATTTTCGCTCCGCGTGACGCGAGTCGCACGGCGTGGAATAACCCATTCCTGGTAATTGTGCCGGCTGCATCGATCGATGCAGGGAAGCAAAAAACCATGGAAATTCATACGCTTCGTCGGCAATCCAGGAAATTCAAGTAACGCCTGCTGATCGCACATAGACTCGATTGTACTCCAAACTGCGCGCATTCATCACGACTGTTTGTTTTAGGAGCATATGCAGCACGCGCACGAAGTGAAGCAAAGAAATCCATCCAAAATGGCTACAGGTGCACCCTACACTCCATCTGCACTTGCAAATTTATAGTGTTTATTTATAGGCTATATGAAAAACTTCGTTAGCAAGAAACGTATACAAAGCCTTTCGAGCACAAACGCATTGTCGGGATATTACATTTGGTCCTGGTCCAAGTCGCAAATAGACTGAACCAAAAGGACGAAATCCACGCAACTGCTGAAAATTGACCATTGGATGGATGATATTCCAAACATTGTGCTGTTACCGCGTTGCATTAACCGGTCAAAGGCGT
Source organism: Diploeciton nevermanni (assembly GCA_027575565.1). Taxonomy (NCBI): domain Eukaryota; kingdom Metazoa; phylum Arthropoda; class Insecta; order Coleoptera; family Staphylinidae; genus Diploeciton; species Diploeciton nevermanni. The sequence goes on from JAODIE010000001.1 coordinate 1,545,134, forward strand.
AGAAAGACCAGTAGGCAAATTATGGACTTTTAATGCCAATTGATTGCTAATTACAGCCGCGTACCAAGGACAACCGAATGTAATGTTGATATTTTCACGGAGCACGCGTCGAACCCGACATACCGATGAAAATATATGACGATGAAACATCTGCGAGGGTCCCCAACAAAGCATCTGCCATTACGCGCGCGCGCCAAAAAGTTGCAACTGCCGCATTTATAAAATACTTTGGCGGCCACGAAGGGAAAGTTGCATTAATTCCTTCCTTCAACAAGTCTCCGGGCGAGCTCGGATAGGCTTGAAGAGCAGACATCCGAGCAGATCAATCAGTCATATGGGGCTGCTGTCGAGTAATTTTAATTTCGTAACGCGACGAGTCTCGTTCATGTGCGTGCTGCTCGCGTACATCTCGTTTTAAATATATAATTCGGTTAAAGTTAGTCCTAGTTTAGCAGTAATATCTATTTACATAGTAATTTCACGTTTGCACTGCATGCGTGGACGGATCGCTACGTGATGGTAGATGTATCTATGTCACATGATATTCGAACATGTTAACAAATTGGATTAGCGTTTTGTCTGGCGCACATGCGATTACAATACGACATTGCGCTGGTTCAATGTTCTATTTCTACGTTGGGAGAGCGATGGGATTAGTTCGATCTTAGTACGCAAAAATCAATACATCCTTTTTCTTGGGCACCAATAAAATGCATTTCCCTCATCAACGTAGAAATCGAAACTGAAGTAGCGCACGCAGCGCAACACGGAAACAGAATTACAGCAATTTCCATCGTGGAATACTAACGACGCCGCCGCGGCCGAGGCAAACGGGCACACCGAATCGCACTAATATAACGCTAATAACGTGGACAATCAAAATAATAATAAGAGTAATCGGTGTATCCGCGATGACAATAACGATGATTACGGTAACGAGTATAATAATCTAAATAATCGCCGCGCAGCAATTATAATTCATTTCGATAATCAACTCCGGATTCTCGCATGCATCGCGCAAACAACAAATCGCATAACGACGGTAATTAATAAATGTGCAATACACCTGCGAGGCAAATACAGGCGGCGCAGGATGGCATATTAATCATCTATTATGTAAACTTGTGGCTGAGGCGAGGAAGAGGCAGTATGGTGAATCTTCATGATTCATATCCCGACACTTCTAGTTTAGTCATCTGGTATTCGCAGCACTCGTGTTTTCGAAACCATGGACAATTGTTTGATACACGATTGCACTCTCGGAATGCGCCCGTTCTATGATGGACAATCAAGTACCAACAATCAAACATATTTCTCCACTTATGCACTAAACATGAAATAATCACTTTCAGATTACTGCACCTTGGTTGGCGTGTCTTGGATAAAGATGATTTTGATGGCATGTTGGCCAACTTTCGAAGGCTGGGATCGTTGGTGGTGGTGTCTCGGCTTCTTGGGTTTTCTTTGTGGACTCTCATGATCGTTGGATGAGTGACACTCAATACCAGCAAACTATGCAATGAAATCTAACAAAACCTTAAAGTCGCACGCTTGAACCAAAAGTCTGCACATGCATTAACAGCGATGCGAACTGATAAACCGTGACAATTAGGCAAATTGACTTGGCATGCAATTAGAGTTCAAAACCTCTCCCGAAGTGATACGGCCAGGAACTGGTGTGGCGGTCAACGCGCACTCTTTAAGAAACCTCCCACGTATGCCCTCGTCCACTAAGCCCCTCTCGTATTGCTATCATCCTAATATACAATCAATCTTTTGTGCTCGCCATACATTTGCCAGCATGTGCATTAACGGCGGTCACTCGTCGGCCGAATATAATATGACTATAATAAACTTAAGAACACTACACCTTGCCGTAAACAAATGGTGCAGTCAGGCGACGTCGCGAAGCGCACGATCGATATAGTCGCCTAAATACCCGGCTACGTAAACAAAATTGCGCATAATTAGTCTCATATTTGCCGTTTGCATCAACAAAACCTCAGACGAAGCGACGCATAATCTGCAACTTGACTCGATCGCTCCTCGCGCAATGGTTCGATATGAACAGCGAGTCCAGATAGAGAATGCGAATAGACAAAGTTATAAACAAATTACGATAAATATGACGATCATTTAAATAATGGCTCATCTTCGATGATATGCGAAGTATTCGCATTAATTAAACAAGGCGATATGAACAAGTGATTATTACAAACATACCAGTTGCTTCTAAACAATTTGATGGGAATTTTCCAGGCAAACCACCGCATATATACATATATATTTATGAATTATCACAAACTACAAGTTGAACATTATTGATTTATGTTCACTTCTGTTCCACCTCTAAATGTGTTATGTAACTGTTTGAAGAACTATAGCAATATTTTCTATATTTTTTGTTGCAAGTTAAATATTACCTAGCAAACTATCAATAGACAGTGTTGCCATCTTATACAATCCTATACATAAAAGGGCATCAGATACCCTGGTCTATTATGTAATAATTTTGTGTAGGTACTCGCCCAGGTCGCATCTTTTTGTCGGTAATTTCGACGGGACTGTATTAGCGTATACAACATACAAGTTAGAACGGTGGAAATTACCACAATAAGAGTTATATTAAAGCAGTTGAAAAAAAAAAAACGAGGAGCTGGGTGCAGCGCATAAGAGACACCCTAAGCGCACCCCTTCGAATCGACGTTTCCACGTTCTCGCATGGATCACAAGTCATGGGGTATGCACCCATGCGGCTAGCCAAGCGCAAGGCTGAGCTCTAGGTGCAGTAGTAAACGGTTGCATTGCATGCATCTGTGAGTACTTATAGGGCCTGTTTTACGCGGCGTACTAGAATGGGGCACTGACGTCGCTGCACGTATTATAAAACGAGGGTAAAACGTCCCTTACCCCCCGTGTGTCTCTCAGCAAATGCACGCGAACGCAGCGGTGAGTGAGTTTGCTCGACGAAAAATATACAGTAATTGACTAGTGAAAGAGTTGTAAGTCTGGAAAACCGGATGATTTCTTCGATTGGAGAAAATTACTTGTAGAATGTACCGCAGACCATAGTCTGGGTGAAGAAAAGCCGCAAGTTTGTATGATGCGCCGGAGACTGGCAAGCAGCGATATGAAACAGGAACGCACACGAGACTCCAGCGTTGTGACGGACAAGCGCAAGTACGAAGCGGACTGACGAAGCGCATGGCTGCGGCGTAAGCCTGAAAGCATCTACTACCCGACCTGCGAACGTAGCGCCTCGTACCACAAAACGGGCGAAGCGAACTCAACTGGCAAGCAAGTTGCGCGCGTACTTGCAGTACACGGCGCAGACATATGATGCTTTTTATAAACGTCCACGTTATACTTAGCCGTGTAGGAATAGACGTGCACCTTCCATTCCATTAAACGAAACGGCCGAAAACAGTGTTCTGCGTTGGATGCGCAGGGAGGACATTGCGGCTGGATGTCCTAACGAACTATTGAAGACGATCGCAAATTACAATAGTGTTAGCGGCGATCAAGCTGTTGCCGAGTGCATTCTGGAGCCGATGTAAGAGAACTAACAGCACCTAGCAATCGCAGCTCTCTCGGCCGGTACAATTGCAAATTGTAGGAATGATGTTTGGCGTGGAACCTCGTACCGCTTGTGCATTGTACGTATGGCTATATGGACGTAATATACGTTTACGAGCGCGGGTGTACGCGCCGACCTGAAAACGTCGGCATACAAGCGTGGAGCGTGTTTCAACGTAGAGTAGGACCCAAGTTTCCAAGCGCCGACACATCCCAATGTACGACAGACAGCCCGCCAAGGAGATGGGTTGCCGTTTTGAAGAATGGCCAAACATAGGTCTTGCACTGTGCGGAGCGCATTGACGCGATGCGATGATACAATGCAGACTCGAGGTGGATGTTTTGGGCTGATCGTAGGATTAGGCGTGGTGGGTAATGCAGCCAATTAGCAAAACAGACACGCGCCAATTACAATCAAACCCATCGCACATGTTGGTGTACTTACCGCTTGAAATGTTCACGTATGCGATCCTCTCGAATATTATCGGGTAAGTTTCCGACCCAAAGGTGCCTAGTCTCTCTGACCATTGTGCCCTTGACACCTCATTTGATATATTTTGTTTTTTTCCCAGAGACACGACAAACACTAATCACACAGCCGCTTCAACTTCATGGTGTCGCGCTGCCCACGGTGCCGCTCTTCGCACAGCCGCGCGAATTGATGCGCATCAATTCGGCCCGCACGGCCGTGCCGCGGAAGCGGGCGCCGTCTTCGCTGCAAGCGCGGAAAGCGGCGGCGGCGGCAGACGCACGCGGAACCGGATCGCATGCACCGGACACTATCTCAGTGGATCGGCGCGCACCCCACGGCACTCGCGGCGCACATTGGCGATCGCCTCTCGAAACCGCGCTGCCAACGAGACGAGCGAGGCCCGGCGCGAACGCGTATTCCTCGGACGCCTGTCGCTCGAAGGTGCACAATTTCAGCAGCCGCACACACAGCTCCGATGGGAGATTTCATACAGCACACATGAGTCGGGCCCAGGCCGCGCACGTTCCCCTGCATCCAAGCGGGGGTCGGCCAAGTGCGACACTGGATTTAAGGCAATTTCACACGTTTTCACTGCTCGGCCGATGAAAATCGCGCATCGATCACGAGCCAAACACTTCCGCGTACTGAGGGTCGCCGCTCGGCGATGCGTAGTATTGCGTGAATTTAATAAATTTCATCGACGCACACCAAACACTGTTGTACTCGGTGCGAGCGCATTTCACTTCGTTATTTTCGCTCCACACTACACACACTGACTTGCTCGACTATACCGAATACGTTGCGGCTCCGCCTATCGGCCGTATGCGTTGACTACGGTGAGCACGACGGCGAAGGAGCTGGCGGGCGATCGACGCGTCCTCGGGACTGAATATGCGCGCCGCGCGCTAGAAGAGGCCGACCGACCGGCACGTCCGTTACCACCGCGAACGGTTTCGTGCACACGTTGGAGGGGGGCGGCTGCGCGCCAGCGACCCGAACGGGGCCGGGGGACAGCGACCAACATAATGCGCGCCGCGTGTACTACCCGACCGGCAAACATAAGTCGGACAATTTTTACTCGCCTTTTGTTATTCGTGTGTGCGTGTTATTTTTTAGTTTCGTTCGTCATGTATGCGCGATTGACACGAATTTTGTTGTACGCCGCTGCCGGCCGCCTTCCTCGTTGTGTTTTTGTTTATGAATCTCCCTTGACGACCTTAGCCGCCGCCGTTGCACGCGTCCATCGCAATTCTCCAAACGCAGACCTACACCCAACTCCTCTCCCAGCCCAGCATCCCTAGCAGCACGCATTGCGGAACAATCGCTGGCTTCTCCCTATAACTAGTGCCCCAGACATGAATTTCATAGAGCAACCGCTATTAAGTGGTCCAGAGCGGAAGATTTAACGCATTTGATCCCGGGTGGCTGCAAACTCGCATGATAGGCTAGCGGCTGCCGCGCGTAGAATCATTGCTGAATCTGCCTCGAGTACTCGGATAAACAATCGACCGAATGCACACCCTACTCTCAAACGAGTTTCGTAACGCAAATGCAGAACGCGCGTTTTCCATATGCGTATAGCGTGCGTGAGCGCCAACGCAGTCATAGAGCGTTCGTCGATTTCTTATTCCGAGTAGGCACGTTGGGCAATGTTCGGCTGAACAGTTAAATGTGGTATTCCAGCGCACCAAGCGAGATATCCGCGTCCTCGGACGTAGATCCACAAGAGCCAGCAGACCGAACTCACCATCCACCAGCTCACACATTAGCGGACGTGGAAATTCCACGGCGGAATAGGTGCCCAGAACTCAGCTCAGGAGGCCGAAATGGCGACGACTTCTGCGCACTCGCGTCCCCACTTTGCGATATTGCTAGCGATCAATACTTTTAGAACACTGCATTGCACCGACATCTATTGGAAAATAAGTCATTCCAAATATATTAAAATATAATTACCGAAAACATAACGAATCAAAATATTTATTAAATGTTGGCTTGTAAGCTCAAATATAATTACCACACATTAAATAGTTTTTAGAATAATTGTTTAAATTATAAATATCAACCTGTAGTGTCAGGTGATCAGTTGTTTTTGCAGTGTAATTTTACAACTACTGGTTCTGCTACTTGTTTGTGTAAAATCGCCGCACCGCAATGTAAACAAACAAAAACCTGCGCAGAAAGTACGTATGAGGGCAGCACAATGCCTCTTTTTATTATATTTAAGATGCAAGAAATTTATTTTCATACAAAAATACCGATATATATATACCAAAAACATTTTCCATTAAAATAATTAATTTACTTATTTATAACGTAAACATTATTCGACAGTTGCGTATCTAGGATCAATTAGTTTAATATTTTTGGTCATTATTATACATACAGCACCATCTTTTGTCTCGTTTTAGGTAGGTAGGTAGGTAGGTAGGTAGGTAGTCGTCTTACTGACACAACTGGCAGCAAATATAAAATTTTATTTTAAATTCGTACACACTTTATCATTAAAATATTTATTAAATAATGTATATGAACAATAGCAAATCTTTCAATAGCTATTGTAATAGTGCCACGTTCATAATATCGGAGTCATTTGCTGATTGCAGTTGGTTGTGTTCAAATAATCTAAGGATTGTAATTATTTTTTAACAAGGTTTTCGTGCGAAAAATCAAAGGTGAGTTAACCTGCCGAAATAACTATATTTTAACAAGCTAATTTTTATATTATAGCCTTTCCTAATTATCCCCAAAATAAGATCAAAACATGGGATGTCGTAAAAAGCAGCGCAAGCCACGAATGACGTTCAGTTGAAAGTTAGTTCTCGTCGGGCGTGCACCGCTTTCGCTCCATCTTCGTACTGCGTAAAACTCTTCATTCGAAGCCGTCCTAACAGAAACACTTACTTACTTACTTACTTACTTACTCGAATTTTATTTCTAGACTAATTAATGTTCGCGTATTACCTGCTATTTTAGTGTGGTGAGAATTTCCCTGGAAGAAGCTCAAAGAATTGCTGAACATGTGCCCTTGGATTATACAGCTATCAATCCTGTAAACGTAGGTATCTAAAACAACTTATTGTACATCGATTGTAAATCACACACAAGATGATTCAATGACATTAATTACCTTGAATTACAGCATATTACTATATCCGCGTTGATTCACATAACCTAAATATTTCGTGAAATTCATGGTAACTGTAATAACGAGAGACACGTGGAAATCGGTTTTCAAGTCAATGAATTTTAATGGATAGTTAGCTACCTGAATTTGAAATTAGTAGAGTGTAAAGCCACGAAGCGTTGAACCCGTTAAAGTTTGAACACGCGATGGTTTTATAATATTTTTACTGAATTATCTACATTTCTTCAATTCCACCCATTTTCTACTACTGATGGAATTACAATTTCGGTGTCGTTTTAACTTTACAAGTTGAAATATTTAACCACATGGTAATTGTAAAATACTCAACAGTCTTCCAAGGTAGAACACATTCTGGTAGCAGTAGAACAGTGTAAATTACCGTCTTTGGATTAGATAATATACTTTTCACAATCTATTATTGTTAGTACGACTTATAATACTCATGCATGTGGCGTTAAAAATTTCTGCATGGACCATTTAATGAATTCCTCAATCTTCAGTCTTCAAATCACTGGAATCTATCACAGCTTAATTTGTATAATATCGATTTCACAATTTGTACCATTCTCTCAATAAATTCTCAATATTAGTCAATGCATACCAAAGTAATAAGTAGAAGTAGTTGACAACAGATATTGATTATCTATAATTTATGCCGATGTGCTTTTCAGTCTGTTGTAAGCCGGATATGCGTGGAATGTCGACGATTTCTTATGCGCTCCGGGCACATAGTTGAGATTTTTTTGAAACGAAAGTAATTTCATCATCGACTTCTCAGCTTGTCCACAGAACAGGCAGTGTCATGGCCCCAGCATTCCAGATTGTAATACACTTTCTCCAGCATTTCTTTCAGTACGACAGGTTTTCCAAGGTGCAAAGTGGAGAGCAATCATCCTGAAAACATTGTGTGTTAATAACATAGAATCGAAACTATTAGATACGGTATTGGAAAACGTTTCAAAATGAAATGCTGGTGGTTTGTTGTTTATTATATTCTTAGCTTCTAATGGTACTTAATTGTCATAGACAATTTTAGTAATGAATTTATGTAAAATAGGAGGCGTCGCACTATTTGCACTTGACATTTTACCTCATAAGAATATGTGTAGAAAGTAAACAAATCAATGTGCTTAATTTTCACGAAGTTCTGCGTCATTTTAAGAGAGATTTCTATCCGAAACAAAAGAATCGCGCAAATATTATATGAAACGAACAATAAAAGTGAAATTCTTGCACCATTGTTTGTTGTTGTTTATAGCACCTGATTTTATCCATCGCTGGTCACCTCTGACATTGTGGATATGAAAGTTTCAACGTAACTGAAAACAGCGAAAATCTCAACAAACAAAATGGCTCTTCAAGTGGAAAACCGAGACCTGTACTTTGTTGCCAAGAATCTCCTTGCTGGTGGTATGTATTTGTATCTATTATTAACAATCGCTCTGTGTTCATTTAATTACTAAGTTAATTGCACGCGAATTGTTTGCAGTGTACCACTAGCGTGTAAATAGCGTGTGAAATCAACAAGTTCGCAAAGCTCAAGTGAAAGTCACTTCTCTGTCACATTACATGTTGCTAGTACGCACAGTGCACAAAACATACAAATTGGCCTTGATTGAAGCAATGAGTAGCTTTTCTTTCGTTTACGACGCTTTCATTTCGTGTGGTGCGATGCAGTAAAACACCTAGGACACAATTATACTGCATTGGCCCCTTTAACGATTGAGCAATCATACATCTAGCCAAGGCAGTGCATTGCCTTGGATTCTCTTTTATATACAGGCTATTGCAATTGAAAATGTTGATTACACAAGAGTTATTAGGTTTTAGTAGCGTGTTTTTATTCTTAGTCATCGGCTTGATTTGGTATAGTGTTTTGTTTAAGTTCTCATCTTACAATCGGCACTGTTATTACATGATATCGTTCTGATTATGATTACAGGCATTGCTGGAATGGTTTCGAAAACAACGGTCGCACCTTTGGATCGTGTTAAAATTTTATTGCAGGCACATAATCGTCACCACGAACGCAATGGCGTTTTTTCCGGCATCCAACACATAATAAAAACCGAATCGCTCCTAGCTCTCTACAAAGGAAACGGCGCACAAATGGTGCGGATATTTCCCTACGCAGCGACGCAGTTTACATCATTTGAATTCTACAAAAGGTGGTTAAACGGAGCATTCGGGCCCAATTCTCATGTTGACAAGTTCGTCGCTGGAGCAGCTGCTGGTCTTACTTCAGTAACATTGACCTATCCTCTGGACACAATTCGTGCAAGACTGGCTTTCCAAGTACTTCAAAATCCTAATGACTTCGTATATGTTATTATTCAATGCTCTCATTTCAGATCAGTGGTGAGCATGTCTACACGGGTATTACTCACGCCGCAGTAACCATCATTCGTGAAGAAGGCGGTGCTCGTGCGCTATATCGTGGATTTGTCCCTACATTGATGGGAATGGTACCTTATGCCGGACTCTCATTCTACTGCTTCGAGTATCTTAAATTCGGTTGTATGAAATACCTCCCTGCATGGACTTGTAAACCATGCAAGCAGAACACAGGTGGACTTGTCTTGCTTCTGCCTGCTAAACTAATATGTGGAGGTTTGGCAGGTGCAGTGGCGCAGAGTATCAGTTATCCTCTGGATGTCACACGTCGTCGTATGCAGCTTGCGCTCATGTCCCCGGAAACCAAACATTTCGCTAAAGGCATGATATCAACCTTAACCTTTATCTATCGTGAGCACGGTGTAGTGAAAGGATTGTATCGCGGCATGTCCATTAATTACATGCGTGCTATCCCGATGGTAGCGGTATCGTTCTCGACATACGAGTTGTGCAAACAATTGCTCGAATTGGACACTGGCTTGAAAGTTTAGAGCGTAACTCTCGCTATAAGTTAAACTCTTGACATTTTATTCTTGTTGCTATTTTCATATTTTTATATTTATTTCCATGAATGCGGCGCGAGGCTATCTAGAGCTCTCGTTACCATAGGATCATAGGATATCAGTGTTATTCAATGTGAGTTTCCAATGTTAACCAATCAGACTAATGGGATGATTTAAAATGAGTTTGACCGATAGTAAACCCAGTATTCAACTTGTTATGATTTATTTAGAATTTATTCTACTTCTTGCGATGCCTCAAATTGCCGATATTTGCTCTCAGTGACAATTCAAGTATATCCTAATTATGCTCCAAAGATTTGCATTGTACCAAGTCGCCGTAATATTGTAATGGTTTCACTTAGTTCTGTTTTGCTTGAACGATAAAGGATTTTTATGGCATTGTTATCAGCTTAGCTTTATTGCAGCTGCATTAATGTGTTCTTTGTTAACTTTATTGTTTTACAGTAATTATCGTACAACATTCTAGACGAAATATAGCATTCCACAGTAAACTGAGTTATAACAGAAACAATAGAATGTATTAGTTAATAATAATTACTATGGACTTATGAACTATAATCAGTTTTTTTTGCAAATGTCAATGCAATGCCGAAGAAATCATCATGGTGAATGTAATGTAAGAAACAGTCAATTATTTCATGCTATATGATGAAGGTTCGGCATGCGGAGAAGAAAAGGAGAAAGATTGTGGAAGATTTTTAATTTTTATACGATATTAAATAAGTAGAAACACGATTTAATGGACTATTGTGCTATTTATCATTACAAATTGATGTATTTATGCTTATGGAGAGTTTGTATCATGTCGAAGATATTGATGGAATGTTTGTAAAAAAGCTGCACCGTGGTTAGAATTTTGAAGCTGGAATATCGGGAATTAATTTCTAAGTTAGGGTGTTTGAGGTGTACTTATAAGAACAGAGCCTTCTTTTCGAGATTAATTTCAGCTTGAAAATGGAAAACTGGTTCTTAAAACTCAAGCATGCGCAGGATTGATAACTTGCTCTGTTGATAGTGTTGTGTTGCTTACAACTAAGAATAATTTGTGGGTTTACTATAGAAATTTTCTATTTTAAAATTTAGAAAAGATCAAATTATGCTAAATTTAAATTGAAAACATCCTTGGTCTTTAGAACTATTTGCTGTTAACAAGAAATATCTATTTTGTAACTCAAATGATATGTACATAAAATGGCACGGTGTAAGCGCATTTAGCGGTGGTAGGGATCCTATCGATCCCGAAGCGTTCCTCCTCCTCATCCTTGCCGTCCTCGTTTTCCCGATTCAGCCTCACATCATCTTGCTTGCAGCTGCCTTTGCATAATCGAAAGCTAATGATAATATTGGCTCTAGGCAATCAAGAATTCTATACTGACGTTTGGTGCAACTGGCTTCAATACCTCACTCGGTAATTATTAAAATAGCGCTGTATTCAAGCGAAACACCAGTTTTCCTGTTGATGGCATTCCGGTAATCAACAAGTATCTAAAAGTTTCCGTGCACGTCGCATACATGTGGATCAACTACATGTTGCGCTGTAGTAACGATGCTAGAATATTTTTTTTAGATCACCACCGGAAGTGTAGCGGCATAGACAGCAGGAAGCTGTTGCAATGAGTGAAGCAATTCCGGCCCGGGGGAACCTTTTCGGTCGTAAGCAAATCTTCTCGACCCCGAAGCAACAAGTATGCATTGAATCTTTTCGTAATTGTAGGGTTCATTTCGGCGCGGTATCTTCTAGCTGTTTTGGGTTCCCTGGGCATGGCGATTGTTTATGGACTGAAGGTAAACCTAAGCGTTGCTATCATCAGCATGTTGAACCATACTGCGCTGTCCTATGAACGACGATCACATGCAACTTCTAATAAAAGTGATGATACTTGCTATGTTGGGGAAGGCGGTGACTTGTTGGATCAACATGAGGTACGTATCTGTACTCCTACACGTTTCTAAATATTGTATGATGAGGTATTTTTCACTTTTCAGGATGGACCTTTCACGTGGCCAGGGACTTTACAAGGCACTATGCTAAGTTCCTATTTCTGGGGATACATGCTTGCTCAAATTCCTGGTGGGCGTATTGCTGAGTTGTTCAGCGCGAAGTGGGTAATGTTCTTTGCTGTGGCGATTAACATAATTTGCACGGTCCTTACCCCATTGGCAGCAAAATTGCACTTTGCTGCAATGCTACTTATGCGCATCTGTGAGGGAATTGGAGGTGGAGTTACCTTTCCTGCAATGCATGTTCTACTTGCTCATTGGTCTCCACCAGGAGAACGAAGTGTGATGATTAGTATCGTCTATGCTGGTACAGCTCTTGGAACAGTGGTTAGCATGTTCTCTACCGGTATTCTTGCCGGGACTTTAGGCTGGGAGAGTGTCTTCTACGTCATGGGGAGTGCTAGTGGCATTTGGCTTGTTTTATGGGGCTTATTAATTGCAGACACACCAGATAAACAAATTTATATTGATGAGGATGAAAGATTGTTTCTTGTTGGATCTCTAGGAAAGGAAACTAGGAGTTTGAAGGTCACTATCTTTCTTTAGCTGCTGAATCTGGAATAATATGCGATTTTTTCAGAAAATGCAGGTACCATGGAAGTCCGTTTTTACCTCAGCCCCATTCTTGGCTATTCTAATTGCGCACACCTGCAATAATTGGGGTTGGTACATTGTTCTCATTGAATTGCCAAGTTACATGAATACCGTACAGAATTTCCGCATCACTTCCAACGCTATTATCACTGCGGTGCCCTTTTTCTTAATGTGGGTCTACAGTCTAATATTAAGCCGCACTTTGGACAACCTCCGAGCCAAGAAGATCATTGATACAACATGCGCTCGTAAGTCTGCTACATTTATCTCCAGTTTCGTCCCAATGCTGTGCTTTATGGCGATGATTTACATCGGCTGCATGAAATATGTCGCTGTTATTCTAATGACCATCACGGTGACCGTCATCGGCGGAATGTTCAGCGGTTTCCTATCGAATCACATCGATATCGCGCCGAATTTCGCCGGCACATTGATGGCTTTGTCGAACACAGCTGCGACCATACCAGGCATCATTGTTCCCCTCTTTGTGGGTCAACTGACACAAAAGGACGTAAGTAATGTAAAAAATGCTGCAATTTCTTCGCGAAACGTTCAATATTTACTTTATAGCCATCGCTTCGCTCCTGGCGGATCATTTTTTGGACGACGATTGTACTGTACTTGATTGAAATTTTTGTGTACGTAATGTTCGCCAGCGGAGAAGAGCAACCGTGGAATCGTGCTGACTATAACGATGTTATCGAGGCGCAGCCCTTGAATTCGCCCAGTGCTGAGCTCTCTAGCGGTTATAAATCTACGCGCGACGAAGGGAATGACAATCAAAACGTAAACGATGCAAACGACGCGGAGAAATGAGGTCATTGCACTGTGAATTTCAAGATTATTGGAATTGGAGATGCAGAAATGCTATTTGATGGCTGACGTTAGGACACTTTCATTTTAATTTAGGGATTTAAAACGGGTATTGTATGTTCTATATTCACCATCTAGACGGTCCACTTTCTAGGTGTATTGTTTATGTGAAACTGGCCAACTATTATAAATGTCTAAATAATCTAAACTTCGCTACTATTGTCTCGAATTTGGATGTCCAAGCTATGGACAAGGCATACAATATATCTAAAAGACTGGAAAAGAAACAGAACGGTCGAAGCGAGATTAACTGGTTTTTACCAACTTTTCGCATGTCATGAAATTGGGTGTGAGATTTTTAGAAGGTCAAACTAAATCTTCACCAACAAATATCGAAGAATCTATGTGATCATGCACTCTCAACATAATCATTAACTGTGCTCTTATTCGGAAACATAAAGAAACTATATATGAACAAAGCAAATTAAATACCAGAAGAAAATAAATATTTATTGATGTTTTATAAAATAGTCAATATATCTACACGTATAAAATATATGAATATTTAATGGAGTCTTTCCGCATTTATTACCTTACTTAAAGATTACTTCCTATTATCCTCATCACACCTACTGCTAGTGCCAAGGGTATGAATTGGCACTAACTGGTTTATTACTGTTGGCACGATCAAGAGGCAGGCATTAAAACTGGGGTAGTTCTTAGGGCGTTAGGTCGTTATCTTTAGATTATGAATTAAACGCTTCATTAACATCAGCAGCATATTTGACACTGCCGTTTTACTCGCAACATTACAAGTCATATTAATAAGTCATGTAAGAAGGTTACAAGTCATTTTTGCTTCTTGGGTCCGACCAATGTGTTGGAATAGTCTTACTGAAGGATATTCAAATGAGATAAATTCCAGTGGCACCTGGACCTTGTTTTGTGGTGCCAATTGAGTAATTTAATTTATTTTGCTTACTTTCAAAAATACCTCCACTTATTCTAAAGTACCTCCTAAAATGAAAGGTCTAGTCTAGGCTAGTCATAATAATAAGATTATGGGTTCATGATTATCTCTGAGGTTTTTATTTTTTCACATATTTCTACTATCACAAGTATAGCAAGAAGCTTTACAAGGAGCTAAGACTGTTAAAACGTTTTCACAAACATTATTTTCATATTGAGTCATACATGTTAGTCAAGTTATACGACTAGGTCGTGTTGCCTCGCAGAACATCTATATGAACGCCGCATGCCTTAATATACGAGAATCAGTGGCATTATCCGAAAGGGAGGATATTATGTGCCAAGGACCACAACCTCTTGCTTAGAATGGCGAGCAATAACGCGTTTCCCGGAATATGTGCGCACGTTTGACACTGGCAGAATGGTAGACGATTTGGGTCCGGACTAGTTTGAGAAAGTCCTGAGCGTGATATTCAGAACCCCACAGGACTTCGCGTTGGTTGTTTTCGCGTTGTTTATAGTTTTAATTACATTCAAGACGTAAGATAAATGACAGGCTCATATTAAACGCATTAAAACATCAGGACTGCTGGCACGTCGCAAACGTGGGAAGGATTTGGGAAATTTGAAAGACTATATGTAGACTTTATGATGAATTACTTGATGCAACAAGAATATATTTAGTAAATTGTATAAAATATTTTTTTTAAGAGAGGACTGCTAAATGAATCAATGAATCAATTGTTGCTGTTCAGAACGCTGTTTAGTGATGATCACAGTTAATAGATGGCGCAACAAGGTAAAATAAAGCCAATTTTCGTAGTTTATTAAACCCTGCCAGTACAGAATATTTTAATAATTAAAAATATTTATCGATTTTACTGAAAATGCTTAAAATAGTATTTAAATAAATAAAGGCCCCACTCCGTAGCACAGTCGGTATACCGTCTGACTGTAGCGGTGACGGCGAGGTGCATATTCGAAGAACAGTAGTTCAAATCCTGCTGGGGATACATTCCAATGCAATATGTATTCCTACGGAATTCAGTCCCAATAATTGCTAGCAACCTTGGTAGTTGATGCAGTATAATGAAATAGAGGTCAAGTACGGTGTCGGTATTCGGCATGGTTGCAGTACGCTTCAAATAAACAACACAAACAACAAACAAATAAAACTATTAATCAATCTATCATAAACCGTTTTTAAAGCTACAGATGTATTGTCTCTAATTACTATAATTTCTGCAAAGAACAAAAAAAATGCATAATTAAACTTGTTTTGCCACTTCACTTTCTTGTAAATATATTAAGTAAATTTACAATTTACACCAGACATTTTAAATTTCTACTCCCAGTTAGCGGAAAGCATTGTTCTGAAAGAAGACTTACAGTAATCATACGCTAAAGAAGTCCTCGCTCTTAATCCGCCCTCGGCATGTTTGCGCCCCGCTCATTTACACTCCGAAACATTTACGCTCGTAGCGTCCGCTCGTTGCAACATTATTATGACCAAAAGGCATCTCAACGCACGCGAGGGGTGGCAAGTAGTGCTAAGAGGCGGTGTTGAACATCCGGTTTAATGACGCGTTAACTTGCTAAACAATTCAAAATTATTATGTTTTGAGGGTTTAATATACACTGTAAAGAAAAGGGGTAGCTAGAGTTATTCAAATAATGAAAGGATGCAAATAGTCGGGAGGATGTAGCAACTATTTCATTTAAACACTGTCGCATATAAATTTAATCAAATCCTATAGTATTTGATCACGAGTTGAAGAGGATAATATAAGGCTTAAGATGGGGTTGTTTAACTTCATATTGATCTAAATTCATAAAAAATATGAATTTATACCCTATTCATATTTTTTATGAATTGAGACCTCAAGACATCAAAGTCTAGAGAGATATTTACACCTCTGCTTTCAATGGACCAGTGGTCAACGCAAAACAACGTGGTGCATCTGGAATACAATAAAATTGGTTTGCATTATGCTCATGCCAACGCACGTTCTACAGAATTATGTTTTGTTTCTATTCTATTCTAATCAATGAATAATGATCTAATATAATTACCGTATTAATGATTTTTGAGTTAAATTAGGTCAATAAAACAGTGCGTTTAAATAAACTCACAAATTGAATATTAGTTTTATATTTTGTGGATTAATATTTCACAGAGTTAAAATATATGAGGTTTTAGTAGTATAAAAACCATTTCATATTTATTTCATATATATTCATAATGTTCTGTTAATTGATAATTTACTGTGAATCCTTTGTAATAAATTAATTAAATTCTGCAACTAAATTTTAAAAACTAGTTATTAATTATGAAATTTTAAGGTTCGTTAATTCTCTTCTAGATTTGTACTTGGTAACGGTTTAATCGGTTTTAAAACCAATTTAGCAATTATAACAAAAGAATAAATAAATAAATATTTTCAGGAAATTTTAATATGTTTACTTAATTATATTCATATTTTCCACAACCGTAAAATCAAAGTTCGTTAATAAATTTCTTGAGTTTAGACCATTAAAGCGTTTGTAGAGAATGGGTCAACCACTGAGAGAAACTTTAGTTTCAATGCGGTGTTACGCTTGTAATTGTTTACTATTAAACGCCCTGAAAGGGTCAATTTAAGTAGCTGGAGGTTGTTGTGAAATTGCTGGCGGAAGTGAATCAAACAGTAAACCCTGGTTGGAAGCGCCTTTCTTCCAACGCGTCTGCATATGCAAGTCATAGAGTGCCGGCACGTATTTCACCTTGTCCTTAATTAAATATGTAATGGATTTAACAAAAGATGCCATCATGTAGTAAATGTGTTTTGTTAATAATGAGCAGCGTTGCGTAGCTTCCACTTTAAGAAATTTTACTTTAACGACGGTTCACTCATCGAATAATCGGAAATTATTGTTGACAATTATACCCTATTATTAGCATAGATGATCTAGATTTATAGAAATTATTGCGTGTTTTTTATAGACTCCTGAGACATATAACGGAACAGTTAATTAATGGGAATATTATGGCACATTCTTAAAATCTAGACTTCTAATTGTACATATCAATATAATAAATCACTACTTTGATACAATATAAAGCGGACTTGAAACAAATGAAACCTCGAATTAAAATACAGTCATTCATTTAGTGCTGCAAATTACGTTGTCAGGTGAGATATAAGAAAAGTTATGTTTATAATTAGTATACGAGTTTAATTAAAATGACTATATCGATTTCGATTGGTTGGCAATATAAAATTTGTGAGAATTACTAGTATTTTATAATTTTGCGTTGACAGAATTTTTATTTTATTCCAAGCCATTGTATTGTGACTCTTTCAGTTGGAGCTTGATGTTTGAGTTCATTTAGTATGTCAAGTTTAATGGAAGTCGTCCCCTTATGACTCAACCGAGAGTTATAGGGTTGGAGAAAAGCGTCTTGAAGCTCGCGGTGCATGAGTTTTTCTGCAAACTATTGCGTGTGTTTTAACGATTTGACTAATTGCAGACACGGACGAGTACATGGCATAGGTTGATGTGACCATATATGAAATCTTCTATTTTCTCAAATTTCCAAAGTTTTCCAAAACTCCACATTTTGCAGAACCCTGATACATTTAAATCAATTAGTTATGTGCGCATTAGTTGTTTGTTTCTATAATTGAATTTCTTCACTCTCGAGTCAAACGTGCCGCGGCCAAACGACATTGACATATAAAATTAATTACGCTAGCGAGGTACCCATGATATGAGCATATCTGTACCGTGTAAGTTGGCGTAACTGCTGTAATTGTCGAGTTATACAATAATTGCAACAATTTGCTAACGAATTTGTTAACGCGCTGCTAAACAAAAAACAAGTTGTGCGGAGATATTATGCGTTTATGCTAATCACCAAGCAGCAAAACACGTGCTTACGAGCGAAAGTAAATCGCCATGTTCTTTGTTCAGTCACTCTTTCAATGATCGATTGCAAGGAATTTATGCACTGTCGGGATTAATTAAAGCACGGGTGGGAAGGAGTGAAGTCGGCGCGAACTTTCCACGACGGCGGCGGCGCGCGGCGGTAGTTAGCCGCGCGCAAGTTCTGATCCAGCGCGCGCTCCTTACGCGTGTGCATCGAGTGCACACGCCGCCGTCTCCCTCTCCGCCGCCGTCGGTGTTTATCATCCCGCGCGACGCGTACGCCGCGCGGCCCTCAGTCGGCCGCCGTTTCTTGCGTACGCAGCGTGCTCTCGTCGCCCGCCTCCGCCGCCGCCGCAGTCGGCGCGTGCTTCGTGTATTTGTATCAAACCGCATCGGCCGCGTCGTGCTGGCAACCTCTTTACACACATTTGGCGTTCGATTCACGTGCAGCACGCCTCTCGCACCTGGTGGCCCTGTGTCCACCTATCGACCTCATTCAGATTGGTTGTGTTGCGCTAATTGTGCGCGAAGAGGTCTTCATCCAGGTCGTTTGACTCTCCAAGGTAACTTAAAAAAAACTCTTACTACGCTATTTGTTACTTAAAACTTTTCCACTCTATAGTAAAAAGTTAATAATTTGCTAACTTTTAATATTCCCACTATCTAGTAGAAATGTATTTGTATATAGTCTGACTTGGAAATTATTGTTACAAATTGATCCATAATTGCATTGATGAACAAGATTGAGTCCTAAAGAAAAGTGTCCCAACGAATGTTGCCAGGAACAGGAACGTTTGACTTGTTTTCTCAACATGCAGGAGCAAGTTTCCAACCAATGACAATATAAATAAAGAATTGGTCATCGATGTTTTCCCTTCATTGCACTTAAATCGCACAGTTTTTGGTATTGCTCACGGCACGAAACCTTTCCACCATAACATAAACATCATAATCAGATGTATCTGCTGCGAAAAGTGTGCTAGATGTAGTGGAGTTTTTCCCTGTTGCAAACTTCGGCAGTTTAGCCACATTCACCGCGCATGTTTGTGACAATGCATTGAAAAATCCCAGAGGAAATTTATTATTGCGCACCACTAGACGAACAACGCCAAACAAAACAAAATAGTGCGACAGGCACTAGAGCCACAAACTATGTAGCTATCTGTAAACATTAAACTAAATTTCATTTGCCACAATGTTGTATTTAAGCACCGAAACAATATAAAGCTGGCAATGTCATTCATTAATTTTTATATCGCTCACAAAGAACAACAATAAACAGCTGAGCTTATTGATTATTTATGAATCAATGGAGGAACAAAGAACGTAGCTATTGCGATTAATTAGAGCTTGCGAGAATAGTCAACGAACATGTTTCAATTTGCATTCCATGTTTATTCAGCTACCTTGACAAACAATAATCTAATATGCAAGAAAAAATGCGCACACACACCTTGTGAGCGACGTAATCAATGCAATTGTTTCCTGTGAGTGGGAAAGCGTTTCTGCGTTTACTGCGCCGCAAGTTTTGATCTAAACCTGCTCGCAGAAGTGTGCAAAAATGCACATATTCCAGTTCCTTTGCTACGCCGCCACCACCGCTGACACACGCTTCAGTAATGCAAAAATAATCCAAGTTAAAGCGCTTTTTAGCGAGCCGAATGACGCTGTCAAGGGATTTTCTTGGTTGCGTCTTTCAGTTTTTCGTCTGTTCATTCCAAGTTTGAAGTTATTATGACAAGCATTTCAAGAAAAAGAAAGTATTAAGATCTTCCAGATTTTATTCAGTAATGCATTATTTATTTAGACAATTGATACAAAAATAGGTGTTTTACTTAATAAAGTACTAACGTACCCGCCGAGAGTGAAAAGACAAGGGTGCTCCACCTGCAGCGCTTTGTGGTTTTTATCGCGTTTTAAGAGGTGGGGATAACGCAGACTACTGCGGAGTGTTGACACGCTCACATAGGCAAACAAAATTACACAGTCAAGATTTCCAGACGTAGAATCCAAGCTCTTGCTTTAAATCTTCCAAATAAATTGACTATGTTGCGGTGGTTAGTACGCAGTTTGTTCGCGACTTTGCGCTCGTAGGCAAACGACAATAATAAATCACAGCAGGGTATTTATGAAAAGAGCACTACGGAAATTTGTTGCATGTGCTTTTGTCATTTTTAATAAATTCGATGCTTGCATACGAGTTTGCTGTCGTCCCGCCACACTGTCTGCATGCATACGCTTTCCGTCGGCGTGCCGGTTGTTAGTTTGCAACTTTCCGAAGCGCGTTTCCATTATCACGTTTCCCCTTCATTACCTACTGGCATGCATTGTGAAAATCTCTACCGTCAAAAGGACGCGTAAACATTTAATTAAGCTTCAAGATCTGGCATTGGCAACCACACCAACCAAAAATTATCAAAACAGAAACGAGGTTATTTTAAAATGTAATTATTATTTATTCAAATTTAATCAAAAGAAAGGTGAATTGCGAGCACGTATAATTTGCGGAATGCGTCGACGTGTAGACGTGCATCCGGAAATAAACAGCCGTGCGGCGAGGTTGAAGGGCTATGATGGGAGGTGATAAAGCCGGAAAGTCGCCACGTCGCCGCCGCCAACACTGGTGATGCGTTTTTTTACGAGTATTATTATTTGCCGGATGTCGAGAGTGATTTTTCCGCGCAGGCAAATGCCCCGGTTTTTGGTGTTCGACGGCCGCCTCTTGAACACACACTTAATCATGATTAAACGACCAGTGTGCGGGCGGCCCGCTGCGAAATTTGTTTCGCAGAGGCGATAAACGTCTGTGTGCACTCTAAGCGTGGTAATTGAATCTGAGAATGACGTTTCGTCGATTAGAAAAAAAAAAAAAAACCACACACACACTACGCGTCCCGTCAGTCGGAAAAATAGCCGAGTTCTTTTCATATCTTCGGACTCCACATATGCGAACCGGTGGCGGCGAATACTTATGGCAGCGCCTGAAGCGAATGCTATCGTTGTGGTAGTGGCAGCAACCGACGGTATGCTTGTTTGCAACGTTAAATAGGTCGTTTCATGTTTGATTCCTCACGTTTCGCCGCCTCTGCAACGCGATCGTGCAACATAATCGCTTGTTTAATAGAATTCTTATTTGTAGCCATAATCGTTTACTCCTCATGCATCAAACACCGTTCCGTGGACATGATCTTTACTGAATCACACCCTGGTTTATGGAGTATGTTTAGTGTTGATCCGCTTTTGTCGAATCATTAATTTTAACTGGTACATTATGGAAATTTGTAATGTTTTCCAGAGTAAATTGAGCGTTTAAAACAGAGTTTTAGTTGCAATTAAAGAAATCGCACGCCCTATTAGAAAGTAGTTTCACAACAAACTTTGAAACCTTCTCTATAATTCAGGACAGTGTCAAGTGGGTCAATAAGATTGGTATCTGTCTCCCTGTTAAAGCATGCTCTCTCGCTTCACTTCTCTAACGTTCTCGTAGTTGTCCAGAAAACGAAACCTCTGTCAAATAGGAATAATTAAAATGAGTCAAATTAGCTGTCAAATTAGAGATAAAAGATTGTGAGGATATTGAAATTTTATTGAAACTTTTCTAGTGACACTTTCATTGTAAAGACAAGTTGGCAAAGATAATTAATTGAATTGGGAGAATTTAAATTAAGCATCTGGAAATTTGCGATGAACAAAAAATCAAACACTGACTATTATTTCATATAATTGACGTTATTCAGCGGAAAACTATGTAGATTTATTCTGTGTGCATTGAATTCTAGAAATGTTTTTATAATTTTGAAATTGTAGTGGGTCAATATTTGTAAATTTAACAATCGCAAATATTTTATCAGGAAAATTCACAGAACCGTAATCAGCTTGATATAGGTTAATTTGCGAGCAAGACAATTTATGAACGAAAAATCCTAATTCATATCTGCATGCATGTTTTAAAAATAGATTTCATACTAAATCAATATTTACTTTCTAGAATATGATAATGGGCTGTGACGATTTGCAACTCTATTGCAACTCAACACTTAAAGTGTTCGATTAGATTTGATATTTTGCTTCAAACTTATAAGGCATTAGGAAGAATAAATAACGACATCATGCAGCTTGTTTATTTTCAAAAGAAATGAAAAGTGAAATTATAAATTAACCTAGATATTTAAACGTTAATTTGTTTGCTATTCAATCTCGTATAATTTAATATTTTCATTCCATTACTTCAAAGAAGAAACGTTCATCTTTTAAATTAATTCTTGAAAATATTTGTTGCTAAACACCAGGATTACAGCATCCGCAATATATTTTCACCATGCAAAACTTTTAACACCCAGCGACCACTCTCGGCGTTTAGAACAAAAAGAATTCCACGCCAAAAACGTTTATGCATTATGAATACTAGGAAGATGCAGTACTAGGAAACACCCTTTTCCCAACCGGCTGTGACGATAAGTGCGTGTTTATGGAAAAATTAAGGCCCGTTCTTTTGCCTTGCCGTCGCCGACCCTTATAGCAGGACTTAAATTTGCACGCTGCGTCTTTATCGTCGACGGCAAATTTGTAGCATTTAGAATATGTAGTACCCATGCACCTTAACGGCCACTGTGCAAACTATAACAAGTGTTTGCACAGCTTTTCTTTGGGATGTGCGTGGAGGCGGCATCAAAAACGCGTCTCCGGTTTACAATTTTCTGCCAGACGGGCACTAGGTTCAGTCGTCAAGAGGTGCGGAAGTCGGGAAGACGCAGAAGCTGCATGACTGGCCGACGTGTATTATGCGACTTTTGGGCGCAAAAACACTTTTCTACAGGAATATTATATTAGTTGCGTTTTCGCTCTAGTTATCTGCGTTTGCATTGTTGCATCGCTCGACTGTGGTGTGCAATTGAATATAAAGTTTAGGTTCATTTTTTCTTTGTTTGAAAACCTGCTTGAAATGAAACAAGTTCATTAGTTGGAGTTACTTTTGTGCTGCTTTTGTTCGTGATAGATGGAATAGTACAATGTGCAGCTGATTTGATTTATGTTCAGGTTTTTGTTGCAAGTTCTGACTTGAGTCCTGGCGAAACTATGTGTCTCTCGTGGTGGCAACGTTTCTCATTCAAGGCTAGTATTTATGTCGCAAATTTGCCATGGATTGTCGTCATTATTTATTGAGGTAATAACAATTATATTAAAACGCTTTTTACATTTTCATTATAATACCGAATTCAATAAAAGCTTACTTTTACCAAGTATTACTATTTATTGTTTATTTATTTATTTTATTATATGAAAAACAATCTCCTGAATGAAGCCACTTTTCCAATAGTTAATAGCAATTCGCCAAGTTCTTTGTTTTTGGAAATTAAGTTTGATAAAGCTTGAAATCAAGTCCTATTGTGTAATTAAACATCAAAAATAACTCGTATAGATAGTAACATAAATCAAATCCGCCTACAATTTAAAAGCATCAATGAGACAAATGTACTAATTGCATATTTTATAAGATTTGTATATAATTGAACCATCCATTTGAGAATCAACTGGCAGGAGCAATGTCTCACCATTTTGCAACATTTGAGGAGAAAACCGCCTCGAAATAAAAAAAGAGTGTTAAGGGTGCTCACATATTTACGGCCTTATGAAACGTTACTATTTTACGACAGCTTTCATTTATACCTTTATCTTATCTCTTTTTACCTTTGTTGCCAACAAAAAGTTGGTGTAATTTTTGCGGCCGCCTGAACCAGTGAGTGCTGCCACCTCAGGAGTATTTCTTATCTTCATCGTTCCAAGAGTTTATCCAATAACCGCACGAATGATCTGCACCTTGCTTACTTTTCCGTGTTAACTTTGCGCATACATTTCTTCTAATCTAAGCGCATAAAATACACTCGTCCCGCTTTCAGCAACATTTATTTCAATCACCATCCACATTGACATGTCATGCTATGCGTCGATAATAGTTTTTCCCGATACTGTCGCCAATGACAAATGCTTTTATCCACTCTAACGTAAAATCCCTAAACTTGGCTCAGTCGTCGATCGATAATGCATGAATTCCACCTGCATTCTTCCGCGTTTTGCCTGCTTAATCATCGCTCGTGCATTAATTGAAATTCTAATGAATTATTATTCCTCCAGCAGGGTTTGTTCTTGAGCGCACGAGTCTGGTATGAATAAATACCTGCATAATTCCGGTGCCATCATTTTCAGGCATTTGTGTTTCGATCATCTGCATTCGCGACTGCGTACGTAATGAGCGCAAATGAACGTAATAAACGGCGAGCAGCAAATAAACAATAACCTTGAACTGACACAGATTGCGAGTGCTTCTTTGCCTTCTTCATTGCACGACGTGGTAACCATGATGCTGGCTATCTGGTGACACCCGCATTGTGTGTTTGTGCAGCACGCTTTGCGCAACACTTATGTCACTCAACATTTCAACATTTGTTTGTTCCTCAGTGCTGTTGTATTAGGACAACATCTGGTTATGTAAAAGTGTAGACTAGATTACGAATACTGTTCGAATGATATGCGAGTATACTCATGAGTATGACATACATTATGTAAAATTTTCTCCGGATTTCAATGGTGTAATGAATTTTTCTCTCAATTCCCAAAGTTATTGCCTACTATTTTGAAAATTATTTACAAAATAGTGCACTGAATTACAGGAAAATAATATGTTATTGAATGCAGGGTGTGCTTGCTGTTTTTGTAATATAGTTTATTCAATAACCAAAGCATAAATGATGGTATATTGTATTGCATTTTTCCAATATTAGAGTTGCTAAATATGTAACAAAATATGATTGAAAGTAGCGGTGTCAAATCGCAAGATTTGACAGGTATAATATGATATTTTCATGGGATATCAAGTGAAATTTATTTCAAAGTATATTGTCAATTCTGTTGTTATTTGCCAAAATCTAATTATTTTTAATTGCTCAGCCATTTATAGCAGGTAGTTCTATTTCGGTCAGAAAGTGCCAATTTTGAACTGTTACTATCATTTCTGTTAAAGTGCTTTATCGGTGAGTTTATTTAATTGAAAATAAATTATAAATTAGTATGTTAAAGTGCTGAAATGTTTTATTTATAAACATAATCAAACCAAGCCAATAGATATTCTCTTTAAAAATATTGTAAAAAATATAGTTTTACTGTACAAATAAAACAAACCACTCCGAAATTATGCCGCATTCATCATTGCTTAAATCTCTAGTGGGGTGAGCGAAGGTGAATCAAGGGGATAAACGAACATATTCGCTACTTTGTGCATATTATATGCTCAGAACCGAGCAATCGGTACATCGATGAGTTGTTAAGTGCTTGGGAGACCTTGCCTGGCCATCACGCTGCGCCGCCGCCACCACAGTCCTACCGTACGGCTCAGATCGCCATCCACACACCCGAGGCGGGTATTTCACTGATGCGAATTGCAGCCTGCAAGTCGCGAATTGCTCGATTGCACTTCGTGCTGCTGCCAGAGATAGGCATGGACTTGCGAACTTCAACAATGACGTCTCTGTTATTCGGTGCAAACATGCCAACAAGAGGGTGGCGGTGGGCGGCCATGCCCGTTGCAATGATTCAATGATTCAGTATGCGCTCGTGAGCACTGACTCGAATATGCGAACCTACCTCGCTAGGTTTGATAATGAATATTGAATTTTATAAATTGAAGAGAGCGATTTATGTTATTGCTGACTTGGTGGAAAAAGGAGTTTTAATTGAGCGATCACGACTGCTACTGGATAACGATCAGACCTCGACATGTCGTTGAAGGAAACACGCTGAATGCGTGGCGAAGCGGTCGAAGTTATGCCACACGACTTTTAATTAAATCCATCGTGTACTGCAACGCACGAATCTGGAAGCAATTAGACATCGAAGCGGGGCAGAATCCAGTTTTGTCCTGTCGACGCAGTGGCCGATTCCGCCGAATGAACGCTGAATGTGTGGGCGGCACAGATGAAGAACACGAAGATCGTTGTTCACGCCGCACACGTGTTCCGGAATCGGTTGAATCGGGTGTGGAATGGAGTGTTTTTGCGCGTTCGCCTCTCAAAATTGTTACGCTTCAAACTTCTCCACTTCAATAACTAAAGTTTTACGCATCCGAACTTACAATAACTTACAATACACTAGACTACAATAGACTAGAAAAAGCATCCACTTACAATTACCCCTGTCCTGGGAGATGGTGCAGGATGCACACATTCCACGTGCAGTTCGAGTAAGTGTAAACATGCGAAGAAACTTTGGCGCGCGCGAGGATGATAGTTCTTGCAATGACACTTCCCTAGTCAGCCCTTGGAGAAGTCAGCAAGATACGCTGTGCGCGCACGAGTATTATGATAAAATTAATTAAGCTAACGAGGCTTGAATGTACGAAGCTCGCGCGAAGGCCGAAGTGGTCCTTGAAGTACGATGTTACATTTGGTTTTGAATCATTTCGACACGCTGTGGAGATAGATCCAAGTGTTTATCTTTGACAGAAGTTTTCGTTACAATTCGGACTTGTACGGCAAAATATATATATATAAATAATAAAAAAAAAAACAGAAAAGTTATAGTAGTGTTTTAAGTCAGTTAACTAGTTACTATTTAGATGTTGAGCAGACACAAACATATTTTGTCTTTTGGAGAATTTTAGTATTCTTTATAGAGGAAAACAAAAAATGCAGATGTTTTTCTCAATTTTATATACGTTGCAATAAAAGTAACTCCAACTCTTTCTAAATTAGTGCAGGAGCTTGAAAAACTATAATGGTAATAAGTGGTTTTATAAACTCTTAAGATTGGTTTTACGGTGAGGCCTTAAATTTGGCATTACATAAAAATAGAATTCTTCAATCAGTAATGTGACATTGCAAAGAATTTTCCTCTGGGAAATAATGAAAGAACCTTAACTGGTTCGAACTTCATGGTGCGATGGAAAATGTAGTTTGCTGCAATCTTGTCTGCATCATCAAGGCGCTAACACATTGCCATCAAAGCATTACATTACATAATTCGCGGCAACAGTAGCAAGCATTTCATAAACAAGCATCTCACGCGTGCATCCGATGGCTACACTTAGCGCGCAATTGTTGCGCTGGACGCGCTGCGGTGTCACTTTTGGATTCGCCGCGCGTAAACACACCTGTCCTTGGCGCTGACTGCAGCTGCGGCAGCACCCACCTTGAGATTGACATTGCAATAATAATTGCATTCGCCGCGCATTGAATAGCCATGCACATTCTATTCTGCGTCGGTCTAAGCGCGAGCGAAAAGCGGCGGTAAACAAATAAACAATCGCATGCGATAGCGAATTACGAAACAAGCGGCTTCTTTTTGTCGCGCGGACCTTGAAAGACGCGTCTCGTTTGTTTATCATCAACCGATATCTCCTCGCTGGCATCTTCTACGCAATGCCACTTCTCCAGCGTGCTATCAGCAGGAATACAGCACATAGACTCCGCATGACAGAGCGTGTGACGTGCCTCGTCTTATAACGCGAACATGGTACGCCTGTAGGTTTAGTGCGATTAGAACGCTCGGTCGCGGTGGATCGCGCGGATAGCTCTTTATCTAGCATTGTTGTCGAGTCAATCATTAAGCACACGCGCAGTCCGACTGGGTTCGGTTCATAAAGCAGCTGTGATTACTTCACTCCCAGACCAGATTTATACCTCTTTATACCTCTTCGGCGCCAAGCGCGGCAAACTTTGGATGCAGTTGGTAAGTCCGTGCTAATAGCATCTATTACACACGGTTATTAAAGTGTACCGCTGGCTGGAAATTAGTTTTTGCTCCGGGGTAGCGCGTGTCGCCGCCGCCGCCGTCTTTTGGAGTAATTTCTATTCGCATGAATAATTCGCCGTCGACGCACGCCTTTTCGATGATAATTTTCACATGTCCTCGTTTTATAACATGCATATTCGGCTGGAAAGTTGTACAAAGGTAGCGGCGGCGGCGGCGGCGGCGGTGGCGGCGGCGCCGGCGTGCACATCTTCTATACGCGCGAATATTTGCTCTTCGTTAACGCTCTTTCATGCTACGAATTTTGAAATTTATCAGTGACGAGTATGACCAATGCTGCTCGAGTAGCATGTTCGTTATGCTCAATCAATGATGGAACAAATTTCCAAAAACAGGTAGAGCTTTAAAACCAAGTCTATTTTTTAAAAAATTAAGTCATCAAACAAAAAAATATATATAACACTTTTTGTGCATCGTTTTCTAGAAATCAATAAGATTTGTAATTTTGTTGCGTTTACGCACTCGGGAAACTTGTTGCAATACCTGATTTGCACTAATTATTCTTATTTATAAAGATCGTGAAATTTTGTAATTGAGTGACAAATTAATTGTGCATCTTGGAATAATTTCTTATTGACAGACTGAAATTTAAAAATAAAAATTTGAAATACTTTTAATTCAAGGGATGTGGCTCCAGAACCTCTTGCAACGTAGTTGCAACGTTGTATAAAACCGATTCATCATGGAGACAAAAATGCAATCACATCTCAATTTTGATACAAATTCTCTGAAAGATTCAGGATTTTCACAAAAAAAGATTTTATTGGAAGGTACACTTTGCAACAGAAGCTTTGGGCATTTCTTGTGCAATATTTTTATAAAATTTACTTTGCAATACGACAAAATTGGAACATTTTAAAAATTGTGCTTTGTATATTTGTAAACCTTGTTACAATGCATGATTAACTAATTTTCATAATTTTTTTTAATAATTTAAATCTATAATGCATAGTAATTAGATAAATAATTTCCATTAAGAAACAATTGTTCTTTCTTTTATAAAAAATCTTATTTTTAATCATTGTGTTTTCTTTGTGTGTAATAAATTTTTTCAAGCAAGAATTTATCGATTTGGCTTCTCGTAATGCAGAGTAAACTTAAAATTGCAAAGTGCATAAGTGTCACTCACATTGCGTAACATTTTTGCACCAACTTCTCAAGTCTTTGCGCATGATTTGCCTGCAAAAATATGTCAACATTTAATTTTCGAGAGATCTAAATCCGAACTTCGACGATACTGTTTCGTAATGTAAAGTATTCCTCATTATCCCCTTGCAATGCAATATATTGATGTGTCAAATTATTCGCACAATTTCTATTTTGTTCCACTCCTTTTATGCACGCGGAGTGTGTTGTTATTGATATTTCCGATTGCAATTTATCCGAGCAACGCTTCCATGCTAGATGAACATACTGCACGTAATGTGATGGCATAACAATCTAACAAAACATTATGCTCCGCCATTTTATGCCATTTTATTCCATTTGCTTTCATTTTGCTAACTGAATAATTTGAATAATTGGAGTGCGCATCGACAGCACGTATATTGGGAATATCAGCCGGATGAAGCGATGCCGTAATTCAATGAAATATATAGTATCGACGTCGACGGCTTTCTCTTACTGGGGGGCGGCATCCGAGATATCTTCAAATGCATCGCGTCCGCGTAGGAATGCAATAACGAAAATCACGCCATTACTACATTATTTCTGTTTACTTGTTACAGATCCAGGCATCCCGAGGCGCGAATAGTTCTGTACGGTGAGTGTTATCGACTTTTTGCACCTGCCGATTGAATCACTGCCAATGTTATTGGATTACGTAACAGACAGCCAGCTGGCTGTGGCATCGCTGGGTGAAAAACTAATTACGCTCACATTTGCATTTATGATCTGTAATTACGTTGCGAGTAATGCACACACGGTGTGTTGTCGCACTTGTAATTATGTTGACCTCAATCGATCAGCACAAAATAAAGGCGGATCGGTTAGGCTCTAAGAAGGAAATTGACCGGACGGAATATTTCGCCGGCCTGCGTCAAGAACTGGAATTACGTAACCCGTATAATACTGCACGCGGACATAATCACGTTGTTCTTTCGAAAGTTTATTTCTCTCTCGTCCTTGGCCATAACCCAGCATGCGGTGATTCGCACCTATTGAAATCTGAATCGAAATGAAAATTTTATATGCGCGAGGTGCTGATGGGGAATCGACATTTTTCAACACACCTGCACATGGCAAACTGGTCGATTATTAAATTATGATTTGATTGCGCAAGCGGCGCGTCATCAATAAACCGATACAAATTACCTAGGTTTGACGAACACTACCTCAACGCTGAAGAACTCATTCAGCCAATAATAGCACCGCTGGCATCCCTGCCATCGTTCTCGGGCACGGCAACTGACGCCATACGCACCGTTTGATTGTTATCACTCTAATCGATACAATTTTATCAATTCAGTAATGTGTTCCTGCCTCTAGTGGCATATGCGTTGTGGTTGCGACAGTCTGTTGCCCGATGCGTTCCATCTAATTTATTAACTACGCTTAAATATTAATTAAAACGTGAAATATCGTATGCACATTGTTAATTTAATTCCGATTGGAAATATTTGCTTCAGCTACGTCTGTATGGTAGGTTTGCGCGCAGACAACGCAAGCGGACGAACTCTATTTTTTCGAGCGTTCTGCGCCAGAATTGGTCTTGTACTATGTGCAACAATGCGGAATATACATTCCGTTGTGTAACAACAATAACAACTCGTACGCTTTGTTAAACAATTATTTGCGTTCAGGTCTTTCTGGATAAAAATAATAAATTAAGCAAACGGGATGAAATGTGAATGGGGCTGGAAGAACTCAATCTGTCAGAGCAGCCATGACAGCTGATATGGTATTGTTACAGAACCATAATGTGATTATATTGTTCTCCAAACGCAACACATTTAAATGATTGAAATAAGTAAAGGGTTGATGGAATATTCGATGTTGGTCCGGTTGAACTACCTCCTCGAATTGCATCAATATGTCTTCAAAAATTTACAATTGCAAGGAATAATGTCTTCTCAAAGTTCTTGTGTGGCACAATGCAAATTTACGTTGCGACAAGAAAATCAATATTTTAAGTACTAATTAATACTAGATAGAGTCAATATTTCGCTGAGAGAAAAGATTATTTAACAATATTTCTTATTAAGTCAACAGCAGTCAAAGATAGTGTTATCTCATTAAGAAAAAATGGATTGTTCTAAAAATATCCTATTCCAAGCTGCATCAGCTAAACGATTCAAAAGTGCTAAGATCATCTCTAACTATCTCGACTGATACATTTCACTATTGCTATCATTAATATGAATATTTTAATTTTAAAGGCATTGTCAATAAATGTGTTAAAACTAAATCATGGTAACAATATGATTATCTTGTTTTAATTGAAATTGCAGTAAATGTATTGCTTGAAAGGCCAGATCGAAATTGTCGCAAGCTTCTTACCAGTTTGCAAGGACATTGAACTTATTCCAATAAAAATCCTTCAATCCTTCCAACATGTTATTTGCTTACGCTACTAATCAAGATTCAATCCATTCAAATTGATCGTTATTGGTACATATTGATGCCGATGACAATGACAATTAAAATAATCGATCTCTTTGCACTTTTTCGCGCCGCAAGGAGACAAGTGCGCAGCAAATAAATTGTCGGGCGTGTGGTATTGAGAAGATGCGCTTATCTCATTAACCATGCATAGAAACGCACTTGACCTCGTTTAGTCGCATAATCGCGACGCGCGCGGCGTCTATTACCATTTTAATTTTTCTTCGCCGAGTCCTTAGCGTTCTCATCCAGCAATAACATCGCACGTGCAGATGACGCCGAATCGGCGATATGCCATTAGCGCGACATGACAATACGTGCGACGCCTGCCATTTATGTAAATGAACCTGCGCGTGATCTTAACGCGACTACGTGCACGCACTTGATTCATCGCTTTATCGCCGCCGCGAGCGTGATTAGTTCAAGCACAACAAGAATCATCGCGGTGACCTGAGATCGACAGCGGTGAATTTCTACAGATGGATTTGCAACCTTCATTTGAATTTCCCAATTAGTTGTTGGTAGAGTTGGGTTAATGTTAGGAAGCGAATTTAAAGTCGATGTGGTTCGGAGGTTTTTTGCCAGGTGTTCTCTCATGTTGAACAAATAGACTAGCGCAATGCTCATGGCTGACAAACGGGAAAAATTTACTCTTGCATTGTGTGGATTTCATACGGAATAATGCATTACTGAAGCATATCGATTTCTCGTTTCCAGAATTACCCAATCGAGGTGTTGATTTTGCGCATTAGCACTGTTTATAAAGCGGCCAGAGTAAACGCACCCAATGTTTGATACTCAAATATTATTGCTTGAAAGTGAGTTTTCTCTACTGCGATGGCGAAAGAAGGCGCACACTTGTGAAATTCTGATACGTTGTGTTTCAGTTCGAAATGGTTCCTCCTGCTCGTCGATACCATGCCGGCAACTTACGTAATATCCGCGCGACTTGTAAAACTTTCCCAAATCCTCGCCGAACGTTCCAAACCATCCGCGAAAGCGACCACTAAATATTTCCTGGCCGCAGGAAAAAAAAAAAGATTAAAAATTACCGAGGAAAACTTGACGAAGTACGTGCTCGATTAAAATTCGCAACCGCGCGAAGGATACTTTCGCGTGCACATGCGACCCGAAGTTGCGCGTGTCGCGCGTCCCCCTGTTACAGGAAAAGTTTCACCTCGGTGATGTTTCTTGACTTCTGCCCGGTAAATACGCGGCGGCGCTCAGCCAATGGCGTCTTCACGCTGAAAAGTCTCTTCGATCACGTCCCGCGCGACTACCAGATAGTATTAAACGCATTAATGCAATCCGACGAGTTTCTATCGAATTAACTTGAGATGCAGTTTTTCCACCTGCTACCACGTTCCAACCACTACCTTAATTCGCCGAAATAAATAGACACCGGACTTTTAAATTTCATTTATTGATGTCATGTACAAATAGTAATACAAATAGATAGACATCGGTTTTAACTGGTTCGGAGTTAAAGTTTTAAATTTGATGGTTAGGGATGGAATGGCTTAAACCGCCACGTCGGTATACACGTGCGTGTATCAGGTATGTCGGCGCTGGCTCGATGAATATTAAATAAAAATTCACAATACGCTAGTGGTGGTAGCGCCGGAAAGTTAAATTGTGTTCGTTGTGACGTCGACAATTTTATCTATTAAGTATTAAAACATGTACTTAGCCTAAGCTATTGGAAATTTGTAGGTAGATTTCCAATAAATAGTCCAAAGTTTTTGAAACTTATCAATCAAACCCGGAATAATTAAACTTGTGCTACAAGTTGTATGAGGTCTTATTTACCTTGCAGAAGGGAAATTGATAAAGTTTGACTCTATAGAAAACCAGTACGAAAATATATAAATAAAATGCTGGAAACAAGGAATCCCTTCACGGCTATGGGGTGCATAAGCAGGGCAATAAGACAATCGCTGGAGTTGCAACATGCATTATGCATTAGGATGAAGGATATGGGATCCAGGGTGGTAAAGGAATTGCAGTGGCCGCTTGAATTGAGAGTCGCGGCTGCGAATCGCGAATTGAAAAGTCGACGTTATATAGTAAAAGTGTTAAAAGTTTGAGGTCCGTCGAGGAGTGATGTGGTGGAGCGGATGCGGAAAATTTCTCTCCTGGGATCGACAATCGTTAAGATTCTGCGGGTACCTTAGCGTAACAAACTTGAGATTTGTCACATAGTTTTTGCGAACGTTGCACTTTCTGTGTTGGAATAGACAGAGGTCAGTTATCAAGGGCTTGTTAAACATAATCAAATAACTGGACAGCAAAATGCCAGATAAAATTGAAAAAAGCCTTGTTTTTATACGATTCTAAAATCGAAATTTTGTTCCATGCAATTACTTAATGTTGGTTTTTACCTTTAAATCAAGCTTTATTCAGCTTTGTAGATATGTAGCTGTTGAAATTCAGGTTTCTAGTTGATGTTGTATGTATTTTAATTTAATCCAGAGATTAATTGTACTTCCTGCCGTGTTTATTCAATGGCACGTCAATTCTGATAGTTTTCTGATAGAGGAAAAAATAAAGATTATTTTTCATTGAAACAATGACATTCACACGAAAACTTTTCATTATTCTCTCAGCTATTTACCAACTGGACGAGTTTAAATTTAATTTCAAAGCCCAATTTGAACGTGCATATATATTTTTGAACAATATCAATGCTTCATTGCAATTCTAGAATTATCTAACAGTTAACTGTCAATCGCTGAAATGCAGTTTTCAATTTATGAATTTTAACTGTAATATTTGTTGTAATTTAATCAGTGGATGTGGAAAATTATTTAAATAACAGTCGACTACTTTTGCAATAATAACATTGTGTGGAAATAAATATTGTTTCTTTTGAATAAATTCAGATAACGAATATATCTCATTTTTCTTATTCGAATGAAAATTTACGTCAATATACTTTGTTGTTTCTGCGAAATATAAAAATGGAAAACAGGATATTAATACTTTAAATCTTGTTTTCTTTTTAGCGCCCACAATTTGAATGCTTTTCTGATTCAACACGAACTCTTAAAAAGAGGCAGTACTTTCAATGTTGTTCTTTTCTATTTCACATCGAAAGAGTAAATTTATTTAGTTGGAAAATATTTATTCAATAATATTTTTATTGTACATCTGTGTGTCAGTCATATGTACATAAGTGTCAACAGTTGAAATTCATGTTACTACAGTATAATTGGAAACAGTATACGGTTTTGTTTGAATAACTTTGTTAAAAAAATGCATGGAGATTTTTACTTCTGCAATAATATAAATTTAACTTAAATTGTTTCAAACCTGTGTCCAGCAAATATGATATTAGATATAATTCATGCTTCCAAAGGATATTATTATTAATTTAATTATCAAATGCTAAATTACAGTTTCAGCAATGTTTGTATAGACTAAGGTCATTTAGTTTAGTTATTCTTGTGTCAGTTAATAATAACCGGGCAAGTTTATTTCAGATTAATTTAAATGGAACTATAATTTACACCGAAGCTAGATTCAACCATTTTTGGGATTATTCACCAAATGAACAAGTTTTACACAAAGACCAGTGTGTTCATTGAAATCCAGTAGACTGATTGAACGATAATAGTTTTTTCAATGATACTATTCAGTCTGACAAAATCTGCCATCAAGCAAAAATCAGGTTTCTAAATGAATATTATTTAACCGTTAGATAATACGCTAAAACAGGAAAATGTAAAATCAGCAAACAAATCATCAGTTCGTTCACCTTTTGGCAAGATCTCCAGATTTGGCATCCATTTATCCTTGATATGTCGGAAGCTCTTCGAATCTCGCTCAGTTTATTAGCGTCTGTTTCAAGTTTTAAGCCTTTAGATTAAAATATTCTCCAGTAGTCAGCCGAATGGTCGACAGCTGGCAAGAGAGAAAATTGACCTCGACTAACCTCGCCTCTTCATAATCCTTTCGATTCAATCCAATTGAATTTTTGCATCGTTGGCCCCTGTGTAATTCTTGCCGGCGAAATGGGTTCAGGTTTTCAGTGCTTCATAAGCCGCTCTCATGTTACTTGTGCCGTCTCCAACGACAAAAGCACGTCGCGCTATTGATAGTTAATTAGATTCAATTTGATTAAATCGAATTAAGGTACAATGATCAACACTCAATCGGTTACCGCGCAGCGAACGCTTAATTAGCCAGCGAGCAACCTCATCATCAGCGCGCGCTTGATGATCATCTCGCGCATTTCCCGCGCGAATAAATGAACAATGCGCGTTGGGCGTGTGATATTGTTGACATACCAACTGAGTAGTGAAGCACTGGAAATATGAAGGATGCATGTAAACGCGGACGTGAAATGCGTGAAATTGAAATGCGGCACAGATCTATTCATGAATTGGAGGAATATCAAACAATGTCAGCACAAAAATGATTTGTTCCAAATATGCGACCTATCTACTGCTGCCACTTGCACACTTTTAAGTGACACGGGCAAGTAATGCGTTGTTATGTGCACTCGCAATTTGTGGCCGGACAATGAATGCTGCGCCTGGTCGAAATTAATCGAACCGAATGAAGCC
This sequence comes from Diploeciton nevermanni, assembly GCA_027575565.1. NCBI lineage: Eukaryota > Metazoa > Arthropoda > Insecta > Coleoptera > Staphylinidae > Diploeciton > Diploeciton nevermanni. The sequence continues at coordinate 1,581,503 of JAODIE010000001.1, forward strand.
TTAAAACAAAGAGCGTGCTATTAGACTGCAGGCGGAGGTGACCTCGCCGACGGCGTCGTACACTTTAGTAATTTCCATTTTCTCCCATAGAGCATTGAGCAAGATTTAAGTTGCTTTTTATCGTTCACCTCATTGCGTGATGCGTGTTAAGGTAATGCTGTAATGTGACTAGTGACGCGTGAAAACTACTCGAGTATTGATTTCTTAGGTTGGAAATCAAATAATTAGGCATAACGAATTGCATCAGAAAAAAACATAAAACAATAGATTTAAAATATATCGCCGTCTATTATTGTACGATTAAAAATAAAAACTAATTCTATATTATTTCTAGCTTATCACTCTTTCTGCAGAATTCAAATATATTTATTTGTTTACTGAGGGTTTCTTCATAATAATTAAAATTTCAGGGTGTTTTTCGTAATAAGTATTAAACATTTGCTATTTTTTATTTTGTTGCTGGAAGCTTACATTAATGTACTTTGTCCCTGAAATATATGAACATAGGGAACAAGATATTATTACCGTAATTCTCGTTTTCTTTGATACGCTTCTAACTTAAAACTTCACCAATCGCAATCTTAAGGAGCAACAGCAAAAAGATTTAAGGGAAGATGTAAAACGTACTAAAGTATATTTTCAATTGCTACCAACTAAATACTAAAATAATTTCGCTACTTTTTGCAGAATTCATATAGCTGTATTTGTTTATTTATTATTCGAGGTTATGTTGCAACTGCTTAGGGCTCTTGCAAAACTGAATCTTTCTTTGAAGATTTACGCAATGAATATAAATGTTTCGCATTTTTCGGTTTTTCTTTGTATAACCTACGTTAATGGACTTTGTCTTTAAGTTATTAATATTTTTTAGTCACGTTTTAATGAAGTAATGCAAACTTTTGTAATGCTTTGAATTGCACAACTTTCATATGTACTTAATTTTATGCAAACAGAGTAAATGTATATGTTTACCAAAAAGAAAGTTCAAATTGTTATGCATTGCCAAAAATGAGAGCCATTAAGTTATTGGGCCATTTATCAAAAAACAATTTGTACTATTATGATATAACTATAACATCAATTTCACTTGAATTCGTTTTGATATATTGCAAATTTAATTGTTCAGTCTATCAACTTTAAATTCCACACAAAAAATGTTTTCCTAAACCGATATCCTCGAATATTTACCTTTTTCCATGCGGTTGGCATTCCCAAACCATCCAATGTGCAAATTTATCAAAGTAAGCTACCGAAATTCCACGGCTCGGATGGAACCCACGTACCAAGCTGAACTCCAGGACACCAAGCCATTTGCATATTAATTGCAAGGTGCAGTGCAAACGGAGCAACATCATGAACCCAACGTCGTCGCTGGTATGGACACCTTTTTCGCCCTTGCTTGTTGTGATAGCGCCGACACTTCGTTGTACTTATGATATGGAATTGTTGCGAGTAGAATAAAGCGAGTGGTGTGCAAAGTTTAATCCTTGTAGTCCGGCTCTACGACACGATTTGTGCGCGTCGCTGCCTCCCGCGTGCCGCTGCATACATGCATTGTTGCGACAATGACGCCGGACTTGAATTGAAATTTAAATTTCGATTCAAATGCAAAAAGTGCGAGAATGGGCGGGCTTAAAAAAGTCGCTGCCGAAAAAGATGTCGGCTTAAAACAAACATTTAATGACCGCGGGGGGGGGGCAGCTGCTGATGCTTATTTATGATAATACGATAAGGTTTGTGAGCGAGTGTGTCGCGGTTTTACGGCTGCCGAATAAAGTTCAAATGCGTTGTCTGGACATTGTCGACGTCCTTGCCAACTTTTGTGGTTTTGTTGCTTTTGATACTTCCATACACTCCTACTTGCGATGCCATAAAAGAGCCAGGGATAATCGACTTACAAAATAGATAAGGTTGCTGCGCTGAAATAAATTACTTAAATTTTATTTTGCTTGGATTGGAGCGTATGAAGTTTATTGCCGCCTTCAGACGCACACCATGATATTTTATTTCTCTAACTGCAGGGGATGTTTACGTAAATATATCCCCGCTGTCGAAACTTTCCGACAGCAACATGAGGTTAATTGAAACATTTGCGGCCGTCACAAAATCAACAAATATTGCTCGCATTCAAAGCTCCCAATAGTTAACGAATTATTCTGATGAGTTTCTCGCATAACGAGATATTATTAAGCGCCCGGGCATGTGATTTACTAATACGCTCACCGCCACCACCGCCGCCGTCGCGCAATTTCCGATATAACGCCCGGAATTTTCGGTATTTATTAATCAACCGAAAATTGCATTTTCCTATCGTACCTACTCATCACATATATATTCATTTATTATATAGCGCGAGGATAAACATCGGCATGGGGGGCGGCTGCCGTATGCCGAATATGCTTTAATAAATCCATCCGTCTATAGCGCAGCCTCGACACACCGCATATTCGCAGCTCTTTCAGTATTGCAACCGATGGCAAATGTGCGCCGGGGACACTTGAGCTCACCGCCGCCACCGCTCGCATGCTCGCCAAATCGCCACGGTGGTCCATTATGAATTAAGTGTGGGTGCGCCACCTCCGACAAGCGCAGGTGTTTCATTGATCAAAAATCACTTTAATTACGGCCCGTGCCGCAGTTATTGTCTAGCGTATTATCCGACGCGCTGTTCTTGTTATTCATTATACTTCACAATAGAGTATGTTAATTACGCAAGCGATTAGGTAACGCGTGCTCGTCAGGTGTGGTCTAAGTGTCGAAGCGCAGATCGCAAAATCCTTCAATGAAATTAATTATCATCGCTGCCAGCTGTAAATCGCATTCTGTGAGGACTCAAAGTCAGCATCAACTTCTTTAATCATCTGTTAACATATCCTTTGTTTGTATCTTCAACACCTGTACTGTAATAATAAAGAATTATTATTTTCTTTAATTCCAAGTCAAACATAAAAATTTCAACACAATCAGGTAGTACGCTAATTTTGCTATATATGCTATTGAATGAAGGCATCATTCATTTTAAGAGAAATAAATAAAACGTGTGGTGGCATAGCATAGCATTTTTCGATTTATAGAAAATAGCGAAAACAGTCGATTAAAGGATTTTCAGGAAATTTTAGTACTTTATGAAGGTTATTTCTAAATATTTTTATAAAATTAAAATATCTGTTGAATAAGTATTTTAATTTGACTCGAAAGCTAACATGCTGAGAGCAAACCGGAAAAGTGGGCTTCGTGCAATAATTTCTTTAGCTTTATACTTTAGCTTTCTAAGATAACATTTTCAAAAATTACCAATTAGTAATTAAATTGTTGCTAGCTTTAAAGCAAAGCTAGTGAGAAATATGTCTATTTATCTTCATTTTATGTAATATTTATTATTATTATTCTTGTTTGGAAGCTCTGCATTTTAATTAAAGCTACGTCAGAATTCAGTTTCTTAGTGACTAATTGAATTCTCATTCCACGACCTCATTACGAATTCGCTGGCATTGATAACATTGCCATCGTGATGTAAAAATTTTTGATTAGTAGTTCTCGACACGTAATTGTTTGCAAGAACAATTACACTGTAATACGACGCTGATTGCACTAACGCGCAGCTAATTATTTCAGCGAAGATTCACAGAAATATAACATCCAATGATGCGCATAAACAGACAAGATTTCACACTGTCCTTGCAAACTTGTTAGCACAAACTCAAAGATAATTATAACTAGTAATAAATAATACAACCTGAGTCGTGCCGACTAAAGTACTCAGGCGAGTGTGTTGCAACAAGAGGATAAATCGAATTAATAAATATTATGAGATGATGCATACGAAACACGAAAGAACGCTATTACCTGTCGGTAAGCTATGGAGACCAAATGTAAATACATGATGCGTGTTGCCAGTTTTTTATTGGGAGTATTGTAGAATACGTCTTCAAAGAAACTTTACTGCGCTATGTGAAATTTAGTCGCTAAGCGACTGGTTTAATATTTTTATTTTCTTTCGATAAAAATTTGTGTTTACCAGATTTCAGCGAGGATTTCAACGTAAACTATATTGTTCTGTTTTGTCGCTCTTCGATGTTGCAATTTATGTTACAATTTATGAATTCGCTGAGCGCGGAATTTTTCCTATTTCAATCCACTTCACTTTAGTGCCTACCCCCGTCGCTGCTGCGGTTTTATTCTTTGCTTTTTTTTACCCAGCATCGCGTGTGCAACATCTTTGCTTTGTGCATTTCGATTTTTCCGACTTCAGCGGTTATTCACGCAATGCTGACATTTATGCAGGCGCCTGCAGGAAAATGTTGCTATTGTTCCTCGGTACACATGACCCTTCTTTCCAACGGCTCCGAGGTTGCCGTGACAATTGTCGCTCACAACAACTCAACATTCGCGTTAGTGGAGTGCCAATGTCAATACTAATTACTATACACAACTTTTCGGCATTATGCCGCAATCCTTCCTGGTTAGCTAAATGTGTTAAATGCCGGCGCCTCCGCACACAATACGCCCATCACGGAAGCAGCGGCGGTTCCAGGAAGGGCGGCATTGAGACATTGCATTGTCAAGCAACGCGCGTGAAGCGCGATATACGCCAGCTTGTTAGCACACAAAATGTTCTTGATGGATTATTTGAGTGGCATGATTTGTTAGTTTCGCAATAAATCATTGCTCAAATGAGCGGGGATGGGTTACGCAGAAGCAACATGACAAACGCTCTTTTGCTCATGCATATACATGTGCTGTCTCTGCCAAAAAGCACAGACAGCAATCTCACGACCACTTCGAATGGTCGCGCTTTCCTACGCTTACCTCCTTGCTTAGCGAATACATTATCCCAAAACTGATTGAGACAGAAATTATTTCACCGGATGTACCACTACTGAATACCTTACTAGAATACTTGCCCGCAATGTGGTTGCATTACTTGCACACTATGATTTTATGATGATCGCATTTAACATGAACTTTTAAGCAGTGCCACCAGCTGGGCACTTGTAAATTGGCATGCTAATGACGCCGCAATGCTGCTATTATTAAATCAAACGCAAGGTGTGCTCGAGACGTGTGCTATACAGCTGGTTGTGATAAATCATCCTTGAATTAGAGACTCATCATTAATTCGTTGTCTTCACGGCCTTACGGTGTGTCTTTATTTATGTTTTGGCGTGCGGCATTTGCAACATGTTGTAGTGCGCACGATACAAATTGATGTTCTGCGATTATACCAATGTCATAATCTGCCGGCGTTATAATTCCGCAATAGCAATAAACGTACCACAAACAGGGCCAATAACTGTAGAAGCGTTTTGTATAATTATGACTGTGTAATTTCAAAGTTTAAGTAGCCGAGTAGAAGCTACGCGGTGATTATTTAAGATTGAAGTGTGCATAAACCATTGGAAACATCCGTGATTTGACGTACACTTAACGCAAAATATAATATTCAGTTATTTCTAAGTCTATAAATATTTATTAAATACAAAGAAGAAAATGATTATACTCGAAAATATATTCTGATTCTAGGAATAGAAATAAATCCATTTATTAAACATGCATGAATTAACGAAACACGAGCGGCTTGTCTCATGAAGCAGGTAAAGCTCTTAAGACCTTGATCATCCATATGCGGAATGTGAACTGCGGATAAAATCAAGTTAACTCCGCTCTTATAGTTATGTAACTGGTGGGGACAACGTTGGAACACGAGCGCGCTCGAGTGCGACTAATGCTGCTTGCTCACTTAGCAGGTGTGCGTGGTTTGGCGCGCCTATGTTTGTGCTCTTAATGTGCTCTACGTAGACACTGGACTCACATGTTTCACATTTCTTGGGTACTAATTTGATTAATATTTGATCTTTTATATTGATGGAAGTTTATTTCGGCTATTTACATTTTATGAATGGTGTTTTTGATTGTCGAGCTGTACGAATTTAATTTAGGGATTTGACTATTGTGGACTTGTCAAGAGCTTGCATTGAAATTAAAGGAAAACTTTGATAGCTGGTTAAATTGGCATTGTAAGGAAGATTTGTTGACTTGGCAGTTTTTACTTTTTACTTGGAAGCCCGGTTTATTCATTATAGGGTGGATCCTTTCTTTTTGAGGTTATTAAAAATGTAATTGAGGCATGTAAATGCAATTCCAATTTGCATGAAATATTAAAATATGCGTCTGGTAAATTGAAAATCCAATTCCACAATGTCAAACGGTTGACAAAACACTGTCCAGTTTCCATGGTGTTAAAGCACCATTTGTTATGAAGATATTTTATACTTGAACAAAGCAATTTTATGGATAAATATTTGATATTGCAATGAATGCAATTTGTATTACGCCGGAGAAATCACGGATTGTGTATATCGTATTTTGGAAGGTGTTTGCAGTGTTTTCAATTGGCATAGGTATGTTTGCCTTGTTCCAGAATATTTTCAATTAAATTAGCCCAACAGCCCACCCTGATCCTACGCGCTTCTGTCAAGCATTATTTATTTTTCTGCGTACGCCCGAACATTGGTTCCAGTGCGGTTTTCAAATTTTCAACCCAAGGAAAAGTCAAATATTTATTAATGTCGGCGTCTCGGTGCGACCCGGTACAGAGCTTTAATAATGAAAAAGTACGCGGTCATAGTTGTCGCCCCTTGCAAGCCCTACCGGCGCGTCGCGTTGCCTCCAACTACCGCCTCTGCGCGACATACCGACCCCAGCGCGCCGGCAGGCGTTACATTGTTTCCGCCGGAATGCGAACAAGAAGAGCTGAAGATTTATAGACCCTCGTTTCGGCAATGAAAGACAACGGCGCACTTTGATGTCGTGCGGCCAATGAAAGTCTGAAATTATGTTTAGATTTACATCAAGATTAACCAAAAAAATTTATAACCTGACGCATCATTGACAAGTACAGCTAAATCTCCTGTAATGGAGAAGATTTTTGCAAAAGTCAAGCAAACTAAAACTTGAAATAGTTTGAATCTGGCAATATATGATTATGTAATGTTCAATAAACTAGAGAATTATGTATTACGCAAATCAAATTTTTTCTGAAAGTTGTTTATCAAGAGCCTACTCTGACTTAAAAAAATATTTAATCTTCTTGCCAACAAAATTGATTTTTTGTTTCATATTTTAATAATTTATTTACTCATCAGCTCGTAAATCTTGCATGTCATTGGCAGATGTTTTTTGTACTTTTTCGTATTTCGATCAAAAATTCTATTACATGCAATGGTATGAAGGGAAAAGATGACGGCGTTGAGACAAGGTAACATAAATTTCGTGGTTGCATAAAAATTACCGAATTTTCTTTCAAGCGCTCATGTACGGGACGCGGCGAGTCCAAAAGTAAGAAGGGCGTAAAATATAACAAAAGAATTGCTCTCCTATAATAGCAGCGTGGTAATTTAAGTGCTTTTAATATTAATAATAGCTGGAAGCACGTGTTTTTTACAGTTCTATTTGCCATGATATTCTCTGATGTGAATTAACATTTTTTGTTTAGAAACTGATGAACTGATAGTAATACTGAAGAGGGGCATATGTTGAATATTTTTCTTGTTTAATAAAATTTTGCATCAACGAATACATTGAATATATGCATAGATATTTGCTGGCGTATTTTATACCGTAGGTAACGGTATCAATTTTATGAGAAACAGGTGAGATCAGTATGTGATGCTTGTGCTTTTAGCTTTCATTTGAGATGCTGCTCGCAATTCACGTCGGACCAACAGCACAATTGTATCGCGCACTTCGTTTATTCCGACGACTCGCTTTACATATTCGCCCGCAATTTAGATGCGCTCTGTGCCCTTCGATTGTTTGTGCGGCGCCCTTTCTGAATTAACGAGATAAGGACGTGTTCGGGTGCGATGAGGTGTGGTGCCTTCCTAAGAACTGATTACGCGCTTTTTGAGCTGGTAAAGTTTGGGAACCTCTAGGCGATGCAAACCAAGAAGGAAATTGAATTATTTTTAATAGAATTAATCAGCATAAAATGCTTCACGAAAAAAACAAAGAAGTTCGCAGTATTTTGCGCGGCGTGGAAGTGTTTCTGATTAAATTAATATCAAAGTGGGGGTTACAGAGTAAGCGGAAGAAGGTCGAAAGTATGGGTGATCGCCCAAAGTAGCGATGATTAATAAGACTGCTGAGGTTCGCTTTCAGGACGCGGTGGAAGGATGAATGAAGGAAAAGTAATCGTATCTATTCGTCGATACTAATGAGGAAATTAATCATGCCCCGAGTGAGCCGCAACGCACCGAATGTGCAAGCATAATGAGAAAAGTTTATACATTTGTTCATTTATTGTTCAGTTAATAATAGAAAGTAGGTGTCCAGGGTGAGGACATGGTGTTATTGCAATTACATTTCTATGTAGGGTTAAATCTAAGATATCAGATTCTATAGAGGACCTATTAGATTAATTGGGATAGCGTACCTGTTATAAGCGAAGTGGTTAATCCTTTAATCTTATAATAGCTTTGTGGAATGCAGGAAGTAGCAGGGGATTAAACCATGTCTAGACAGAGATATTTCTTGTGAGAACCGGATACTAAAATAAGATGGTATTCTAACTGAATTTGAAAGAAAATAAAGAGGTTTGGGAAACTGATATCAGGCAAATTTGTGGTGCTTTTTGTTGTTTATAAGTGGTATGAAAGCTTTTTTCAAATGAGATGTTCCAGACAGGGCCCATTAATTCCAAAATATGTATTCAAACTTTAGCGAGTCTTCGTAGAAAAAAGCACACAAAATTGCAGCTAGACTGTATAGACAGTTGATATCAGATTGTAGTGGAAGGGGTATTTTCAACTAAACCAGTCTACACTCATGGGTTGGATACAATTTTCTCCTAAAATTAAGATACTTACAGCAGGAGATATTCCAAACGAATCATCGCCATCATCAATCTCAACTGTGTGACTTCTGAGTGTACTGCAACCGCATCGGTCTTAGACCGTCTCAGGTACGGTGACCTCCCACCACTGACCGCCTAGTAGCTGCACCGTCAAGTATGCTACCGGACCCAAACCAAATATACCAATTTTAAAATGTGTTTTACCTGGAGTACGAAATTTACTTTGATCAGTTTTTATAGATAAACTATATCGTGCAGGTAGATTAAATCCCATGTTGGTATCATATCAGATGATACAAACTGCAGTTATTTCATCGCACTGTACAACTCAGCAACAAATGCCTGCAAAGTGTTTTTTTACATTACAAATCAAAGTGGACTTTTTAATTGCAACCCACTTCAATGCAATTGTAAATTTCCGACGTATTTGCCCAACAAGCATGTGGAAATTTGATTGCTGATGAAATATGTTGTATTGATTTTTCCAAACGTACGAATTAGTTCCCGTAATTAGTACCGCTTGTAGCGGATTCCCCAAGCGGATTTTAATCAACCATATACAAACCGACCAAACGACCAATTCAATGTGCACTGCAACAATCAGTCGCAATCAATTAGTCATGTGTAATTTTTTATGAAAAACAGTTTTAGTTGCATGTGTCTGCCTGGGTTAAAATGAGTGGAATAATCATTAAATATGCTATTATGAGTGCATTTGGTTGAGCTGTTTATAGATTTTACTGGCGTTCACAGTCATTGCACATTTGAAATTTCAATTAGACTCCCGGATGCTCTTTCGCGCTTGTCACAAACAGTTCGCATAGTACGTGGTGTCGGTAAGCCGATGCTTACCGATACACATACAATGCACTTGCCGCCAACGAGCGGCGGTTCTGTTTGATCGACCGATCGGAAAGTCTATTATTTAATGTTTTGTTTATGGACTGGCCGCAACATACTCTGCGGATTCTTTCGATCTATTCGCCGCATTGTGCGCGTCGTCCTGCTAATTCCGCAGTAATTTGAAGCGCCCGCGATTTCGTTTGGTCCTTTGTCGTCATAAAATTGAATGAAAGATTGCGCAAACCACACAATAGACGAGGCGGCCGAGTGTGCACACGCCGATGACTTTTTTTCAAAAGAAAACCTCAAATAAGCCAACATCTTTTTCGAGTGCTCTTCAAGCGTGTATCGGCTATCTGCGCGTGGGGCTGTATTATATGACCGCCGTACTGAATGAGCAGCGCGTCGGGCTGGCGGTGAGTTTATTGAGGAGTTTCTGATAGTGCCGTTTAAGATTTATCGGCATGGCGGTGAGCGCGACGTTCATTACGAGCGTGAGGGGGTGCCGGCGAGAAACTGGGTTCTTTCGGCATTTACTCCCGGGAATAATAAAATGCGTCCGGTCCGAATATTGGTGAGGAATTGAGTGTCGTGTTCGTGTGGTCGAGGTAGTTGGGAGCCAAGGAAGAAAACGCTTTGCTCGCCGATTTTGCTTCGACTGCATGCGTTCTTAAATATTAACTCTTTATTTTTTCACTTGCAAACGCGGACGTTTGCAGTCTTTCTTCCGTTCAGCTTTCAAGTGCTGTACCTTCATGCGGCGCCAACGCCGGAATCGTTTATCTGACTCCCTGAAGAGTTTGAAAATCAATTTTTAGAGAGTCTCCAGGCGCGCTGAGGATTGTTGTTGACACATTTAGATAGCGCACAGAAACAGCCAAGCGCGCGCATCCCCGGAATTGACTCCTGCGCTTCATTTGTGTATTTGTGTATTTGGCCGGCGTCCGGCGCGATTACAACAAATTACCATTTCGAAATCAATTAGTGGTGTCCTCTTTGTGTGTGATTAATAATCCGCGTTGCAACCATTATTGCATCGCGCCGGTACTAAAACATCGTACCAACGCTTCGCCGCCTCCTTCGCACCTCACTGATCTGAACATCTCGACGTTTGCTCACCCCAGCGCACAAACAAATAGACTCCGACATCTCTGCACGGTCCTTATTGCTTCTTGGTAACCGACGACAAGATCCAAATTACCGCAGCGTCCTTTCTACTAGTCGAACGCCACAAAGCGCTCAAACAAATAACAATATACACACGTAAACGACGGAACCCTCCTCTTGATTCACACCTTTCCGCTTCGGGTTTAATCAACAGAAATTCGAATAGCAAATATATCGACCAGTTTGAATTAGATCCGCAACCCGCAAGCTCCTTATCGCACATTTTGTTATTCCATTTAAATCCTGTCGAATCCAAGGAATAATTATCTCTGCACGTTTAGTATTTACTGACGTTCAGTGCTGACACGTGTCTGAAATTGCAATGGGTCTAGATTAAAATTATAGATTTTAATCCGTCTGGAATGATTATTATTCGTGAAAAATAAGGTTTTTAACTGGCATTTTAAGTAGACTCATTCTTCTTGTACAAGGAAAGCTCTTATTGTGTTTCTGCTTTTAAAAGTCGAGCACTGGCAGCGTGTTTAATCGAATTATAATAAAATCAACGCGAAAAGTGTGCTATGAATTTCCAAGCATTCTTGGCCTTTTCAGTGGCGTTCAGATTACTATGTTACAAAGAAAGCCAATGCTTAATTTGATCTAAGTCATTAGTTACTCGAATGATTACGCTGACTAAAGAAGAGTTTATCGTGTTTTTATAGATGAGTTCCTGTGGAAAGCATTTATAATTTGCTTTACTCTGAAATGTTTATAGAGTTAATTATATAAGTACTTACCTATTTTTCAATTTAATATTGGAACTGAATCGCCCACAATTTTGATTTTTGGTGCAATTTGTATGTAATAAAAATTATATTTTGCTGAGTTTATGATTAAGTTGAGAGCTTTGGAGTAAAATAATTCAAAGTTCTATTAAAATATTGAATGAAAACTCAGTTTTCAGAAATTATAACTTGGCAGCTTGAATTTAAATGGTTGCTTTGTGGTATAATAAAAATATTTTTCTCTTAACTATTGAATAATTTTGATAAAATTACTGTCACTATAAAAATTAATAAGTGAGAATGGCTTAATGGGCATTGGCTTGGGACCCATCGAGGTAGGCTGGGACAGAGGTTACCTGTCACCGATATGTCCCCGATTGCTGTACGGTCAAATCTGTTTGATCACTCACCGCTGATTTATATAATAATAAAGAAGGTAAAACGTTTATTTTGGAGATTGTTGTTTATAGTGTGATTACAGGTGACGGTGTCATTTAGAGACCACAAGAACTCGTATTTGTCTCTCTTAGTGTATGGAGGTGGCGACCGTGGATATTTGTCAAGAGTAAATTTGGGATATAATAAATTAAGTTTCCTTCAAATGTTAGAAAATATCTGGTATATTTTGTATATTTTAAATGATAAGCTTCAGTGAAGATAATTCTAAGCATTTCACTGAATGAAAAACATCAATTTGTGTTATTATCTCATTATACCTTACAACTGTGTTTTTATGTATTAAATATGTTTGCATTTTAAAGCTGGGTGATTTGCGAGAATGCAGACTAAAGTCGTGTGCACGATATTGAAGCAAACTTGTCGAGCCAAAAATGTACCACCAGCAAGTACATACACCGATTCAAAGGGAATTCAATTCTTGAGGCATTTACAGGAATATATGCACGTTTTACAAGCAGATCGCACACAAAGCGCGCATATAAAATCCATATTTCGCGTTCCTGAAGTACGGTTTCTTTTAAGGCGCCGACCTCCGGTAGCTGACATAGGAGGTAATCATCCAACCGACATGACTCAAAGCCATCAAGGCCGCGCGCGACGCATCCACGACGCACCGCGTTTCATTTCAATTTCGAAATTCGAATTTTATTTTTCCTGCCAGTAGTGTATACTTGGCCCTCGCTTGGAAGCCTCTTAGAAGTGCATGCCAAGAGAATATCAAAGGTCTAATGGCTTTATAATGTGAGCTTGCAACCTCTCGTTTTGGCGATTTGCTCGAGATTTTGCGCATTAATGCAATCTGATAGACAGAACCGCCCAAAACTTATTACTTCCGACTAGTTGCAGATGTGGTGCAAGTCCACGCTTGTCAGAAATGAACGTTTAATAATTGTTGCTGTGCGACACGGAAGTCGAAAAGTGGCACTGTTTTTTCTGTATCCCTCAGTGAATACAATTTCAACTCTGGCTGAAACTATCCACTTGTAGTTCGGCAACATTTTTTTCCTAAAACTGTTGTTACTCACACTAACGGGTAAGTGTCAGCACGCTTCAAAGCAGTGCTAACTACACAACACAAAGCACTTCATTGCCAACTTACCCTCATCGGCGGTGTGGAAAGCAGTACGACGCTTTTCGCCGCTACCGCTTCCTACGTTGTTTTTGTGCACAATGCAATTCTTCTCGCCGCTTCATTCCTGTCGGTTTTTCTCAGAGAAAAGTTACTCCAATTTCTTTTCACATATCTCCGCGCGTCTTCTGGTCCCAGCGGCTCGCGTCCTTGTCGCGTAATCTGGCCACCCGCTTCACTTTTTCACAGCCCATCCAATTAACGAACACCGGAACAGAGTGCCTTAGTATTGCACGTTGTCCAAAAACGGCGAGATGTGAAAACGTCAAGACCTGGTAATCTATCGCTATTGCCGCGTCGTCGAAACCTATTGAGGATTTCACAATTTGTTGCAAATTGTTTCCCTGCGGGCCGCCGCCGCCAGTGCGCTGCCTATTGAGAGCGAGATGATAAAAATTGCAACTGCATACAACGCGGGGAATATGAATATGTTCGGAGCGATAACCGTTTAACAGTACATTTGCTTTATATGGCTGAAGACGTTTCGGTAATTTTCTCCTATAACGCCGTACTATGAACGTTTTTCCATTTTCCACGACTTGATTTTCCGTTACGCCTCACGCTCGTTCAGCAAACGTTCAGTAAACTATTTACGATAATCATTATTCCCTCTTGCGTGAGGTTTTGCCGACGGCTAAGAAACGAAATAAGGTCCAAAAGCTTTTCTGGGAAAAGTTAGAATCGTCTTGAAGTTGATATTTACGCGAGGAGCGTAATGTCTGTAACCATATTACAAATTTCGCCATTGCCAATAAGAAAAAGGATTCATGGGTATTTAACTCTGTTGATATTTTCTACGCAAACATTTCTAGGCAAAATGTTGAAGATATACATGTTACAAAGAAGAAATACTTAATTAAATACTGATTTTAAATTTTATAATGTAAAAGTGAACTTGTCAGAATCGAATATTATAAAACAATGTCAGTAGGCAGTTAAATTAAATTCTCTTTTAGTTTTAATAATAAAATAACAATTAATTAAATTATCCTTTAAATTTACACAGAACGCTATGTTCTCACTTAAATTTCTGCAATTATTTATCGATTATTGAAAAGGATTTGTTAATATTCAAACTCATTAAAATTTTTGCTCCATACGTAAATTGTCTGGGTTGGAAGCCCTGAAACGATATTTCACCAGGCAAAAAAAAAAGAAAAAGAAACAATTAATTACAATTCTTTTTTGGTTTAGAGGATTATTACATTCAATTAAAGCCATCGACGGTAAGCTTGCGGTGGAATCGAGGCGGAACAATCGGAAAAGGCGGAAAATCCGACGAAGCGGATATCCGCCAACTAGGCAACTGCACGACGTCGAGCTGCCAACAAATCTTGCGAAAAGTCCGAGGAGTCGTTGTTTTTATCGCAAAATTAATTTTGTTTATAGCGTATTGTGCACGCTTGCCGCCTGACTGTAGCAGATATTCGACGGATTTGCTCACGGAGCGCGAGCAAAAAGTGTAAAGCGGGATACGATACGAAGGATAACGAATAAAAATAACAAACTACGATAGCAGCGATAAGTGATAAGCACACACTGTCGAAATGCCACGTCGGCGCGTTCCGTCATTTAATCAATGAATATTTACGCAATGACTACAATATAAATATTAATTGTCAGTGGCAACGCATTGTTGTTGTGCAGTTAATTCGAATTCAATTAAGCGATATTTACTTACTGCACGTCGCCACTAATTGATAAATCTCCCAATTCCCGGCATCCATGGTAATGGCGTTAATTAGGTTATTTTTATGCATCTCCAACGATTGATTGAATCAATTAAGGCGGAAATCAAGCGCCGCGCCGACGATTCCACGCCGAATCTGCAAAAACTTGTTTCAACTGAGCGGAAAGCTAGGAAGGCAAATAATCATAATTAGTAAGGCAAATTGCAATAATGCTGTGGGCTAATGATCGCAAAGGCGTTGGAGGTGGCGTGGTTCTCGTATGTTCTCCACGCCGCACGCAGCGAACGTATTACAACGCATAAATTGCGAATTTGTCATCGCTACATCATTTGTGCGTTACCGAACGATGTACGAACATTCATTGCACAACAACGCATGCACACATTAAACAATTCATTTATTTCCACCCCGATGCTGTGCGCCCGCCTTGATTAAAATGCGTGCTTGCTAGAGCTAAATTAAAAATTATAGGATGCCTGGCAGAGAATTATGAATTGCGTAGGGAGGTATGACGGCACTTGCACACGCGGCGGAACGATAAAAGCTGTTATTAATAAACAAGCTTAAGCGGGTTGGAAACACAAGGAGAGAGCGAATTGAATTTACGTGAGAGTCAGTTTGTGTCGCGGATCCCTTCGGTGTGAAGTGCACGTAATGCATTGTTGTGTCTTATGCGTCCATGTACCAGTAATGCCGAATAAAAATGAGAAAATGCATAAAACGCATGCAAAGCACAAAAGTTTTAATGACGCGCCCGTTGAAATGTGTACGTCGCAAAGTCTCGCTCGTCGCGAGCGCATATTATTTGTTGGATTGCAGCGAAGAAAGCAATTTCATCTTTCTCAGAAACATTCAACTTATTCTAATCATTTTTGGCTTGCTGCACGATTTTATTACAAATCTGAAGATAAATGATGGAATGATATTTATAAAGACGATGGCAACAAATTGCATTTAAGATTTTAAATAGAATTAGACTCTTCTAATCAATGCAATAAAGTTAAATAAGCAACGTAGGAGCCTCAGGATGTTGATATATTTAGATAAATCAGTAAGAATTGAAATGTAATTTAAAACTTTTGATAATACATTGTTTTCTTACTTTTACTTTATATTTATTTATTACTGTGTTTACTACAGTGATGCTATTCTAGCGTTTTCTAACGCTGGATATCGTAAGTATCATTCCTGTTTCACTTTCTTAACTGTTTAAAGATCACACTCGCTTACTGATCAAGTAACATCTAGCAAACTCTTTAATTCCGTATCTGAGTATGGTGGTTATTAGGGTCAAACCTTAGTGATCTGAATTAATTTCTCAACTGTTACCCTACTCTAACTTGAATAAAGTTTCATACTTAAATAAGAATTTTTTTTGTTTCAGCACTAAAACAACGCACAATAAAATCTAGCTTACAACGGGGATACCCACAAGGAGGAAGTCGGCATGAAGCTCTTCAGCATTGTTTATTTAACGATGCTATGCATCACCACGATTCAAAGTAAGTTTTGCTGTCGTCTTGCGCAGCGGATGAACATTTTCGCATAGCAGTCATACACAGTAAAGATATTATTTTGCACGTTTTTCTTGATGCACGCGTTGGCGTTGACAAATACTCCGTCTACTTGTCCCGCAATGTCCAACAAAGCGCAGCGACGATACATTTCCAAACTGCCATATTTCCCAGCCATTGTGTAACAAGCAATAAAAGCAGTCGTTAAAGCTGCTCTAAGTTCTTCAGCTTTAGTTTCTCTGGGCCACGCTGCACTCATCGGTTTACATTTCTCTCTGGTTCTATTTAAACTCATGTTGCGTCTTGAGTACCTCTGGGAGCTCGCGGCACTTGTTTGAAGCTTAATCACTCGCCCGGCGCCTCCACCTTTTAGCATCTAAACGCCTTTTAAACATCTCGTAATAAACATATGTTATGCAGCTAACAATTTATCTTCCTTTGGCACGATAAACGTTGAGTGGTAAACACAAAACGTAAAATTCTTTGCGTTTGTTCTTGTCGCTCATCTTTATTGTTTGCCTATGGGCTTTAGTTGTCGCTTAACCTCTTCTTCCGGCCCGTTGCGTGCATCTATCCGGCATCCGGATGCGCAGGCCACTGCATCATGTAGTTAGTTACATAAACGCTCTAAGCGCAAGGATCCACGGAGATGCTTAAGGCCGTTTGTTGTTTTTAACAAAATAATATATCATTTGTCACGACGGTGCCGGCGGTGCAACCCTTTGCTGCGGCAACGTACGCTCAAAACTAGTTGAACATTATGCCAAACTAACAACAAATTGAAACAAATGAAAATGCAAGAGCTTTCGTTGGCCGTAATGTTCTCGGCAAGCTTTTAAACGTTTTCGTTAATGCCAACCGCTAAGTTGTGCGCCGCGTGCGAAGAATGTGCAGAAAAAGCGCTACTTATGCCAACGGACGGCAAAATTTGTGACTGGCAATATGTGCACCATGTAAATCAAACTTTTTTCCTAGTTGCGTGCCACAGACGAAGTTATCTACTTCTTTTCTACGACGCGCAAGAGTTACTCGTTGACGTCCGATTGCAATTTGTGATTAACTCGCAAAGCGAACGCAATATTTTCATCAATTAACATCAATTAAATTAGGTACAACTAAGAAATCGGTCTGGAACAACTCAGGTGGCGAATGCAAGCTAGATTTCGGGAATGTTTACGCGGCAGGCGCTCCCGGCGCGGAAATTATTCAAGCGACAGGTGTAATTTATATCCTGTTTTGACATCTTATATGCCGTAAATCTGGTTTCGTGCAATTTTATAATGTGGGGCTTCTCGCTTCTGAATTGTGCAGGTTATCTGTAGGGCTGCAGCTCGGATTGTTACTGAGAAGCATTCATAGTGGTTCATTCAACCTGTGTCATTTAAAATTCGTACAGACATTTTTTCTTGTCAACTTTATACTTTAATACCAAGAGAAAAAAATTTCTTTGTTGGCATCTTGCTCTCTTGCAAATACTAAGCAAGCGATTCAATTAAAACCACTTTTTTAGGACGCTCCGGGTGGTTGTGGGAGGTGAGCTAGTTTATTTGAGAATAAGCCATCAACTGCAGTGTTATCCCAGTACTTCTTCAAAGATTGCCGGGGAAAATGGTTGCGGCTGGCTTGAGCTGTCCGCCGACATGCAGTGTACTGGCATACGTTGAATAAGAGTGTGAACCGTTGTTTTCAATTTATCCAACTTGATACCCTTTTATGTTCTCGTCGACGTTGACAAACAAGGCGCAATCACTCTCCACGCACAAAGGCGCTCGCTGCTATCAGTATTGGTCGAGCGCCGTCGGAAAACCTAACCCGCTCCTTTCGTTTTAACATAACAAAAAGGAAATTTCTTTTACCAGCTAGCAGATTGCCACAATGGGGATGGTAGATTTTGGGACAACAGCGCACAAAAAACTCATTTGGAACGCATTTACAAGCGCGCTGAATTTTCGCACGCCGAATCGGCGATAACGATGATTATCAGGTTCATCAGCGCGTGGAAATAAATCTAGTCAAAAGAATTTGCAATGGAATTTAAATGGAGTGGAGTTAGTAGCAATAGTGGCAAATATGCATTTATCACCTTGGCAAACGAAGGGGACGTTCTCTTTCGCGTTGACGACTTCTTACCTCGTTCCAGCGAAGCTTCTTCTCATCCGGCATAAGTTAATTTCTAACTACCATCGCTCTGAAGCAGGGCTGAGAGATAACAACCAAATGAAGAGAACTATATTTCAACCGCCTCGAGATGCGCCACATTAACGTGTAATTAAATTTACTCGCTCTTTATGTCAAATTAAACTTGCTCGACGGTGGGGTTAGCGACGAGCAGCATGATGGTTTCCAATCAAATATCCGAGAAGTCAATTTGGTACGTGTTTGTAACACGCTGCGCAACAGTCTTAATAGTCTTTCCAGTTTGTCATTCGCCCATCTGCGTTAGGCACTTTGTTTGCCTTTTAATTCATTTTGGTTGACTTACTTTGGCAGCAACACTGGCTTCATAAATATGCCGCTTTTGTGCACTGCCGCTCCCACTACTCGCTGTCGAAACTGGAATTGCGGACAATGCGAAGAGGTAAGCGCCCACGTGCGCCGCCGTCCGCGAAGGAGCGAAAAGTGGAAAGTTATTTGCTCAACATTTGCACACGAGAGAATCTCTTATCACACGAGCGCGATTGTGTAAATCAAGTCGGTAAGTAAAAGGTTGTCGGATTATGTCTGCACTACTCTCGACAAGATCGATAGAACCCTTCACCGAAGTAAATTTAAGGCCCGGTTTTTGTTTCTTTCGTTTTTAATTTAAACTTTATATTCGCGTAAACTCATGATCGTTAGTGGTGTCGGCGGGAAAGCGGAAGGTTGTTTAGTACCAAAGGAAAACATTGATCTCAGTAACAAACCACACGAATGCGATTCGGATCCACCCTTAGAACCTAATAATTAGTTAACTTGCTTTCACATTACTCCATTTTTTGTCCGCATTATATTACTACCACCGCGCAGCGTGCTAGCGCTTTCAATTTTGCAATAAACGTTATTTATAGAGCAAGCAGCCAAACTGTGCCATACTCTTATAAAACAAGATACAAATCAGTAATATCGCACTCTAAGGGCGCTCGATTCGTCAATATAAATACTTTAGCAGGTTTAATATGACTCTCGTGAGCCGAACTGAATTCCACATGACTGATTGCCAACTGGACATCATGGACCTTTAAAAACCATTATCGCCCGTCGGCCAGGCGGCCGGATTACAACCCAAAGCAGGCAAAGGAAGGAATTATGGTATATGTTTAACCCGCCGACAATATCAATGAGAGGTGCATTTTTCATGTGATCCGAAAGTCAACTGTATCCGTTTGCCATTTTTCTCTCTCCGGCGGTGGCAACGGTGGCGGGCGTTTTGTCCGTGCTTCCATTTATTTCGCCTGGGCGCTGATAACGTCTCTCTATTTTTGACTACGTTTCACATAATAAAATATGATTATGAGGTCACACGTCGACGGCGTGCAAGCAGTTGATCCACACGCTAGAAAAATGATTTCTTAGGATTAGATCGTTCATAAATAATAATTTTGCGAGTGGACAGTATTGACTTTTTTAGGGTTTTACTACCAAACTATAAGTCCCAGAAACATGAATTAAGAAGAGTCTTTTTATAGCTAATGCCAGCTAGCTATTTTGTGACTCAACTTTCTAAAGATGGAAGACATTAGTACCTAACCTTTACATTTTTATTAATATTGTTAGAATTCTTGCGATGCCATTTTTTTTTTTTTTGTACTATGCTCACCATTGGCGTGTGGGTTGTAAGAAGCAGGGGAGCTATCGATTGCACTGCTACATTAACAACAAGAAACAGAACCGGACTTGGTAGTTGCTGTAGGGGTTGTGCCGTAGGCATTGTGTGGCGAGATACCTGAATGCGGCACGCGGGATCTCGTGGACTTGTTGGCTTGCTTACGGATACGTGGTCCTCTTCCTCAGCTCAAATATTTGCGCGAGCTAATGATATTTATTTAACTATATAATATAAATATATATATAACTCGCTTTGTGCTAACTGTGATCTATATGCAGTAGAACATCCTGCAGCGCTGGTCATAGCTTAGCGCCGGCAGGTTTTTCCGTTTCGACGAATAATCCGGTCCGTTAATTGAATCCAGATAATGGGCATCATCTGAGAAATGCTAGTATCTGTCAAGCGCTCCGCGATGAGTGCAAACAGTGATTATGGGTTTATCGAGCGTGCCACATTAAATTATGCCGTATAACGCGATCCTCGACGCGGCCTTTACTTATTCATAAGACAATCGGATTTAGCGTTGATCGCACTGAAATGCTTCAGCCGCCTTCGCCGCCGATATTGGCGGTTTTGGCGTATAATGGCGGATGTGTGTTACCTATAATAATAACAAATCGGTTAAGAACGCCAGTTTTCGCGCACCGTCACGTATTTTCCCTACGCTTAACCGAGCGGCGCGGTCGCTGCAGCTGTGATTACAATGATTTATTTCTTTGCTGGCCCAATCGCGTGATTATGATGCACTCGGGGGTGGTTGCTCTTGAAGTGTAAACTGAACTGAATGTATCACAATGTCACTAGAAACTGATGAATGAATGCCTCACTTGTATCACCATGTACTCAGACAATAACATGTGTTTTCTTTTCCTGACAATGACTCCAGGACGTCGGCGAATGGTGTCGGCCTGCATGTCAAAATTCGATTTGCGCTTATGCCTGTCGCGATTGCCCATCATTAAAATGCACTCTCGCGGCGAGCACGGCGCAAAGAAGAAAGAAGCTTTTCTTCGAAGACGCAAGACTGAAGACCTAGTTTTCTCCATGTCATCGATTTTGCTCAAATACACTCAAACATTCGCGATAGTCATGCATGTTGTTGAGATGAAAGAAAAGACGTTGTTTCTCGCGTGAACAGTAACGAGCTAGTTTAAAATCATTTGGGTAAGTAAAGAATTTCACTTGCCGTTTCATCTCTTACATCTCGCAGATTCAGTTCAGTACACTTTCAGGCGTTCGATTAGTGAATGTGCAGCAATTGAATCCGACAGGAAATGCGCGCAAATAGCACCGTGAGACTGACAACGCAAATTGCGTCTAGGACCCGAAGGAAGCTGACGGATGGGACACTAATGTATTCGTGCCAGTGTGCCAGTTGTGAGTGAATTTATCGAGTTCATTACTGCGCGTCGCGTCAGACGTGCATGCATTTTTATGTGATGTTAGTTTTGGCGGCGCAGGAAATGGGACACATGAGGATTTGCGTAACCATGCAATCTCACTGATGTATCCAGGAATCGATTGCCGGACGATAATGCTAATGACGAGTGGCTGAAACACCCGATTCGTTGGAAGCACGCGTCGGACACAAGATGTGTGCACGTTAGAACAATTCGGGAGTGGCTAAGGATAGAGACGACGGCGTACTTGCGTACGGCACAGAGTATAAATTTCACTTTAATCCTACCGTTGTACGACGACCGCGCAAATGATGATCCACAGATTTAACCGTATCGCATTCAGCGTTCCATTTTTGCGCTTCTATTTGCTATGACCATTTCTATTTGATTCCACTATAGGGAGAAGTGAGCTTGGCATAAACTGAGAAAGACCATCTGCTCTTATTGTGCATTTATTATTTTATTGCATTTCCCGCTTGCTTGCATTCTGCAAGCTCCGGAATCATATTGTGTTTTATTTATCATTTCATTCATTTATAGTCTTCATCTGGATAGGAAAATGTCTGGCTATTTCAAACTTTGTCAATGATCAGGACACAGAAACACATTACTTGTCGAGAATTTGGTAATTTAGATCTTGATTGAAGCGTACAGCACATGGGCATGATTTGTAGCTCTCGACGAAATTCCCGATAGTTGTGCGTGTTGCGGACAGAACGCGTGAATCATCCTAATAGTCGTACAAGGGGGTGGCAAGGCAAGGCCGATATGTGATTAAACGTCTCATTTACCAGCTAATAAAACGATGAAAGTCAAAGGCAGTGACTTTCCGTGGTTGCACACGAATGGGTCGCACGTCATGAGCCTGGGTACGTGGTGTGCGAGTCTGGAACACGTGCGCACGCATTTATAATAATTGTAACGGCCTGGAAGGAAAGGACTATCCAACAATGTCACAGCCGGGCGACGCGCGTCGTTTCCGCCAGTCCTATCGCAGCTTATTTATTCTATGCGTTCCTCTTGGAATTAATTAAGGCTTTTTAATAAGGGAATTCCATTTCGGTTGTAATTCATGCTTGTGCGACAGGCGCATGCAACGTGTAATTGAGGAAAATGTGTGTACGTGTTCAAAAAAATTGAAAAAAATTTGTGGCTTCTTTCTTGTTACAAATACGAAAAGTTGCAAACCCATATCTAAAAGGAGCCAAAAAAGACTGGAATTAGATTTTTCGCCCCTATCAGTCTTGGAAATATTATTTTCGAACCACTGGGAACGTTTGATTTCCTTGTATCCTTCTGATTAGTACCTGGTCCAGTACATCTTAATGATCACTATTTATTAGCTAAAATAAGACAAGGTATTGTAATTTTTTATTTGCCAGACAGGAGATTAACGACAAAATTTTGAAGGCTACCACGTTGCATTTGTCTATTTCTTAGCCATTCTTGTAATGTGTCCAATAAAATCATATCAAGATGTATATCCGCTCTCATCTCCAGCTGCGAGCACGTCGGTTCGATGCCAATAGTATTCCACAAATTGGGGATCACGTGAAAGCCGTTTGCAATGTCAATAATTGGAGTGGTTTGTATGAAGAAGTGACCGATACGATTCCAGGCGCACATCGTTTTTGTCGTTGCACCATGTAACAAACGCTCCAATTATGGAAAAATGTTCGCACGGTGCGAGAACACTTCGAACAGCCTGCCGACGCTCGCAATGTGCAGCTCAGCACAGCTGAACCTTCGTTCTCCGTCATCCAACTATGAGGGGTCATTCTCATATCTTGTTTTGAAACTAGATTGCTGCCTGGTCAGCGGAAATGAAAATGGCGCGCCGATGTGCAAGGCATAAATATGCACCAGCCCAGAGTGTAGAAGCCGGTGGATTAGGAAGATTTTCGGAGCTGGTAGAGGGTCAGATCATTTCTATAACATTAGGTAGTGAGAGGATGAAGTGGTGCTCTCCGATTATGATTCACTTATACTGATACCTTGATTGCATGAGAGTGGTTATAGTTTCCAAAGCCAATTTTCCATAACTGTACTTGTATTTTACGCACAAACAAGAAATTTGGAATAGATGCTCGCGGAATTTTGATTTACATTGGTAGCAATTTGCTACAGTCCCAAAAGCGACAAACACCGATATCTTTCACGATGCACATTACAATAAACAAGGTTATGAATAGCATGATGCATTTGAGAATATTTGTTGAGGTTTTACCTTTATTCACGTTTGATCTCAATTGCTTAATGTAAGCCTCACGTTCTGCGCTACGCATTGTGATAATTTGGTATATTTTTTGGGCTAAGAAATAGATTCGAAAAAGATAATCTCAGCCGATAGTTGTCGTTTCTGGGAAGGTCGAGTATAAGTAGTCGGAGAATAAATGTCAATCGGTAACCACGCATACTATGGCAACCATAAGTAATGCATGGCAATCCTCTATTTTACTACAATAAATAAATAAATAAATATAAGGATGTGTTCGTCTAGAACTATTAGTTGTCAAATAAATTCTGTAATGTTTTCTATGGCGTAAATTAGATCGCCCGACTATGCTCACCCGTACCCCTTCTTCGTACTAACCAAAATTCAAAATGCTCTCATATCTTTTCAACCAAAGAGAAGGGTCAGCAGAGAGTGTAGTCGCCGAAACGCAAGTTCTGCATTTGGTGATAACTCCGAAATCATTCTTCGATCTACTCTCTCCAGGCAGTTCAACACAACCACGGCATGTCTGGATAGTTCAAAAGCAACCCTTGATTCAATCAGTAATGCACCAACCGTGGCAGACGTAATACA
This sequence comes from Diploeciton nevermanni, assembly GCA_027575565.1. Taxonomy (NCBI): domain Eukaryota; kingdom Metazoa; phylum Arthropoda; class Insecta; order Coleoptera; family Staphylinidae; genus Diploeciton; species Diploeciton nevermanni. The sequence goes on from JAODIE010000001.1 coordinate 1,605,899, forward strand.
TCCTATCATCGCCACCACATCCGATTTCTGTGGTTTTTATCAGAATTTATCATGTACAGTTTGTGGTTAGAGTACTATGATTTCAATAATAGAGAAAACATTCTATTATCATGTCTACTAAAGCGCTACACCAAGTAGATTTTAGCAACATTCTACCCGAAAGAAAATTGGTGAAGAAATGTTGGAGCCCTGAAAAATATAACAGAGTTGAACTTTAAAAATTCGCATGTATTTATCTGAGCTCGAGAAGCTACAAACAAATATTTGATCATGCAAATCTGCGTGTTCTTTACTTAACGCGTCATGCCAAATATTATTTACTCCCAGCGGGGGCAGCCGTGCTGGCACAGACGCTCGCGACTGCCTCATGAATAAAGAAGTTCGAATGCTCTCGGGCATGCTTTTTTGCATCTAATTCATTTAATACTTCTGTTTATGCATATTGTGCCCCAAAGACCAGAAAAATTTCTGGTCCGTAACTAGACTCCTCGGCATTGCGCGCAATTGAACCCCTTTTACAATTCGCACTGCTCTTCTTCCTCCTTAAATGTTCGTACTTACGCCGCGGAAGAGAACTAATTCCCGGGCGTCTAGAAAAGTTTCTAGTAGGTGTGCATGGCTTCTTAAATTAGCATCTCGCGCCTTTAATGATAACACGCCTATTACCAGAACGACTCACACTTCATGTTCGCACTTCCAGCAGCGAATTCTTCTACGTTCCTCCCTCACGTGCGACAATATAACGCGAAGACGACCCTTGATGTTTGATGTCTGGAACAAGGAACTTTTCTCTTCTGAGCTTGACTTACACTGCGCTTCCTGGTGTTACGCAACACTTGATATTACAACCTTTGTGTGTACTTTGAGAATAGAAAATTAAATTTGATAGCAGTTGAAATAAGCTGTTATTAATCACCACCGTACAGCAATTAACCCACTCTCACCAGTTGCTACCCGCCGCAATGCATTATTGATTTTGGTGATCATCAGATAAAATCATCAATTTTATCGATGCGGCGAAAACAACATCGAAAATACTCTCGAATTCTCGCATCAATTTGTTCGGTACTTTTTTTTTTGCGGAATTGAAAATATGAGCGTGAACTTTGCTGGTTGTCATATGTGCTTTGGAGCGCAAAAATGAGAATAAAAAATAGCCACCGGAAATGTATTCAGCAATCATTAATTCTTCCCTGACACCGGCTCATGTGGCACGCCCGTGCTGCCGGCCGAGCGACAAGACATGTAAACGGGCACAAGATAAATGACGATGAACATATTGGCCAAAGCAAAGGGACGCTTTTATATTATTATTATTATTATTATGACAAATGTCGTGCATACGGAAGCATGAGTCTGCTTGACTTATGCGTCTGCCGTATTCGCGAATTTTAAATTTTTAATATTGCTTGTGTATTCCTGTTCCAGGTCTACCGTCTATGCGAGATAGTCTCACGAACCCGGTGCATGTGCGGGAGGGCGATGACGCCGTCATCACCTGTGTCGTCAAAGAAATCGGCAGCAATACCGTGATGTGGAAGAAGGAGGATAAGGAACGTCATAGCACCAGGGTGCTCACAGCCGGGGACAAGAGTGTCACCCCTGATAAACGCTTCATGGTGCTGCACGATCCAGGTACAGCAATAAGTCATTGGCATACGTTTTATTGCTTATATTATAACATGTCATGTGTGAAATGTATGATTAACAACGGTATCCTGCTATGAGCCCAGTGTATAACAAGGGATGTTCCAAAAGGACTAGAGTTTCGTTATAGAGACAGTTATCGAACGCAGAGAGGCACACGGGTTGTTTGCCATCAGTGAAAAAGTCCTTCTCGCACGGATCTTGTTGTACTTTTCTAGCTTTTATAAAGTTTTCCACCAGGATCAGACAGGTACAACTCCACGGGTTCCCACCATAGACCATACGCCGTAAATTGGTGAAGGTCTCGGGTGTGCCGATCGGAAGAGACGTTAACAAGTTGCGATGAATGTATAGCACTTGAATGGGAGACGGTTTGGAGAAACTTTCGGGATTCAAATACAACAGCTCATTATGGTCCAGATGCAACTGGCGCAGTTTAGGGTAGTCTTCGAATGCTCCGTTCAACAACAACCGAATCATATTGTGCGACGCATCGAGAACTTCCAAGTTACGTAGCCAGAACGCTGATGACAACGTGGGCAATTTATTGTGGCTGATATTCAGATACTCCAGCGCAAATAAATTCTCGAAGGCCGTGATGGGCACATCGCGGATGCGATTGCAGCTGAGATCGAGCCGCACCAGAGAGACGCTAAATGCACGCTCGGCAATATGCGCGATCTCGTTATTCGCGAGGCTCAGCTGCGTCAGAGCGAAGACGTCGAGGGCGTGTGCGGGAATGTTGCTCAAGCGATTGTTGGACAAGTTGATCTTGTCGATGGAAGCGTTGGCAAAAGTATGTGACTCCAACATATTTATGTTATTGTCGATAAGGTTGGCAGTAGACAGCCGGAGATTGCTGAAGTCTCCGGCGTGCAAGTCCGGCAAGTCATTTTCTTCCAACGTCAATGATCGCAAATTCACTAGCTGCTGAAGGGCACGCGGATGTATTGTATTTATTTTGTTGATAATGTATAGGTCTTCTAAGTTTGGCACTTGTTTGAATGTATCCGCGGAGTATTCTTCGTAGTCCACCCCACGATTTGTGTCACTTTGAACTGCGATTACTTTGGAAGATGGTGAACCTTTCACGAGCACTTGGAAAAACTTTTCGTAAATATCAACTCTTGCTTGGGTGTATTGAAAGCAAAATATCAATATTAGCAGTAATTTGCTATCCATATTTTATGAAATATTCCCGCCTGATTGCGGCAATGGCACGAGATTGACTAAGCAATTCTCGCTGCAGGACTTGAAGTCAACAGCGCCAAAACCAGTCTGCCGCTTTGGACAACATACTTAATGCGTCTTCAGGTTTTTGCTTATGTTCTTTTGCTTTATGTCCCTTTTTTTGGATTGTTTTCCCGCCCAACGCAATTACGACTACATGACTTCTAGCCGCATATAAACTTCTGGTATTAAGTCTCTTTTAAAATCTGCTTTGCTCTTCTCAACCAGTCAGCACATACAATATCTGCGCTCATCGTATCCCTCCGTCTCCCTCCTGGCACGTTTATTAGAAAAGTTGCCTCATAGGTTTGCGACGCCCCGCGTTCAACCGACTTCGTAGACGAGGAATTTATCGGAATTTATATTGGGTGCTGGTTCCAAAAATGTTCCTCAAATTTCTTGATTCTATGGGACATCTTTAAATACAAGATGTACTTAGTTGTTTAGCAGAAAAATCATATTTTATACCAAATTTAATTATACTTTGTACTCATTGACCCTTCAGATATGCGACTTTGTTGTAATCAAAGCTGAATGAAAACCAAAAACCGCTTCTGCTCATTGCTGACGAAATTGCTTTAAATACATGATTTAATCTGCTCAGACCCAGTTTTCCAGTTTTCTCCTTTTATTCTTTTCTCTCGTCTACCGACTCCGACAAATTTCCCGGTTGTATTATTTCGATCTATTGATTTCAGTACCGCAAGGATCCGAGGAAATGAAAGAAGTTCCGGTCGGCGGAGACGTTTGGGTACTGGTCATAAAGAAGTCCAAACCCACCGACTCCGGCGTATACGTATGTGAAGTAAATAGCAATCCAATTGTACGGTCATTCCACAAGCTTAGTGGTAAGTGTCAATGACATTGAACTTTGGCACATCTTTATTTTTGATGTTGTCCTGATAGTAAACAAATTGATTCTTTAATTTTCTGATGCTTCTGTAGTAATATAACTTTGAAATCATTGCAGTAATAACAAAAGCACAGCCTCCTCTAGTAAACATGACAGACTTTGAAGAATCTGGTAAAACACAACTGAACCCAAAGGCCCACAACTATACCGACTGCTGCAACGCACGCAATGTTTCCCAAGCATGCTTAGGTTTTTGTAACATCCAAAGCATTCTCGAAGGTATTATCTGTTTATTAAGTGATAATAAATGTGATTAATTTCAACTGGATCTATCAGGTAGCACAGGTCAGGATCCAGAAAATTGTGAAGCGGATTTCCCCATCATCGTTCGTTGCATGGCAGACGGAAGGAACCACGTGCCGTGTTGCATCCAAGAACGAGTGCCGGATATTTGTCAGGATGTCTGCAGAGGAGAATACACTCCAATTACAGATAACATCAAGACACATTTCTCTTGTTCAGCCTACACGGAGCAAACCTTAGCTTGTATCGTCGAGGGCGTCGAGTTGCTTCCAAGTCCACCTGCAATTGTTGACGTAGAAGCTCTCACTGAAAAGTCCCTCAAGATATCTTGGAGTATGCCGGAAGCGAATGCTGAAAGCATTACGGAGTTTGCTATCAACATCACTGCACTCCGTTCCTTCGATCAGCACCTCATCGACCCGAATGACTCCAATCGCACCGATCTGGAGTATATGCAGACCCACATGGTTCACACGAACGTAGCAGGCACGCAAAATCACACCATTGTAAATGACCTCACTCCTTTCACTATGTACGAAGTTACCGTGACAAGTATCAACCAACACGGAACCAGTTTGCCGAGTGGTCGCGTACGCAGTTTGACGCTCACTTCCGGAATGATCAAACCTACGGTTGGTAAATCGCCGAAACTGCCTGATATTAAGGCGTGTTGCATTAACAAGGGCATTGGGCACAAAACCTGCTTGAACCAGCTGTGCAATCCTGCCCAAGCGGCAGAAGCTGTTATCACTGATTTGATGATCTGCGCCCCATGGGCTGCCGATACATTCAGCTGTTTGGCGAACGGAATTGACCACACACCCTGCTGCCGATCGCGGGGCCTTCCTGAAATATGCCAGCAACTATGTACCGGAAACGTCACTAGCATCGACTTTAATCATTTCAAGTAAGATACACATTTGATGAGTGATTAGTGATTTTATGTGAATGATTACAGGTGTTTGCGTTACATGGGAGAATATACCACCTGCCTTCTGCAAGGTTACGGAGTGCTGCCCAGCCCACCTAGCCATGTTTATGTGACTAATGTAGATGTAGACTTCGTCATTTTGCACTGGTCCTTACCAAAAACCCTTGGAGATACAGTTATAAGTTTCAACGTTCACTTCCGGATGATGACGACGTACGACACAGACTACCAGACCATCTCCGGTATTCACAGTCCCTATGTGCTAGAAGGACTCGCGAGTGACACCAATTACGAATTCTACGTGGATGCTGTGAATACTCATGGTGTTGGTGAGCCAAGTGCGCGCTTTAATTTCCGCACCAGCAGCAAGGTAAGAGGGTTACGAACAAATGCTAGAGTTCGATTTTCTGAGGTCACTAACGTCTGCGCATGGTCCAATCTCAATACGTCGCAACCATTTTGCTGGGTCTCCAGCTAAGACCCAAAACTTGTAGACAATCGTGTGCTTATATGTCTCCGACGGGCGAAGAATTTGACTTGGAAAGTGTGGATGTTGCAAGGCGTTTGGATATCCCTGGGTACGCAGTGATATACCTGCATATTTCTTATATATCACACCACCTCGTCCAGTAATTCTTTCCTTCTTGTAAAAAGGTGGAATGGGTACTCCAAGTTTCACTTGCTTAGAATTTTGCTTTGGCTTGGAGTTCTTCATAGACCATAAGAAACCTTTCTGCTTGCTCTGCTCTTCTTCTTCTACCTCTTCTAGAAAGGTATTTGATATAATGGCGATTCCATCCGCCGCGGATCCTGAACTTAGAGGCCTGTTGAAAGAGTAATTAAAATATGAACAGGTTGCATCTCCAATGTTCCCTGCAACCTCATTTATTTCCAAGATTTCATCAATTGCATTCTTGATCAAGTCATACGGCATGTCATCTGTAACATAAGGCAGCAATTCTTTGATAGCTTTAAGAAATTGAAATTCCAAAGGCTTGAGAACCATTGCTATAGCAAAATCAGCAACATATGCATGTCCGATATTTTCAACAAGCTCCAGCTCTGAAGCAAAACTCTCGAAACTCTGGGTACTAGCAGACACATTGGAATGGCGGAATTTTTTGATCAAGTTCTTCAAAAATCCGCGATACTCCTGCGGTTCTAATTTCATATTCTCCTTCAAGTACTGTGCCAGTTTTGTTATTACAATAAACAGGGACTCATGGCTTCGTACCATATCACTGATAATTGATTCCCGACTGAAGAGGTCAGTTACCTCCGTAGGTATATTGAGACGGCCGTCTGGAAAAGTGCAACCATTGCAAAAATTCACCCCACGTTGATTACTGTAGATTTCCAAAACGCGTCCTTTGTAAGGATGAACCAATCTCGCTACAAATGCATCACCTTGATCTACTCCACGGTTCACGCAGTAGTTTTGATCGTATCCTCTTCCTTCGCCCTTATCAATGACTTTCTTCAACACCGTAGGAACTTGAAAATTAAAACGTGTGTGTACAACATTAAGAATTTCCCCAGTGGGGAATTCGTTCTGTTCGTCCATTACTGTGTGACAATTGGCATTGATCAATAGCTCGTGCTTCTTCATTTCCTCTTCACCTGCATTATGTCCAGCCAAGTTAACATAGGTGATATTACTGATATCAACTGGCGTCACTTTTGACGTATTTGCGGTAATTGAGATACGAAATTCTGCCGCGGTGGTAAGCTCGAATGTCATGCGCACCGAGAGGTCGCCAGGATAGCCATCATCACCGTCTGCAGATATGCATGATAATTGAAGGACCTTTCCTTCAACATAGGGCGTCCAATTGAGTTTATCTAAACCACGAGCACCACCACCTACATGATGCTCACCGTCATTACAATCTAACCAGTACTGCTTCCCATCAACCACGTAGGTGGACCGGAGAATTTTGGTCGTTGTGCGTCCAACTGTAGCCCCAAAGGCATATTTTTCATAGAAAATGTACCCCGCCAAATCATCAAACCCAAGCACTAATTCTTCTACATTACCTCCACGATCTGGTACCTTCATTGAGATTATTCTTGCACCGTAGCTAATCACAGCGACACTGATCTTATTGTGATTGGTCCAGGTAAATCTTTTCACCAACATTGGCTTGTTCTCGATGTCGAAAAGCATTCCGTAGGTATCTTCCACCAGAGTCACATATTTACTGAAGTGGTGGATCAAATCCGGTGAATTTTGAGTGTTAGAATCATGTTTGTGCACCAGAGTGCTTTTATGGACGCTCATTTTCCCAAACGTAACAAATAATTTTTCAGGAAAAAAAAAAGGTCGGCAAGAACGCGTCTGACTTTTACTCGCATCAATTTACGAAGTCTGACATGACTGTTGTCATTAATATAGTCAGTACATTCAGCTGTTTAATTGTTGATTTATTTGTTTTGTTTAGATATTCGAGGAAGAAGTTGAAGAAGCACATAACTACAACGTGACCGGTTGCTGCGTGGCGGCTGAACTAAGCAGTGTCTGCATGCCTTTATGCTCTTACGATGCAAAAATGAGTGACATTAAGCAGTTGGCCCGCGTCTGTGCGGTCGAATTTCATAAACTGTTGCGTTGCGGCGCCGGTGGCCGTAATCACGGTGCTTGTTGCAGTCGACGCGGTGTTCCGGATGAATGCATTTCCATTTGCAATGGCGTGATCATTGATAACTTGCCCCTTACTGGGACCACTTGCATTCCCTACATTGGTAATATTGCCCAATGCTTCGAAGAGGGCACTGGTCTTCTCCCCGGGCCTGTTGACGACCTCCACGCTGTCGTTTCCGGCGAAAACTCTGTTCTTGTTGAATGGGAGCCGCCAACGGACGCTAACAACATCACCGACTACGTGGTCTACTATCAGAAGAATACAAACTCAACCCCGATGTATAATAAGCTCCTACAATCAAACATCCAAGTGAATACGACTAGCACTTCTACCATACTCAACAATCTGGAAAAGGGTGCCAATTATCATATATTCGTGGTTGCTAGGAATGTCCATGGCACCTCCCTCCCGTCCTCTATCATAATGCTCGATGTAAGCAAAGGTAAGTTGATATAATATCGCAAAGCGAATGGTTTAATATTATATAATAATGCTTGGTATATTTTCAGATATTGATATGGTACAAGGAGTCACATCACCACCTCACTCATTAGCAGTATCTAGTCATAGTGCCACTTGGGTAACCATAACTTGGCAACCTCCCGAGTTCAGTCACCCTTCCGAATTGATTACATATCAATTGTACCAAAAACCTATGGCTAATGCAACCTACCTCGTCACAAATACCACTGTCACTTCCCATATGATTGAAAGGCTCACGCCAAACACTCAGTATATCGTTTATGTAAGGGCCATCTCTAAAAAGGGATCCAGCATGCCATCGGAAACACTAGTCGCTTGGACTGACCCAGCTTATCCAGCTTTTGTTGAGGTAAAGCGTTCAATCTGTCCGAGTATTGTGCACTCAAATGAAATATATCTTATTCCAGCCTCCTACAGTGCACCCAATTAATCTAGTCATCGAGGGCAGTAGCATGACAATTCTCTGCATTGCAATGGGTCGCCCCATGCCAACAATCTCCCTATACATATCAGGCCGACTCGTACGACAGGAGATAACACGGCATATGGTCACTGTCATTCACAACGTGACGAAGGACATGGATCACATCTCGTGTTATGCGGATAATGGCTATGGAACTCCAATGCAGGCGTCGCGGAAAATTAAGATCAGTTGTACGTGGTAGACGCTGTTCTGTTCTGATTGTCTTTTCTGATTATGGTGTTCATTTGCAGACGGACCACACATCAAGCCAGGTGGCATCACAATGGCTACCTTAGGCGACTCTATATCATTGGAGTGTCGAGTTGATTCACATCCTGAACCAAAGATGATCTTTTGGCGGAATCATGAGGAGCGGACGCCTGTAATCCAAGGCGGAAAATACGATATTGCTTTCAAACGCATGCATGATGAAGAGGATAAATACATTATGAATCTCACAATACATAATATAGAGGCGATGGACGTCGGAGATTATTACTGCCATGCTGAAAATGCTTTCGGTAGAGATACTAGACCAGTTTCAGTGCGAATTCGCAGCCCCTCAACGAAGACCGGAGGGAATATCATGCAATGTTGTATTGACAATAATGTTTCTCCAGCGTGCATGGATGCATGCAGCTTTTTCCTTGATATTGATGCAGTTATTGATAAACCCGACTGCATTAACGATTTTGATAAGTTGATGAAGTGTGCCGCTGATGGATCGGATCATCGCGGTTGCTGCGTACAATGGGGTGTTCCTCGAAGATGTCTTGACTGGTGCCGAGGAGAGTCATTGGACAACAGTACCAGCAAAGATTGCCTCCTTAGTCATACAAAACATATTATGAACTGCTTCCATGATGGTCGCTCGAAGCTTCCGGGACCGCCTTTGAACGTCCGCGTAGTAGCAGCGGACACAAATAGTGTCCGCATCGAATGGGACCTACCAGAGAAGAATCCCCAAACAGTTGAGATGTATCGCGTTTTCTGGCATGTTATTGACACAGATGAGAAATCCGCTATGAAGAACGACACACGTAATACCTTTATTGAATTATCCGATCTCAAAGACGGCATTACTTATGAATGTGTAGTCAAAGCGGGTAACTACAAGGGCACATCTGTTCTAACTCGTCCAATTCGTTTTACGATGGGAGACAAATATATTACGTCTGCATCCAACGGCACGTCGGGTTCTAACTTTGGAGCGGCGGTTGCAATTATCCTTGCGCTGATTGGAGTCGCTGCTGTTTTTGTGGGCACGATTTGGTTGATCCGCACGAAGAAGATGTTGGGCGTTAAGAACCAAGGCGGTGTTGCGTTCGAGAACCCAAGTTACCTCAGAGAAGTCAATATGGACCACGTACAGGTAATTAATTCATGTTTCCATCTTTTGCATCTTTCTTGGATTAATTTCATTGATTTTCGTGCAGGGCCCCGCGCTGCCAAACGAGTCTGCGTCGAATGGCGTCGCAGTAGCAGTTTCTGCAACGTCGGGTGGTGCAGGATGGAAACAGGAGTCGTTGCACGTTCCAGCGCAACAAGAAGTCAATCCTACGCTGTACGAAGAATTGAAATTGGGGCAGGATGGCGCCGGATTCAAGCGACTGAAGCCTTAGTATACGGTGATTGCGTACGATGTGGGCGCTGAATCGCACTTCTAGATTAAAGAGATACCATAAACTACCATAAGTTTCGACGTAGAGAAATTTGCAGAACCATTAAAACACACACACAAACATGCCCGTAGAAGTAAGCAGATAAACACTTATTTGCAGAATGTGATTATTGTTAAATGTAAAAGTGCAAGTGTTAGGTTTAACATGTTTGGCGGACACAAGGAATCTTTCGGCGATTGCGTTGACATTAGAATTATTAAAGAGTCGATAATTTATTCTTAATTGGGATTGCGTTATCAATTTTTGGTGCTCAATACGGCTACATAGATGAAACGTGCATGTTTTAGAATAACTGTCTAACACTAGTCTAGTCAGTTAATTTTATACAAACTATATGAGGATATTGCACATGGTTGATAGTTCGAATGGGGAAAATGCACACCGAATTTATGAGATGCAATTGTAAATGAATCGTAACATAATCATAAGTAATTTATACAATACAATGTCTCGAACCTACGTGCGTGTATGACTTATCGAAATGCACGCAATTATTTGTGCCTTCATTCTGAACATTATTGTATAATTTACGAAAATCGTAGATACCAGCACTGGTCGGTCATGATTGGTAGTTTTTCTTGTAAATGATTTTAATCACTTGTATAACAATGTAGTATAATACAATAAAGATTAGGTCTAGTGTTATACATGTCGGCTTATTCATATTGAAATAAAATGCAATTAGTGGAGGATGTTACGTTGTTTATTTAACATTATCAACATGATTTCTACTGAAATTATAGTTCTTCAGGAGGCAGCATATTAGCAACTTATCTTGAATATTCATTGTGTGGATAAAACTTAACTATAAGACTTACTAAATATTTATTACAGTTTCTAACAGTGTTTTTATTATGAGTATTAGTAAGTGTTATAGTGAACTTTTAACAACTTAATGAATATTAAACACTTCGTAACCACACTCAACGATACTCTAACAGTGTTTTATTACCTAAGTTTTCAAACTAAATACAAAGAACACATGTGCGCCTTCAAAGATCCGACAGGTTCCGATTTCGATCTCAATTGAGCCCGCTGGTTTGCTTTTGATATTTAATATTAAACATTATTTCTAGTAAATTATACGAAAAACTATTGAATTCTAGACTGCTACAAATTTATTCTCATGGATGAGAATCTTCTTTGAATTAATTTATAGAACGGGTGATTACTATAAAAGTGTATAGTTATTTTTATTAGAACTCGAATAATCTCGTTTGCAAATGTTTGTAAATGTTTTACTTTCAGGCATTCCGGTTTTCAATTTTCTCAAATATATTGAGGTAATCTATGCAACCTAACACTCATATTTTTCCTCTAACGAGATACGGCTATAACAACATAACGCTACCTATGAATGTGTCTAATATCAGGTGTTCATTACGTGTAAGTGGCTGTAAATTTGATGATATACTCACATAATGAGTACCGACTCAACCGGAAGCGTGATTCTTGACCAATATCGTAGCATATCTAACAAATTAAAGAAGTAAATATAACCCAACAAATCCAATAAGAACTTTCTAGTACAAATCTCAATAACCCTGCTTTATTTAAGACGTTTTCTGCGCAAACCCAACGTAACAGAGGCTTGTGAATCATTCACTGCATTGGGCCAACATTGTGAAAATGAAGAGTTGCCAACCTACTCCGGTTTATGTTGGATTGCTGCAGCACAATGCGAAGGATCACTTGCCAACATTCCTGCAGAAACAGCATGTTTACGTCGTTCAGCACAGCAATTTCTGGAAGCTGAGATGAAATCAGTGAATCTGGGGTGTCCAACACCTTCCAATGAAAACTTAAATGCAGCATTAAGTTGTTATTCACATGCAATAACAAGATATCCAGAAAACAGTGAAATCCTGGCTGTTAATATCAACATGGAGATCTCAGAAATATTGAAGAAGTTGAAATACTGGGACAAAGTTGAGATGTACCTGAAAAATGCTGTACAATTATCAAGTGCTTCTTTAGAGATGCATTTGTACTGTTTGGAGAACCTAGCAAGTTTTTATACTCTAAGTGGTAAGGCTACATTGAGATTCTCTTCTGGCATAAATAGCTGATTTACTACAACAAGTGTATTACAGGAGATTATGTCACAGCATTAGATATTTATAAGGATCTGATTCACCTCATTCAAAGTACACCATTCAACGCTGCTCGTCATGATATTTTGTTAATGTGCGAGATTAATCGAGTTTTAATGCTGTTAATATTGCGCCCGGTACCTCAGAGCTTGCCACCTGATCTAACAAGTATTCTGGAGAAATACACGTGGAATGAGAAAATGGACAAATCGTTAGCAGAACTCGGGATGAGCGGTACTCTCTTTTTATTATTACAATCATTAGTACTCACCTGTCAGTCAGATGATTCAAGTAGCATAGCACATCTGGAGAATGAGTTGTGGCAATATCTCAATGCTGAACAAAGGGATTTATTACGGGTTTTATTGGGAATGTACAAATAGTTGGATGGTTTGAGTCATGTGAATGTCTCACTCTTCAAACTTCCAAACGTTTTGCAGTGTTACAGTTTGATTGAACAAATATTTATTCCACCTATTGCAAAATAAACATGTTTTCAAATCAATGATCTCTTGATTCATATAAAAAGTTTGTAAGCAGTGAATGGAACTGCTTTGACTTGCAGTTAATGAATGTAGGAATTATTTCAATGATGTTAACAGAAGCAAAGAATATAAATGAGTAAATAATTTGATTATATGAATTTATCAAAATATTGTTGTAAAAGATTAATCTATACATAAAAGGTGTTCAGGAGTTTCCACACACTATGTAAAACTAGAACTGCATTTTTTTATATCTCTAAATAAACGTTTTACTCTATAAAACGAGAATTATTCAGAAAGGACATCTGTGCCTTTTGACTTCTTTCTCAATATTTATGTGAATAAATAATCAAGCGTGAATCATTCCATTTTGATTGAGTCATCTACACATCTAATTTGTTTCAAATAATGTTGCAACTCTAGGCAACCCATAATTCACTTGTTTTGCATTTAATTACCATGTCAAAATTCAAGCAAATTCTTTGAAATTGTCATATCGCAATATTTATATTTTATATTCTTTTTGGCATTATACATTAATTATTATATTTTTTGACCAAATCAATTTTTTTTTAAATCAAATTGCATTTAAGCAAGTAATAAATAAAAAGTTACTAGTCATTCATCGGCCATCTTGAAAGTAACTGGGAGATTGAGTTGACTAGTTTCATCATTGTGTCGTCTAGTTGGATTGCGAGCGGCTGGGGTTCGCAAAAGAGCTCGCGTATGGGCAAACCCAAAAGCGACTCGTGACGTCGAGCGCGTTCAATCCAATACCAAACATCGCAAACAATCCGCGCGCCCAATGTACAGTGTGATCAACGTTGGTGTAGTGCCCGAAACGCTTGACTGAACCCGGAGCAGTTCTAGCGTCGCCAACGAAGTTGTGAATTTGTTGTCTGCCGCGGGCATCGACTCAGTGACGAGCGCCTACCTCGAAACCAGTCATCATCTACAGTGCGTCGCACACCCTTAGCGCTTATGTGAGTACTACCACCAGCAACTTGTGCATCTACCCTTTGCCTTGCGTGCCTTCCCGCGCCTGCATGATTATCATCGACCCTCTGACGACGCTGCTGTGTTTACTCCGTGTTCCGTTAGGCACTCGCTACGCTTTACCGCTCAGCGGTCATCACCATTGTGGCGTCGACGTCGGTATTTGCGTTAATCATATGATTCAGGAGTAAAGTGCGCGGCGACGCACTCGTTAACAGTTCTGTTTTGCAAATTTCGTACTGTTTACACTCAGTGCGCGTCACCGTAAAAACAAAGTACCTATATTTTTAGATAATATTTACTTGCTTCTTATTTCCAAACGTGTTTAGTCACGAGTAACCTCGTGTTGCCACACCGAAGATCGATAATAAATTGTGGCATGTCCAGTTTTCGTTTGTTTAAACTAGTGTTAGAGCGATGATTTGCCTGGGCGTAATTGATTGTCACGTCTATTAGATAACTAGGCTTGGATCTTGTCTATCTTTTTATCATTATCAGGTACAGTAAACACCGTATTTCTACTTTTGCTGGGTCAGATTCTAATCTGCAATTTTATTTTAGATCTAAATGAGCAAATATTGCATTGTAATGCATGTTCTGAGCTAATGACAAGTCAATTTTTCAAACTTTCTTGCGTTTGCCAATTGTTTGCGCTTTCAAGGTGTTCGCTGTACTGTCTGTTCTACTAGTAGACTTGACCTTCAGTATGTTCTTATCACTATTATCACACTGACAATGCTACTGTCACTGGAGTATAGTTAACGAATAAAATAGCATTTCCGGCCTTCAAATCAAGACCAGACTGGCTGGACTTGTGTACTCCGACTTTACATTATACTGCAATAGGGAATACCACTCGTTTATAGCAGGCTCAACATGTTTCTCGTATCTCGAAAAAGCCTCATTACTAAATTATATATTCATTGGATGTATGTCATTTTTATAACGCTAGTTTCACCAAGATTCACTTTAAGGTTTGTTTCAATTTCAGTACGTGAGTAGAAAGCGAAGGCGGCTTCCACCTGTAAATTCCCACTCCTGATGCGCATGTATGCATGCACTACTTTGATCAATTCGACGAAATAATAGTTTACTGCACACCTTGTTAATTCTAGATTGTATTTTTCCAAAAACGCACTAGTAACACGATTTAAAAGTAAGTGTTTCGCGTAGTATGCGATTTGTACATGGCACTAACTGTGTTCTCACTAATCACAGATGCGACGCGGAGGAGAGATGCAGGTGAATGTGGCCGGCCTGCGACGCAACCTTAAGAACCTCGCGCACAACTACTCTGACGCTCAGCGCAAGGTGCGAGAAGCGACTTCGAACGACCCATGGGGCCCCAGCAGCATCATCATGGCGGAGATCTCCGACCTCACTTACAACGTGGTGGCCTTCAGCGAGATCATGCAGATGATCTGGAAGCGACTCAACGACCACGGCCGTAACTGGCGCCACGTATATAAGGCGCTCGTGCTGCTCGAGTACCTTATCAAGACAGGCAGTGAGAAGGTCGGCCAGCAGTGCAAGGAGAACATTTTTGCAATACAGACATTACAGGACTTCCAACATTTCGACGAAGGTATGTCAATATCTAATCCGCTTTGCACGCGATGCTAATGACATTATGATTAATGCTCTATTTGTTTGCAGGCAAGGATCAAGGCCAGAATGTGCGTGAGAAGGCGCGCCAGCTGGCACAACTGCTGCAGGATGATGAGCGACTAAGGACTGAGCGCGCCAAGGCCATCAAGGCGAAGGAGCGTCTTGCAAAGCAACCCTGTGCGTTCGGCAGCGATGGAGGGCTGGACACGCCAACAAGTCCGAAATATCCAGCTTTTCGGGGTTCGGAATGGAATAACAGTCGTGATTCTGGAAGTGAGCTGCCTAATGATTTGGAGATGGCGCGTCCACAAACTGCCGGCGAGGAGGATCTCCAGCTACAGCTGGCGATTGCAATGTCGAAGGAGGAAGCCGAGCAGGAGGAGCAAAAGCGACGATCGGATGATGTACGACTACAGCTAGCGCTCAGTCAGAGCCAACAGGACTTTAAGACTACTCAGGACAAGCCCAGTGCGATGCTGGATTTGCTTGATGTTAGCCCTGAAGAGTCCGCGAGTAACAAGGATGTTGATCCTTGGGGGATGCCACAAATACCTAAATCACAGGTAGCAACACAATTTTTATTACCCATTGTTTTTAGTCATGATTCATCACAATTACATTTGTAATCAATTATGGACTTTTTCTTGTATATGCATAGTTGGGGTTCGGCTCAATTTTTTTCGATAGTCCTATTAGTTTATTCTCCCCGTGGGTAAGATGTGTGTTGTTTGAAATCTAATAATTCGTTTACAATGTGTGTTAATATAAAGATGTTATGGCATACAATAATTTATTAACGATCATGCTCGGCTTTCGGTTGATTGGGTGGAATGTTAGGAGCTAATATTTTGGATTTTTATTAGAATACCTCTAGCCCGTGGCATGCTAACGCAGCGGCAGCATCACCGCCGGCGGCAACTAGTGATCCCTGGGCGCCTGCGTTAGCATCGGGCGGTGGGCTACCGCCAGCAGTGGCAGCATTACCTGCAGATCCATGGAGCCCTAAAGCAATAACCACCCCGCTTTTAGAAACAGCAATTCGCAACGACCCTTGGTCTCCGGTTAGCCAGAGTTCGTCCGATCTGGATGACTTTGACGCAATCACAAATCGCAATCGGACAATATCGCCCACACCCAACATTTCACACAACAATGGTACGACAACGAATAACAAGTCAGGTAGGCGTCAACACAGTGGAGTTTATTCATTGATACCGATCTGCGTCGCAATGTTTGCTAATAATTATTTTCATTTCAGACCCTTTCGAGCTGAATTTACTTGGCGACACTTTGCCACCTACGTCGGCTGGACCTAGTTCGTCGACGGGCGCAACCAAAAAGACACCTCAATCATTCCTCGGGGAGAACTCTGCGCTTGTCAACTTGGATAATTTAGTAACAAGTATGTCTAGGATCTTTTGGTTGGCCTGATAATGGATGGATGTGGATGGTTTTGTGCGTTTTAGGTAAACCTATGAACCAAACGAACACTGCGAATCCATTCTCGGAAACGACGCAACCACCGCGCCCAGTGTTCAATCCACAGCCGCCGAAGCCCTCAATGAACCAGATCAAGCAAACACCGTTTATGGCGGCGCCCCAAATGGGCAGTACGCCGCCGTACGGTAACAACTTCAACCAGTCCCCGGCATTCGGCAATTCCACAGCGCCTTATCCCACGAACGGCGCGTTCCACGGCGCGTCGCAGTCAACGCCGGCCGTCGACCCATGGACGCCGGTACCGTCCAGTAATGCAACCGCGAGCGCGTCGCAATTGGGCGCTCCGTGGATGAAATCAGGTGAACATGCGAATCCGTTCCTGTCCTAAATTTGGGGACCCACGCATCGATTTGTTTTTATCCCGCTACCCCGAACGCCCCATTACTTGATGTTTTGCGGCATGTATTTTTGAAGAACGTATTTTAATTTTTACCGGTTTAGCGATATATCACTCGAGGGAGATTCACCGCAGTTATAGACGTAATCACATAGCTTTATCAGATACGATTATGCACCCACGACTTGGATGACTGCGATCAGTTATTTATTTTAATTGCAAAGAATTGAGTTTAACGTATGTGGTACTGGACACTAGGGTTTATATATTCTGTTCCAGCTTTTATTATTTGATTTTGCATTGAAATGACGTGTGTTTGTAATTTGTGGAATTTGTTTAGTCTTGTCTTGTTTAGTTTCGATTGCCTGCATGAATCCCCATGAATCGCCGATTCCATCTAGTTCTTGCGAATGCGACAGAATTAACAATGTCCTGACAATTCGCTCAATGTCTGTTTCAGGTTACACTTTTTAAAACTCATACACACTAACCGCACTAAAAGTAATATGCAAAATAATTGTCTAGGATTAAACGAGCGAAGTAAAATATACGAGCAGGACGAACGAATGCGGGATTAAGCGATGCTGCACGGAATTACAGCACTTAGTCATGTCTCATGCAGTTTGTATTTTTCTACCAGCATTGCAAACTTGCCTCACCAATCAAAAAGTATTTTATGCATTTATTCGATTTAACGCAGGTGTCTAATTTGTTGCGGGTCGTACGAGTGTACATCGTACATTATCACGTTCGATTTGGTGGCCTAAACAGAATGGGCGTGGAAGCGTGCGACGCTATTTCTTTCTACTAATATCGACAATGAGACGAATATGAATACGACTGCAGTATGATTTCCATACGAGACGAAATGACGAGCGAAGAATACATGAAACTAAACACCAACATTTCATTAGGCGTACATTTTATATTGCTAAACCTTATACATAAATGTTGTGTTTTTATTTGATACAAGTGAACGAGCAGAGGAGATAGAAAATTTGAAAGCATTATAATATTAATTATTCTATACTATATGATTACTAATAATGGTGCAAAGTTATTTATATATAATATATATTTATATATGAACTTCTGATTATTATAATAGTGAATTACATAATGTGTTATCAAGAAGTAATTATTAAACTAACATTTTAGCGGAACAAGAAAGCGATTTGCCAATCACTTCGAGTGTTTCAAATCGGCAGGATTTTTTGAAGATGGCTCATTGTCATCTGGACACTTGACCTCTTAACCGCAGTTCTGTGAGATCATTGTGATTGTATTATATGTATTTTTGTCGACTCTGCTTCGCTAAGATACCACCGAAAACTGCTCAAGATTCCGATGCCTCGAATTCAATCGCAACCGAACCTGGAGAATGAAGACTACAAGTCAGGCGCCATCCCCTTCGACCGAAACATGCGCCAATATCAGATATTTCTGCGAAATTCAACTACTTTTACACCTGCATGGAATTGTAAATTAAACGATTGTAGAATATAAGTAGAAGTCAATTCTATGATGTATTTTTTTTTGCCGCGTTTCAACGTTTTCGCCAATTTGTATGCAATTTAACTAGATTGTAAATAGTTGCCTTACTCTTGGGGCACTTTCAGCCGTGCTGTTAACAAAAATGCTTCTTTTACTCAGTCCAAGCGCCTCGTCTAGCAACCGCGTTTCTTATGATTAAAACAAGTGCGCTTGGTGACGCAGACTTTATAGTGATTCGATATACACTTGTCCGTGTGCAATTTGTACATACATAGCAATGTCGATTACTGAACTATATTTGAATATTAAGAATTGTTTCGTTTCAACACTTGTAATTTACACACGATTCCAATCTTTGGCGTCAATCGACATTAATCCAAAATTGTTGGAATATTATGAATACAAAGATATCAAATCGACTAATTTCTGGCTTTCTAACACAAAATAAAATTCACGAAATGATTATAAACTGATGCTGATTTATTAATTATAATATCGTAGTTGATTTACCTTTGTTCCATAGAGTTTTGTTATTTGATAAAAACTGAAGATACTTAAAACCGTTGATATTTTTGATAACATGTAATTCGCGCATATTCCATCTTAGGAATATGCATTGATTTGCAAATGTTACCTTCAGGTACACTTACAATATTGCGTAGGGCGCATCAATTATACGCCCTTGTCTGATCAGAATCTCTAGAAGATTAAAGTTCTTTAGTCTTCGACAGCAGTGATCATCAATATCAGGAGAAAGGTTAAATGGTGTTTAAAAACGATTACGGCATATCATAGGTCAAGTTGTCTCTGAGAAAAACCGAGAGGGCGAGGACATTTGGGTGCATGTGAAACGTTCGGACAGACGCCCGGTTTGTTGGCACTAGGGCTACAATGTATTGAGGGTAAAGTACTTGCTAACTTGTTTTTATTTAAATGAATTCAAAACGTGTTGTGCTGACTCAAAAAGATGTTGACTTCAATCCAAAATTGTTAGAATATAAGATATACTCTTTTACTTCATATATTTGTTTGAAAATATTGTAGCCTTAATAGGGCTATGGGTACATTGTTACTGCCAACCGATAGAAGAAGAGTTGCGCTCTCAGTCGGTGTCACTTCCGACTGTGTAAATAATTTTGACGAACGTGAAAAACTGTTTCAAAGCTTGTGCATTTTTGAGAACACTAATTGTGTTAATTGTAATTTCTTAGTTGCAGATGATTGAAGAAGAGTCATGCTTTCATTCAATAAGAGTCTCACTTGTATAATTGCAGATGCATGACGAACAGTTTTAAAACTTGCTAATTTTTGTACTTTTTATAAACACGCTGCTAAAAATCTGGTCTTCGAGCGCAATTAATTGTGCTAATTGTATGCTATGAATTTTTTAAACAATTTGGAAATGCAAGAAAATTAATTAGCTTTAAGTTTAGCCCATAATATATAAGTTTGATGCTGTATAGTCTTGTTGTACCTTTAATTTCCTTAACTTCCCACAAACAATTCTTTACTTTAGTTAGCAAAAAAGCGGAGCAGAGCTGGACGCGGATCCTGATTAACTATGGGCAAATCCTCGTCTTCTTTTGTTATATCTGAATCACTTACTTATGGAATTCTCTCCCATATGCGGTAGTGTAATTCGGAATAATTGAGGATCGAACTAGGGACCACTGCTTCACTACGTCTAGCCCTACACCATTAAGCCATATCACTCACCTCCAGCAAGGGAGGAGAAACATCCAATATATTTATTTTAACACTTTTAAAAACAAACAAAACAAGGTCATAAAAGGCATTGATTAATTAATGCTGCAAAGAAAACTTCGCATACATTCAAGAAGTGCAGTTATTTCTTATCCAAGTGTAGTTATGGAAAGAACTGTACTATCCTCCATGATGATCTGCATACGTGACGACGGAATTGAAGTGCTTGAAATCCATTGATTCCGATAGTTACTGAAAATAAATTAGACACTAATCAAAGACACTTCTACCTGCGCATAACAAATCAAATAAACGAAGCGCTGTTTTCAACTTAAGATACAAGACATAGCAGGCGGTGGTTTTATTAACTAATAAAAGTAGCATAAATAATGATCACTGACCTTCTGAATTCTATTCTGGTCGATTTATGATTAATCCTCAATTGCACTATATGATGATCTCTAACACGCGACGGAACACGGAAACCTTTTATCATATGTTGAAATATAATATTGTTCAATGCCCACAAAAAACGCCGAGAAACATTGAACTCTTTCACAATCATTGACCAATTCGTTTTAACAGTTATTTAAACACGAGAAATAACTGATACTGATGCGCAGTGATAATCACTCAATTCAATTGATTAAACAATTAAGATCGTACCGTCTGATCAATTTATGCAGTATTGATCAGGCGGTACGATCAATTTTCAAGAACATATTCGCCATATGTACAATAGTTTTGGAGATTGTACATTGAATAAATAATATGTTTGAAAATGTTGAAATTGCATTTTAAGTTTTGCTTATGTCCTCAATTTCGTGATTAAAAGTTTGCGTATACAACCAAATAACACAAAGAAACACAAACGATTCAAGATTGCAAAGATTTATTTCTATTCCACTTAGAAATTGCAATTTCATCATTAACAGAAACATTAAATTTCCATTACAAAATCAGTCTTTCTATTAATCAAACTCTAAACCAAACCAGCTGCTTGCCCATCGAATGACTTGTTTACATATATAAATACTTGTTAAAAACAGTTGTACAAGTATGACAATAGTATGGTATATATTTGGCCGAACTAACTGTGACTGGGCTACACCTAATTAATTAAACAGATATTAAACTAAGACAAGCCAAATACACAAGCAGATTTGAAATTATAAAGTTAAACCAAACACTTACAGAAAACGGTAAAAATTTCAAAAGTTTACAATATCCATGATATGCTAATGTATGTTATAAATACGAATTGCTAGCGCTCCAGATAAACAAGCTTACTTTGCAACGTAGTACCTTGGCTAAGAAATATACACTGATATTCAACATCATGTCTTTTCGATCGTTACAACATAACAATTAGGGCTAGCTTAATCAAATATCGGACGTTGCTGACAGAGTTACACTCTCGTCTTCGTTGACGATCACAATTTGCCAAGATGCGCTCTCCATGTGCACAAGAGTGTACGCCAAACAAATGAATAATTTAAATTACGTTAATAGTAAACCAGTAAAAAAAAATTTTTTGTTTACTTGCACCGCCGTAATTATGGGTAGTTGCGCTCAGCGTACACGGCACACGAGGCGCTTTTGAGCAATTTACATTGTACATCGATAAATTAGACGAACAACACGGTACGAGTATACAAAGTGTACCAACCCGACGGCGATTTTATACATAGATGTGGTATTTATATTTATAATAATGCCGTTTCTTTACAGTTTGCAATAGACTAGATCTTACAAATGGTGCAACCGCGCGTAATGTATACAACATCAGACTGTCTTCACAATTTCTTATCTGTCTCTTTTATTCTTTCGCTTCACTGATGGGCCTGACAAGTTATCAGCTTCTTCTGAGGATGGCGACAAGCCTGTAAAAACGAATAATACTCTATTTATTGCCTGTCCACGCACACTGCGTCGAACTCGAGGTGAGCAACGATGAATCTCTACGCGCACTCGACTGTTGGCTGATTTTGGCACAAATGCCAAAGGCGTCCTTCCGCCGCCGTTGGTGGCGGCAATCAACGCGATGCCACGGAGTGAACTGTGATCGTGTTGATGATGATAGCAAGGTCGGATCAGTTAGCGTGTGGTATTGGGATAAATGTTACACATTCAATCGACTAGTCTAGTGTCATCGGTATCAACTGTAAGTAGTTGCGCTGGCTCTCCTAGTTTTTCTAGAAACACACAAACAAGACATGTTTAGCCTCGAGCGATGGCGAGTCAGTCTCAATTAGTTGTTACTAATAGATAATGTGAGCGAAACCATGCGTTCATTCGTTACGTCACATGTGCTTGATAAAAAACGGTGTCATTATCTAGTAGAGACGAGGCAGGAGACGGAAACAAGCATGCATCAATGCATGCTACCATACCAGTACAATACAATACAATAGTTTACATAAACAAACAGACGATACTGCATGCTGTACATTCAATGTTAATGCTGTACAATGTTAATTCAGTAAAATCCACACCATGAGTTGCAGCAATTGTGGTGTTAAGTAATAGAGTACTAATAACATACATATAGAAACTATAGCTTTATCTGGCAATTTGGGGTGGGTTTAGGCAACTACTAGATAATGGCGGGCGCTGTCGTCACGTCGGTGGAGCTTTCTTCCTGGCCCTCTGCGCACATAACACAAATTACGATTTAGTTACAATAGAATAACGCGCACCACTTACTAATTGCTAACATCTAGATGAACAAATCGCTAAAAGAGTTCAGTTGAAAGATTATTTACTGTCTACGTTCTAATTCGAAGAGTCAGTTGTGTAGCAGTGTCAAATTTACATCCATCCAGAGCTAGCAAAGTCAAAGATTTAGTTATGAAATTTTGAGAGTAGTAAATCTAAACGAAATCTGAATATGTAACCACATTAAAGAAACAATGTTTTACGCTAAAACCATTCGATTTACAATGCGCGATTCTCTGTACAACCGATTATACGAGTTTGGCATGCCCTATACGTCTGTAAGCGACATCACCTTTCACAGCATCTTCAACTCTTCGTCGATCATCGACGATGAAGAAGGAGTTGATCAGGAAGAAGAAACCGCCCAGCACTTCAACAAAACACGTCAGCAATAATGCATATTGCAACGCGTGGAAATCTACGGTCACGTCGCCACTACTTGATACAAATGCTGACGCCGACTTTATATTTGTTCCAAGCGTTACTTTTAACGCATCGGATATCTAAAAATAAATCTATTAATCAAATAAAACTCACAACATATATTTTTATAAACATACCAATCCAATTATGTATGGACTTCCAGCATCACCCAAAGCATGGGAAACGAGCAATTGAACGCCCTCAGCAGTGGATCTCCTCGTCGGTAAGACGACATACTGTAATTAGTAAAAAAACTAATTAGCACATAATTCAAACGTGAAACAAAGGCCATTGTTAAAAGCAGCGCGTATAACTGGTTGCATGCGATTAGGAAGTAAACGAAAGTGCGATGCCCTAAAGCGCCTGAAGTTAGATTACCCTACATACAGTAGAATGCACCAAACGTGCACCCACAGCCACCACTAAGCAAAACTACCGTTATACTAAAATTATTCGTACTAATTTAAATAGGCTTGTTGTTAGTTTAAAAGCTACAGTTGTTGACTCCGGATTTCAATTTGTCAATAATATTCACAAAATTTGGGCAATAGTCAGAGACAGCAAATAAGTTTGGTGCATGTTTCGTTTGTTCGATTAATGATGAAACAGGGAAGGTTCGTGCGAGACTAAATAATTGCAAGAGCAGCGCGAGATCTTCGACGAAACAAATCAAGAAAATGAATAGAGAAAAATAAGACGGTAATAAAGGTGGTTCTTACCAAAAGAATGTCAGTGACTATTGCCCAATTAAGATTGAGCGAGACCTGACCGAAGAAGAGTAGTGTGAAACACAGGTACTCATTAATCTGTATAGTGAACATCGCGCCGCAAATTAGCGGGGCTGACACCAGCAGGCCGCCAGCGCATATAAGTGGGTCGGCTTTCGGATATTTCTGACCCAACTTTTGGCTTAATAAGCAACCCGCCAGAAGGCCGAGTATCCCAGCAACGATCGTTATCGCTCCGAATATTAATGACAAACTGAAACATAGAATCAACACACACAAATATCAAGCAATTGTTTTAGCAAGTTTTAGCGACGTCGGACTTGATGTTAGTCTGGTTAGAGAAACGAAAGAAAAAAGGTGGCCAAACAAAATCAACCCTAAGGAACGCGATACTTTTCTGCGAGCGGCAGCATGCACGCCTCGCTTACCAGCAGAATATCGGCGACGATGGACCAGGTGAGGTTCAACGACATCATACCCAAGAAGATGCTCACGTAACAAAGAGGCACGCTGTAAGAGGCCGTGCATATGGCAAAGTACACCATGGGCGCTGAAAAGAGCAGGGCACAGCCGCAGAGCAGCGGGTCGATGGTGGGATTGGTCGGGCGCAATTTCTGTGCGATCGCACTGCCCAAAGGCACGCCGAGAAGTCCCGCGAACATCGCGGTAATACCAAAGTTGAATGAAGCGCTACAAAGAAATTGTCACCAGTTTCACCAAAGCTCCAATAGGTACCACACATGTTAGCACCCCTGAAAGGTAAGTGTTACTATTTCACCGATACTAACCTATCTTGGTCCCACCCAGATCCCGAGGCTTGCATTCCCAAGAAGAGCAGTTTAGGTCCAAACCAGGCCAGAGCACCAGCCACAAACGCCACGCAGGTAAATCCCATAGTAGACAAGATAAAACTCCGACTATAAGTATACGCAATTTATATCACCTGCAAATTCTTGTTCTTTACGCCAACATACTTGACTGATAAGGCTTTGAGATCGTGCCTGAGTGGACTGGTTGCCAGGTGTCCACTTCCTTCACTCTGTCCACGTTCAGGATCCTTCAGGACGAAGAAAATCAGTAAAACGGCAGTTATTCCCAGAATGGGCGTTACTCTCAGAGCATATTGCCATTGCTGGAAGAATTTGGCTGTTTCCGACCCAACGATATATCCCAGACCACTAAAAACAACACACAATTAGACACAAATCCCACTTAAATCTAGCTATAATCTTACCTTCCCACTGGGATAGCAAAGTAAAACATAGCTAGCATTTTACTCCTATTATCACCAACAAAGAGATCACTGATAATAGTAGGTGCAATTGTGGAGTAGCTCGCCTCGCCAATACCCACAAGAGCGCGGAATGTCGTAAAGGCAGCAAAGTTTCCCATGAACGAACCAATGAACGTGGTTAAACTCCACAGGAACACTCCAAATGCCATAATCAGCCTTCGACTGTGCCTATCGCCAAGGTATCCAAAAAGTGGAGCGAAGATCATATAACTGAGAATGAAAGACGTCTGCAGCAGGCCAGCTTCGACATCGCCAATCGAATAGAAATCTTGGACATCGGTAAGGATACCTGAAACACAAATGGAATTAGCAATTGACCACCTGATGCAAACAGGCCCACCATGTCGAAGTGAGACATCTTAATTTTTATTTGAGACGCCTTATGAGTGTCAATAGAAACAATAAAAGTGCAACAAGGCGCATTGAAGGCCAAACAAATTAATTGCCAACTAAATGCATGATACCGAATATAATGATTCGGCTATCGCCGTCATCGTCATCAATTATTGGTCTATTTGCACTATTGACTAAAATAACTGTCATGATGGTGTAGAACTTGTTGCTGTGCAATTAGTGTAAAAAATCACCGGTAGCTTCATGTTAATTTCAGTAGAACGTGTTTGCGAACATGTAATGTACGTTTAGGTTGTTGAACGCAGTTGTTCTGGCCACCCATGTCGCTGCAAATCAAAGCAATGCATTTGCACAATGATAAATTACACAATCCATCATGTCACATTTAGAACAACGCTTTGCGACGCAAATGCAGCGGACATAAGCTCCTGATATTCACACGTCGAACGCAAACATTCATTTGGTTAGCTAATCGCATATGTTGCGTTTTGAGATTTAAAAAAAGCGTTTAATAAGCGCAATCTTTGCAGCAGTCATAATAATTCACAATGTGTGATATGCAAACTGATTGTATTATTGTAACTTTTAGATTTTTGAAATAAGTATTGTAAATTAAAAGCGGCGAGTAGAGTGAGGCAAGTGTACATTTGTACTGTATTCTTTACACGTATATTGCTGAACTACTAACTTCCAAGGAGTATTCCGAACAATGAAATGAATGAAATCAGGTAGAGATTGTGGCAAGCGATACATAGTAGTGACAATGAATAGGCGTAGTAGAGTTGTTTTATTCATAACGTGCCTATATTGAAACTGCTGTAAATTGTGGAACCTAAGCCATAAGATAATGACGTGAAATTTTCGAAGAAACTATTCGTTTTACTGTAATAAAAGTCAACAAGTCTGAAAATAACAATAGTCTGTTAAACCTTTAAAGTAGAAATAAAAACTATAGAACTTAAACTTATCGAGTGCTATTTGAAGTAGTGCATTTTTCTGTGAAATAATAAGTTAGTCTTGACATGTTTCTAGTTGCTTTATCAAGTTGAAACATCAATATTATTGGAATATGTACGAACAGACCTAGTAATGAGCCTGTTATCATTTGGGTTGATTTTTTGTTAAAGGA
Organism: Diploeciton nevermanni; assembly: GCA_027575565.1. Classification (NCBI taxonomy): domain Eukaryota; kingdom Metazoa; phylum Arthropoda; class Insecta; order Coleoptera; family Staphylinidae; genus Diploeciton; species Diploeciton nevermanni. Next base: position 1,632,996 of record JAODIE010000001.1, read on the forward strand.
AAAAAACAAAACAGATTTGGTTAAATGGTTTAATTTGTCGAGCGTAATTATTTAAGAATTTGCCTACTATAATTTATAATATTTGAATTATACTTTAAAATATTGATTGGAAACAAATCATATAGGCATCTAGTTTGAATAAAAATTGTATTTTTATAAAAATAAACCAAAAAACCCCTTTTCTAAAAAATGCATATAATACTATGTTGACTACGTTTGCTTTGAAGTAATTTTCTGGATAGTCCAGTCAATGGTTCCAAATTTTTTTTTAAGACTCAGCCCAATTCCTATATAATAAAAATACAATTTACAACCAATAAATGTATGACTAAACACAGTTTCAAACTCATAATAAAATAGCAATTGAAATACAATGCTATAGCACCCTTATGATATTCCTCCATCCAATGTAGAAGAACTTAAGTACCTAATCCCAAAAATCAACTTTCCTTCATTATGATACGTAGCATCAAAATTGCTCCCGCCACACAACCGGCGATGTGAACGCACTACGGAAAATGCACTTGTAACCCCACAAGCGAACGGTACCTACCAGTTGCTTCGCTCAATAGCCAGTCAATGCAAAGGTCACGTTTAACTAACACCCAGCGTAACAACCACATGTCTAGGGCCCTCGGACTCCCAACGCTTAACGAAGCAAATAGGAAATACGCACTCGTGCGAGTTATAAACTCATTCTTCAAACCGTTCAAACGAAGGCCGCTACGCGTGGGCACAAGACAACAGTACGAAGAAATCATGAGAGGACGCGAGGTATTTCGTTAATGGTTGGAGTTTTACGTTAGCACCTTGCTGGCATGTGTTTGACCCTTACGTTCACACTCCAATCACAGTCGCCTTCACGTACCCAAAGGTTCAAAAGGTCGGAAAGTGTCGGTATTCAAAGAACTAATCTAGTCAGAGTGTAGGGTTACTAATAACATCTTAGGTATACGTAATAACTCAGATGCGAGTGAGTTTCAAATGAAAGGAATTGAAAACACTTCTGCTTATCACTTTTAACGACTAGAGAAGATAGATCTGCCTGACATAATCAAATAAATCCCCTTAAATACGACATTCATTGCTTCATTTTGTGCTTTATCTAGGTTTGATGTTTTATAAGCATGAAACTACGCACGGAAAAATCAAAGTTACTCACCACATCGTAGTTGAACATGTATTTAGTTTTCACAACGATATTCTTCAATGACTTTTAGTATACTGGCATAATTTATGTAGAAGCATTTTAATTTATGACTAGATCATGCATGATGACTTTTGAAAGTTCTTCATTTCTTCGTAATTTCCATCTTCATTGAATGAGTTCGCGTAAATTAAAACGTTCTGAAATTTGTGGTCCAAAATACATTACAAACGGATTAAGCAGAATAAGCAAGGTTATTAAATATTTGAAATATCACCAGACTGATTTCGCAAATTGTAAACAAGTCACGTAGACATCCAAGTTCGAAGCAGCGCATATGTGGTTATTTTTCCACGCAATTATAAACCAGTTTTGTTTTTATTGTTTATATTGAAATTGATGGAACATGGTAATTATCATAATGGATAGTTACAAACCTAGTTAAAGCATCTGATATTATTTAGACTTCATTTCATGATATAAATCATGGAGAGAAAATGATTTATGTCAAACACGATAATATAATTTGAGAAGTCACATTTTCCAATTTACAGTGTTTATAGTACTTTAAAATATTATAAACATGTTCATTTAGAAATGCAAATTGACAGGTTATGGAATTTCTTAATACACATATCATCTTCATTTTCATGTACTAACAGCACAAGTTAATAGCAGAGCCAGTTTTAAAATGGTTTTATGGGCAAGCAATATTATATTACTTATCATATTACTTAAGCATTGCTCGCCTCGCAGCAAGAGCCGAATTATTTAGAACTGTTGCAGCCGCAAAAAATGAGTAAAAATTAAGTTTTAATGTTTCGACTACAAAAATTCTATCTCAAAAACTAAATGCGTCAAGAAAATTGGAACTAAGGTCGTATTAAGCAACTCATGTTTACCTGAGTGAACATACTTTCATTTCATTCCAAATGTCTGCACTTTTTTCACAAATTCTCACTTTAATAACTTATAACGTTGGAATCATTAATGATATACTAATTACGTTTTCACACATTTCTTCAGTATCTATTCACAAATTGTTATTAAAGACAGCTAAGTGTTGTAATAATAATTACAGATGTTATGAAACACTATATCAAATCGCAGGCAGAATTCGGCCAAACACTAAAATCGAAATTAAAAAAAAAAAAAAAAAAAAACGATCAACAATTCGAAAATTTTGAAAAACCCGTTTTCTTAGAAAATCATGATTAATCGAATGCCGTTAATGCCATCTAAATCGGAAATTTGCTGTTCCACAGTGTAATTGTACTTACTATATCTACTAGTCAGTACACCTGGGTATCAGGTTGTTGAAATGTTGAAAAAAAAACCCAATGAACAAAGTGCATTACGACCAATGTTGGTAACTTTTGATACCACGCATGTATGGTATACTCGTATCTATAGCTCATAAAACATAAATCGTGTTTGGTAATTTTTCAACGTACACACTTCGTTAAACATCTAAAAATGTTACTTCGCCCCAATGCAGGCAATGTGCGTGTATAGCGTAAATGGAGAAGTTTGAATAGAAAATCCTACCATTATCGGCACGTTGCGTATTCGAGGGTGAAAGAAAAAATCTCTCCGCGAACAAAAACATGCCACGACAATTTAAGTGTAGTATACGCTTACGTTTTTGCGACGTTCGTACACTGCTGAAAACGGAAGACGGTCAAAATATATTAAATCCGAGCGAGGTGCGGACCGCATCTCGGGTGGTGGCTGCAATGTGAGCTCATGAAAAAGGCATGACACGGCCGAAATCACGCACACACGGGATAAACTGCGCGATTAGACGCTCCGGCACGTGGCGGCGCGAAGCAATAACAACGCGCACCGTAAAGAAATTGCACTCAATATTTGAAGAGATGAGGAGTTGCGGAAGTTATTGCAGTGTATGAAAGTTAAAACGGGCAAGCGCACCGGCTGGCGTGCGTGGAAGGCGGGATGCTGGAAAAGTGCGAGATGAAAAGGCACGATCCTTGGCGCGCCAACGTCAGAGGGTGCATTGTAAAGTGATATATTGGCGGCAATTATTCTTCACACCGCGTTTTTCACGAGCTATTTCTTCGCAAGTGTTGAATTCAAGACATTTGAGTATACCGAGAGCGGAATAAGAATCTCACAGAATGTTCTAAAGTTACACAACTCATAGCGCAATCAATTTTATGACATGGGAATTTCTTACGAATTTAATAAAAGCTAATTGGATAATTGATTGTAATTAAATTATTGAGTTTACTAAGTACGAAATTCCATCATCCAGATGGAAAATAAACAAAGCATTCATTTTATGAGATGACAGGATGAAATTCATACGGATTTTTTCCCCTCACTTATCTACACCCTTCTAAAATTCGCGGAATAAATGCCATTTTCTTGTTGTGCAACAAAAAAAATTAGTACTAGAGGAAGCAGTGGACCATCAAATAATGGTTATCGATTTTTAACATACTACACTTTACTAACAAATGTGCACAATATTCTAGCTGCCCCTCGGAGACACATTCAGCCCGTTTTATGTCCCGGGTGCATCGCCGACAATGCAAATATTGCTCAGTACTCGCAACCTACCCAAAATGTTAGATTAAATTTCCAAGGCCAACTCGAAATGCCCCAAAGTAGAATGTCGTGTCGGGACGCGGACGCAGTGTGCAAACATTACAACCCTAATATTTGCAACTTCCACGTGGATGACGTGTTTATCCGATCGTATGCGCATCCCTAAGAGGAAGTGGAGACGTCGTTATGAAAATACATTTACGCTCCCGTCTGCCTGCGAGCCAGCCGTACGCCATCACCACCCATAGTAATTGTGGCGGCAGGAGAACGCATGCATGTCTACCGCACGCGAACATCATCCTCAGCCGGCCCTACAAAAATGAAAACAGCCTCTGACACATGCGGCCCGACGACGAAGTTGTGCGCATAGGGCGGCAGTGATAACCGCAGGGTGCCTCGGAACTCCATTTGCAGGCTATCATGAACAGAAGTTGCACACGCACAATTTCGCCACTGACAAAACAATTCAGTGATTAAAATTTGCAGCGCCGACCGCCAACCACGAATATCAATGTTTCTGAAAGGACGCATAACAGAAATGAATATCAGGTTTATTTTGGGTTGTAGAAATGTAGTGTGTTGGAGCAGACAAAAATAAAAAATAATGAATTGATGAACAGATGCAGTTTACTTTCCCTTTCTGGTTGTAATAGTAGGTTAGGCACGTCCCCAACTTGTATTAAGCTAATAATGTACTACTACGTCACTTCCAACAAACATTCCAATTCACTAAAAAAGTCTAGGACCTACGGGGCGAGCCAAACTATTCAAGAACCGCTGATGTTATCTAACCATTTCCCGAGAAGTGCCCTCTCTTTAAACTAAATGACTATGTGTTCATTCGATTTTTACCGTCAAATTAAAAGCCTGATTTATGTATAGGCCCATTTAACCCTTTAATAAAATTATTGAACTCACAAAACCCCATTAAGATTTATGATAAACTCTAGGTCTGGATCCATGCTGAGTTCCGAGCTACTTTAAACCCTTTCCAAATAAAAAAAAAAAAAAGTAAAAAGACTTCAACACCAACTTTTCATTTTCTCCTTCCAGTTATTTCCTACCTAAAATTATAAAATGTACTCCCTTCCAGCTGAGTGACTCATGGTAGGTGTAGGTGAGAACCCAGAATCCACTCTAGCAATCAACAACAACCCAGGCGGAAAATAATTCTGTTCCGTCCCCACGTGAAGATTTGATGCACCCCTGGTGTCAAACCCACAACAAAATTTCCATCCCGGCAACGCGTAAAAAAAAGGACGCACATGAGCAACTCTAAAGAGCTAGGGATTGCCAGCTATGACCACCCGCCGGCTAAAATTGCTTTTAGTAAATTGTAATACCCGGGACAAAGAAATATGCGTGGTTGTCGTCTGCATGGCAAAGGCGAGCAACGCCCTGATACAACGTCCTCTCATCTCATCCCCGTCATCAAGCATAGTCAAACACCTTTAACAAAATGTGGAAAATATACTACAAACATGCTTTTACAAACATCCGGGAGAAAAATTAATGTCACGTCCGAGTCAAGGGGTAAATAAAAGGTGTAGAAGTAGGGAATGATGAAGGCTTTTAACAGTTTGGTATAAAATTGAATGGATTTCATTTGTTAAATTTAGTTGAATTTTTAAAGTTGGATTTCATGAAAAAATGAGACATTAATCATACTTTTACCCACAAGTCATAAAGAATTGAAGAAGTGGTAGAAGATGATAAAGCCTATCCGCCTAATATGAAAAAATTGAATATTCTACAAGCGATTTACATGTAATTGAGAGTACACTTCGCAATAATTGAAATCTAAGTGCAGTAAACTATTAACAGTTTTATTACAATGTTTTATTATAAACACTATGTTACTACGAATATTTTAGAACATTCCATCCAGTACGAATAACTTGTTTTCCTACTGTCACTAAAAACAATTGCAAACTTGTACATTTTGCATTCTTTTCCTCAAAACTTTCATTCCAAACACAAAGCTGTTACGATATAATATGGAAACGAGAAACGCACTATTATTAGACAGGAAAGTCAACTAAACTAGTATTTTGTATATGCACAGCAGTTACGTGCGGCCGCCGTTGAAATTGGTGCTAGAGTCGATCATTCGATTGGCACAAAATTACCCTTTCCAATTTGCCAATTTCCCGTCGACCTATTCGCGTATATGCAGCAATATTTCAACACCATAACAATCAGTGCACAATAGATTTGCAAGAGAAATGATATGGTTTCTCCTCTTCTCAATGAGTAAGGTGTGACCAGCGACCGTATCCGGTCCTTCCGCCCTGAAAGCCATGCAGAAAACATTTGCTTGCGATATACGGAGAAAAACACAAATCTGGGAAAACTCGATATAAGGCAGGCGACAGAAGACACGACCACGATTATAGTCCGGTGTCTTGCTATTGCGCTACCTAGCCGGGTCGCACTTGTAACTTGTAACAACTTCATAACATAGTAATACTTTATTATGTAGTCAAAACAAGCTATGACCTCTAGACTTTCTAGTTTTTGCTTAATTTGCTTTATTTGAGGTCAAAATTTTGACTTCTCGTACGATGTTGTTTCACTGATATTTGCTTGCTTAAACAGTTAGAACTTGATGTAAAGATAAAATAAAAGATGTACAATCTCCTGAAATTACTCTGCTTGAAATTGTTGCATTGCAGAAAGAATGCAACAATTTCATACAATGTTTGCGATTTTTTTCTTTCAGAATGTGCCTGTGTTTTAAGCCCAAGTTCAATTTTTAAAGTGCCACTTAATTAAACTCCCATTAAAAAGCAAACCGAATCAATCTCAACAACAGCAAAGTGTTCGTTATAATTAAAGCATTCGTAGATTTAACTTAATTCTTTGTTTGTCTTCATATAATATACACTTTATGATCTGAGCACTGAACGACACTGCTTTTGCAAAATTAAATTGAATTAAAATTTTCAAAATAAATTAGAAACAATTTGTTCTTATACTCTGTAATTACTGACAATATCATAACAATTATTGATTCTCAATTTTATTGCCTGTAGATACACCCCAGTAATAAAAAGCAAGGAGCAGTAACCTCCTTGTCTTCGACAACAATCTAGCACATTTATAAATATTTACCTAATCTCAATAGATATGAAAATCTTCCTCTCTCAATACACGACGACATTCTACGCGTTTCCCTTTACCCGATTAAACGCCTCGGGATGCTGTATAGTACACACCACAGTAGCTTGTTGCACGCCGTCTATTCATAGAAAATCATACGATGTCTGCCTCAATCGCAATTCCGAGTTTTCCCGCGGCGTTAAAATAAACTACTATCTGTTGCACTCAACTCCATCAATCTTTTCAGCCAACAAGAGAACCTACTATGTTCCAAGTACAAGAGTAAACCATCAACTTTTGTTTTCATTCCAACTCAAGCATTTTATACTTTTCATTCGATTGGCTCATATATTTATAGTATACTTGAAAGGCCTTGTCGTTAAATCGTCAGCATCGTATGATCATGAACGCTTGAATCGACCACTCCAAGTCGAGTGTTTCGCGGATACTTGCAACACGTGAAAATATAATCAACTTAATTGCGTTATTTGACAATCATCTACTCATATTTAATTGACATATGTTGCGTTAAATTGTAGATCTAATAAAAATCTTATAAGTAAAAAATAACCAATAGTTTAAGAAACGCTTTTGGGAATTTAAGGGTCGAAGAGAATTATCACGTCTCGAAGTATGTAACTATTTCCGTCTCTCGCTAAACGCGAGGGTGTAGAAACTTAAGTCTGAAGTTAGGTAGTGGTTCTATAATCTAAAATTAAATTTACGCAAATTTACACAAAAAATCGTGTTTGTGGTTGCGTTGTCGAAGTAGGAATTATAAAGTAACCTGGCCCTGGCAACAACCATTAATTGCAATTAAAGTAAATTACCTCAATCACGTGAGTTGCAAAATTTCTCCGTCTTTTAGTCATTAATTAATCGTAGTGTACGTACTGGTTACTGTCTCATTATTATCAATTCAATGAATTTAACAATTAATTATATTAATCTGGATTTAATTAATAACTATAACAATAGCATCTTTGTATTCTTACGAACATTAAATAACTATATGTTTATCGTTTGCTTTAACTGATTAATAATTTGCAACTCTACAAATAAATTAAAAAAAAAAAAAAGACCAAGGTGCACAATACCTTTGACAATAGTGCACCTACTACAAGTTGAAATTATGAAAATGCATGTTGAAGTGAAAGGTAGTGAAAACTGAAATAAATGCGAAGTTTTCCTCCCACTGCAACGATTGAGTGTACAGATTATCACAAATCAACATTAAGCAAGCATAGCATACCACATATTTCAATGCCATTGCTACATAAATATAGAAATCACACATTGTAGCACTATTTACTATACAGTACAAAGTCATTCATTGTTGGGTGATCTAGTATGCAAAGTTTACCGATGTGACGCAACGCGACAAAACCACAGGTTGAAAATAAGCCTGTGGTTTGTTTACGGCTGCATTTATGACATCCGACATAATTGCGCTCTGAAATATATTTGTGATTTGTGATAGCCGGTAATAGCAATAACTCCTCGTTGCGTATGGTGATAAATCATAGCTGGCGAGGGAGCATCAATTAGAAATTCATGACGTTGATGAGTAGCACGCGTTCGCAAAGCATTGTCGAGCATTACCAACGCCACCGAAGCGACAATATGCGTACATCGGCGTGATGCCGCATCCTTGCAGCAGAGATGAATGCTTGCTCATTCCCACCCTTTTATCGAAACAAAACAGCCGGGCACCCAGACGAACAATTCGCGTTTTGCACTCAGGACGATGACAAGCGTTTTCCATTGATGTGTGTCATTTATTAAATCGATCAAAGTGACAATCTTTCCTTGCGATTTGCAATGTTAATTCCAGCCCACCACAAGGGACACTGCGACAAAAACAGGAATATTTGATGATCCCCATCTAAGAAGGGAGGTGTGCCACGTGCCATCGTCCACGTGTTTCCCGCTAGTATTGCCACTTGAATATTCATCCATTGGGCGCCTAACGACGATTTAGTGTTCTCCGTGGCTTTCAATGACGGCGACGGTGATAATAGCGTAGGATGCAAACGCTCATCGGGCGGCGGTGGTACTCATAATAGCGCACAATTCACAAAATTACCTAGATGCGGATGCTTTATCATCCGAGTGAAGCAGAGGGATGAACAATGTGCACAATATGTTGCATAACAACCAAAGCAATTGTTCAACTTTACCAACCCCTTCGTTGATGCGGTAATGAGCATATGGAATTAACGTAAGTTTCAACTTGATATGCAAACATTTCAAAACTTATCCCGACAATAAAATAAACTATGCGTACTTTATTCAAATAAATCCAGCACTGGGCCGCAATTGCGGTTTGAGTAAATAGTAACTTTCTATTCAATGCTAACCCATGCAGTGTCCCTCTGAACGAGTTTACATAAAGAGGGTTTGTTTAGTTCGGCTTCATTTGGTTACAGGCGTGTTGTTGGTGCATTCGCAAATGATTTACTCCTGTCAAAGCGCAATAAATCTACACGCAACAAAAGACCTGAAAATCCCCAGTTTGAAAAGCCATATGTTGAATCGAAACAAGCCACTGAATAAATAAACCATCACTAACCGCAGAACGAAACATCCCACAATTAACTAATTAGTTTAACTCTCCTACAAAATTCCGCTTAATCAAATACGAGCAAATGCAGCATTAGGCAATATTTCGGAATAGCTCCTAGTGCAAGCAGAGCCGGGATGTTTTGAGTGTAAATTGCCCTTCGTGATGACTGGTTAAGCAATTTTCAAGGGGTATTCACAAACTGGGTAAATTCACCGCTGTGGGGTAACTTCCGCAGCGGAATCTAAGCAGTGATCAAACCGCATAACTCGTAAATTCCCAGCCCATTGAAAGTAAAATGCTTGCAGTTTGATGATTAAAACGTTCGTGAAGATAACTCATCGTAAATTTAAAATTATAAAAAATTACATCTCCGCGGGCGGTATAATAAGTTTATTTTATTGCTCGGGGGATGCGTAAATAATCATTGTTTGCGCGCGGGAACATGAAATATGGAAATAATTTTCATCCTGTTCCAACCGCCAAAAGGGAAGTAAGCCTCGTGCGATAAACATAAAACACTCCGTCGTGAATAAATTCTTGTTAATGTCAGAATAGTACTTCGCATATACGCATCCTGATATAAATTGCATATTAAATCAAAACACACCTTTACATTAGTTATTTGGAATCACTCCAGTTTGGCATTTACAAATGTTTGTTATTACACTATTGGATTTATTTGTTTTACATGTAGATATTATAATATTATATAACTAAACAGATAACATGTGGTTTACAAATAAACATAAATGAAATAAAAACATGCAGCTAAACGAATTCAATCAGAGCTACAATCAGTTAAGTTCAATAAGTCAATCAATTTAGTATGGATGTCCAGACGAGTCCTATAAACTAAGGAATGCATCGAGATATCAATTGTCCAATGCGCACTGAACGTGGGAAGTAAAGAATAACGAATGTCAACTAATGACCCTTCTAGGACACCTTGCACTTCAATGACAAGCATGTTTTCTTTGTTAAAATAAATACTTCTATAAATTAGAAATTTATATACGACGCATGGAAAACATAATAATGGTAGTCATATGCCTTTTCAGTTCAGTTTTATTGAGATAGAAACCTTGCCAGTTTCGGAAGTAAAAGTGAGGATAGCCAATCCTAATGCCTATGTCCTCACAGGGTCGCCGTGTGTCTAATCTTTTAACATAAGATTTCTTTGATCACGAATGATTTCAACTATTTATCATAAGAAAATGCCAAAACTACTTCAGATGCCGTGTTAATAATTTTTCATTTATCAAATAATTCATCGCCTCTTAAGCAACTCCACATCGACCAATTTACCGGTCGATAACTCTTATCCATGGCCACGAATAAACCGGCGAAAGATGAGCAAACAGCATTTACTTATGTACTTTGATTAAATCGACATGCACTGTATTGCATTACAAGAAAATGCCACAAAAAATATGTAATACATAAAGATGCCTTTGATCGGCACGAACATAAATTTCAATGCCTGAAAGCCGACACGTTCCGACACAAGATAATAGGAAATAAAAGCATTTTCTTCGTCAAATTCCTAACTTATGCACTGTGATATGACCAGTTAGGAGAAAAGCCGCAGAATGGGAGATTATCTAATCCGAGTTGTTATCTCAGCTACGCAAATGCGACACGCACAAATTCCCAGGCAAAGCAATTGTGGATATTAATTCCACGTTTACTACGTTATCGACAAATTGCACACCGTCAAAACACTCAAAAATTGAGCTTTTTCACAAAGCTCTGACATCCGAAACAATGAATCGCCGATTATTTCAATGTCACCGCTTAAACAATATAAACATACTACTCCAATGGTTCAGATATAGATCGATTCAATATCAACAATTAGTGAGCATGATTTAATTAAATCAATAGTACCTAATAGTAAGAAATATCATGCAAAATCAGATCACTTTGCAGCATGAACAATAATGTTAAAAATGAGAGGACGGCTCGACAAAGAGTTGAATAAAAAGAAATTATGATTAAATGAAGCGAATTGATGCTTCTGGCAGAATGGTTGTAACAAAAGTACTGCTTTTACAACTTTCTTTTCTCGCGTGATCGTCTAAGTGAAAATAGTGCGGTGGAATGGAGAATGTTGTCACACAGTTGCGACAAGTAATGATATGTTGTTATTAAAGGCACGAAGAAAGGATTAATATGTTGCCAAAGTTTGTCAAGTCTATTGATTGCAAATAATCTAGGTTCACGGCAGGGTGATGGATATTCTTTTATCTTAAAACTAATCTAGATCTAGCTAATCTTATCGAAATTTGAAAATGTAAACAACGTATAACCATGTGAATAAAGCATTTATAGAACAAATATATTGACAAAACATCCTTTTAACATTGCAAAATAATCCGTTCTGTAAAGAAAATTACTTAACTATCCACTCATTTTTGACAACTAAACCATGTTCGCTGCTTTGAAATAAAGAAATAATCAATATATATCGACCAAAATCAATTCATAATGAAAATCATTTAATGTAAAATTATATAATAAACAAAACTTTTAAAGTGAAATATTTCCATAAACGTTTCATTGCCCGAGCTAAACTAATCAGCTCGTAATGAAAGTAGATATGCCGGATCTAAAGAGATGATAGAAAATCTGCTGAGACAGACTGGGCTTCTTAAAAATGAACTTTTAAGTAAACTACACTACCAAATTAAAAGAACCATTTTGAAGCTGAAACTCTTCAGATCAATTTTTGATACATATATTTTTGTTTTTTTTTTGACAAAAACTATTTTTCTTTTAAATTGAGATCAATTACTACATGTAAGTAAGGTTAATTATTAATATCCAAACATTTCAAGCCTATGCAAGTAGTTTTTCTGTAATTTGTTTTTTGGATGCAAAGGCTCCTAAGACAGAGCGTGCTTTAAAAAAATTAATTATAGGTAACCATACGACCAAATTGAAAACTTTTACCTGAAATGTTCAATAAAAATAAATTTTACACTAGAAATATTATTTACAAACTATTTTTCTTTCGAATTAAGTTCAATTACGAGGCGTGATTACGCCTTATAGTTCCATCCATCCAACCCTCTTTACAAAATGTTTATCCCCCTTGAAATCAGTACATTCCGCATACAATACAATACATACAATTAAAACGTAATTACAATAAACTGCTTTCTGGATACTAGCAAACCATTAAAATAGCGATATTTTTTTTCAGAGTTATAAAAATCACTTCTTAGTGAAGCAAAAAAAAAAGACGGAAAGCCTCTCAATAAAAGTAGCTAGCAAACGACTTGCATGTCACCGCTCTCCTTGCAAGTCAACTTGTACAACTTCAGAAAAGTGAAGTGAGTGAAAGTTAGCAGCAACACACCTTCTAAAGTCAGACGCGATTGGCGAATGTACGAAGACTTTTCTTCGTGCCATTGTGAAAAAAGAGTGTATGTTTCTAATTTAAAGCTATTGTTTGATGTTGAAAGACAGTTAAATTAGGATCAGAATCAGAGTGTTTTCAATGAATTGTTGATGTTTTGAGTTGCCTATAATTACATCATGAAGGAATTCAATTAGTTATTTATAAATCTGACTAGCGGCAATTCCTAGAATCACATGTTTGTAATTAAGTGATACTTTTTTATTCTGCCTGATTGATTGTTTTTTTGTTAGTTGTTTGGGGTGAGTTTGTCAGATTACTATGTTGTGCATTGAATGTTTCGATAAAGTAGAAAGAAAAATAACAAACCGCAATGGCCGCAATATAGAGTTAATTAGCACCTACCTGCCAAGGTAAAGCGATCCATGTAGTTTATCAAGTTGACGAAACAGAGAATGAGGATGGCGACCCATTCCATTTTCCTGATGTCCCGGAGGGTGCCTGCGCCGACGGTGCCGGTTTCCACGCTTCGTAGCTCGCCATGCTCAGCATTGCGCATCAGCTCCTCCTGCGAGTTGTTGGGCGCGATCGCAGGCGGCATGTTCTTAAACTCCTTAAGAACAGTTACACTCTGTTTACTGTTGAGATCCTGGCCCGGCATATCACTAACGAGGCGCTCTCTGCTTTAGCTGTTGCCGAATCGCACGCGCGGTCGCTACCAGAGGACGGGCCGACGGCGACTGACGGAGTCCGGCGGTGAAATAGCTGCGATAGCACGCCGCGTCGATCGCATGCAACAAATGAACGGCGCACCGCGCGCCGGCCCGGATCTAACTCGGGGCGGCGCGCCACGCGGTACCCTCACAGGCGCATCTCGCGACTTTGGCCGAGATTTGCGTTTGCCGCCTCTGGTAACGGTCGCGTGCGCAGACGCCGCGCATGAAAAGGTGATACAAATAAACAAACTTACGATAGGACTGACAGCAGCCGGCCGAAAGTGATGTGCGCGTTCACCGTAGATGTGTTTACGATGAAAACTTGTGCGGACTTGCCGTCGACAGCACCTCCTTCAACTAAAGCTTGAGTATGTGGCGGGTATGCGTGTCGCGTCAGACGCCGAAGGCAGCGTGCTGCTCGTGTGCGGCCAAACGCGCATGCGTTGCTGACGCAGGATCGCCTGATGTGCGATTCCGTTATCGTGCGATTTAATGCGCGGCCCGTATGTGCACTGCGAGGCTGGTTTGCACCTGATGGCATATATTGCACTCACCGCCACTCTTCGAGCACTTCCTGTGAATGCAGATAAAAAAACACTTATTACAAAATGGTATATTTATAACAAATATAGACATGACACGCCAAGCAGATGACGAGTCAACGAGTAACATGAATCACTGCAGATCCGTGTCAGCAGTCATGAGATAGGCAACTCATAATACCAAATCAAAAACTGTTCCGCAATAAAATTGTTATTAATTAGCATCTAAAACAATTATAATAGGGTCTTAAATCAAACTCAAGCTTAAATATTAACACTTCTGAATCATTTTATAGGAACAGAAAATATGTCTGTCTCTAGGCAACTATAAGAGCGTGAAATGTGAAAAGTATAAATAATACGCACTATAAACAAATTAAAATTGTTATGTTTTTATATATTTATATACGTTTCTACGTTTAAAACGAAGCGATTAATCACGGTTTGATTAAATTTTTTTTCGAATAAAATTTGTATCAAAATGAAAATGAGGAGTTACAAGTTGCCTACGTCAATGCGCAAACAACAATGTGGTTATCTTCATCGTGCTGCAGTGCGCTTCGTTCACTGCGTTGAAAACACTAATAATTACTCTGATTACGACGCAAAATCGCCGTGATAATGCGAAGAAAATGCGCGTGATCGCGGCTGGATTATGTGAAATATGTGGTACGCTGTCCTAGTGCGCTTTATACGCCGTAGAATAGTATTAGGCATCATTTTCACAGTCTCCTTGCTCTACTGCATCTTCAGTTTTGTGGGCAAAGTAAGTATTCAATAAAAGAAAAACTAACAAACACTAAAACAAACTAACAAGCCATTGTATATTATCTTAGGGTGTTTTCTTGGACAGTGATGACTCAATTCCTATTCGCCGATCACAGCCATTTGTTTGGAGGACTTTGCAACAACACAATGCAAGTGACATTGATCTGTTATGCAGGAATTCAGTGCAAGGAAAGGTTCTAATTGTAGATGATAGAGGTAGGGCATGGAAATGCCAACCAACATGGGTCACTAATGTTTTTGTGTTTGCAGGGTATGTATGTCCAAGACATGACATCCTGCCAAATGGATGCTGCAATGATGACTTATCCACATCAGTGCAATATTCCTGTGAGACATGTAAGAATAACAACTGCTGTGCAATTTATGAGTATTGCATTTCATGCTGCTTGCATCCGAACAAGGTAATATCAGTATATCAATAAATATTCCACTATTAAATAGTATTATTTACATAATATGACATAAAACTACAAATAATTTGTTGATAATCTAGAAAAACATGCTGGAGAATGTTCTCGGCAAGGCGACGGAGCAAAACAACGTCCTCTTCGCATCCGTGACTGACCACTTCGAGCTTTGTCTCGCAAAATGCCGGACGAATTCGCAGAGCGTGCAGCATGAGAACTCGTACAAGGATCCCAAAGCCAAGCACTGCTACGGCGAGACCGCGCCTGGTGTGACTCAGGACACGAACGAAATATAGTCGAGATTTGAGACCAAAGTTAGTCAATAACTTACAAACTACTTCAAATTAAGCCCAGGTGAATGAATTGCAACTATAGACGGAAGCAGAACAGTCTCTGTATCACAATGACATTGCATAGTATTGCAATTCTGTAAAAAAACAAGTCAATGCGTCTAGGCTCAAACCATATGCAACGGCATGTTATGTATAAAATTTGGTAAACAACAATTAAAATGAGACTTATGCGACTAGATAATAAGTTCGTGCATTGCTGTAATACTTGTTTTTATTATTCGTCGTGCATTATTCTTTCTGTTTTTTTTCCACATTTCAATGTTCCCAATGTTGTTTCGAGGTCATTTTAAATAGCTGATCGTTGTTTTTACTGTGTAGAAGAATGTTATTTATACATTTTTATTTTAGCTTAGGAAATTTTATTTTTGCATGTACGTATTATTAACATGGACTTCAACTTGTTATCTCTAACTTCAAGGAAGTGTAAAAACTTTGTGATGCCTAATATAATTAAGAGCCAACAATAAATTTATTATGACCATGATTGTGAAAGTAATACTACTAGCTACTTAAATATTTTCATGGAGTTGATATAAATTAATCAAATTCATGGTGAGTTTCCCAACACGGATCTAAGTTACAATGTTTTCTAAATGTACTACACTTGCTTAGAATATGTGTATGCGTATTTTCAAAAAAAAACTTCATAACTTTGTAACTATTAAAGATAAACAAATCACACATTTCTTCAGTATCTATTCACGAATCGTTATTGCATTCAACAAAATAATCCTAATTGTGATTACGGAAGTCATGGGACACTAAAATCGAAATTAAAAAAAATCGGAGCTTTCCACAAAAATTTCGGGACCGTTTTTTTAGCACATCATGAATAGTCGGGTGCCCACGTTAATGCCCACATCGATCGGAAATTTACTGTTGCACAGTGTTATCGGTTTTTTATCTTAAAAAAAAAAAGGCTCAAACAAAAACAAAACTTGATAAAGCGCCATCAATAAATCACTTCGAACTCGTCAGTTTCATACTTTAAAATACCATTAATTACCGTGAAATATTTTAAAAGTATTTTCAAATGAACTTATTTAACGTGTACTTTATTACTCGTGTATATTTTGCTATAAATTGAACAATTCGTCATGTTGCGAAGTTGCCTACCGCATATCTAATGTTTTTCACCTATTACGAGATATTCTGGGCGATTTCAGTTAATTAAAATGTTGTCAACAAACATCAAAACAGTATGCGCAACTGATTTCAGAATTTCTGCTGACGTCATAATCTATACGGACCACTCCACACCTGTTTTCTATTTCTCGAGCGCCGCTGACTTATCAGCAGGATAGTAGAGGCAATACACCATATCCTACCAAGACCCGTTAGTGCGAGAGAGTCATGCAGAAAACTTGGCCAGACTTGGACTTTGTAACTTTTACTTAACCAGTGTTCATTGCGGAGTTTAAAGTACACGCGACACCTTCAGCTCGTCAGACTTCAGACTTGCATCGCCAGCCAGTTCGCTTACATCCCTCGTCGCCGAGACGTCACATCATGCTCAACACAGGGTAAGCTTGTTTTACAGCAGGTTAAGTATTGAGATATTCGCCTGCTGTTTACATTACTTGCATCGCTGCTTGATTCTTGTTTGTTGCCACGTTCGATGACATTCCGGTACAAGCACAATTAATGTACGATTAACAATAGACAACCGCGCGCGATTGCATCGTTTCATTGAACCGGCACAACTACGTATTTGTTTATAACTTATTCAAACTGGTTATTGACCGACTGTTGCCAAATTTAGTGGGTTTTTTTTGTGTTTATGAATGGTAATTACCTAATGAATTATGCTTTGTAATATATGAGATAATCAGTAATAAGGATACTGCTGTTAATGCACAGTTGTTACTTTGGCTCTAATTGAATACAGATTGTGTGATTATGTGCTGTTTTGATAAGAATGTTTTTAGGAAGTTAGCCGGCCGCACGATTTTCGTGACGGGCGCAAGCCGTGGAATCGGTAAAGCTATCGCTTTGAAGGCGGCACAAGATGGGGCGAATATTATTATTGCCGCTAAATCAGCAGTGGCACACCCCAAACTCCCAGGGACAATTTACACAGCCGCAGAGGAAAGTAAGTAGTTTTATGGACGTGAGAATCAAGGTTATGGCCAATCAAGATGGCCGTTGAAATTTCGAAACTCATTTACTCACCGATTGTGTATTTTCTAGTTGAAAAGGCTGGTGGCAAATGTCTTCCATGCATCGTAGACGTCCGTGATGAGGCCCAAGTTCGATCGGCAGTTGAAGAAGGCGTAAAGAAGTTCGGTGGAATTGATATTCTCGTTAACAACGCATCCGCCATTAATTTAAGCCCAACGGACCAAACCGACATGAAGCGATATGACTTAATGCACCAAATTAACACTAGAGGCACGTTCATGACGTAAGTCAAGAAAAGTTTTCTATTTATATAAACTAAATAAAGCTAATTTGTTATGTTTTCTTCCAGAACTAAGGAATGTCTTCCCTACTTGAAGAAAAGCAAGCACGCACACGTCCTCAACATCTCTCCGCCTCTTAATATGCAATCCAAATGGTTCACCAATCACGTCGCATACAGTATGGCCAAATATGGAATGTCCCTCTGCGTGCTGGGACATCATGAAGAATTCCGCTCTTTGAAAATCGGTGTGAACGCACTATGGCCTCGTACTGCCATCCAGACAGCCGCGATGCAGATGCTTTCTGGCGGAGGATCCATCAGCGCTTATCGCAAACCGGAAATCATGGCTGACGCAGCCTACACTATCCTCACACAGGACCCTTCGAAATGCACTGGTAATTTCTTCATTGACGAACGTGTGCTCTTTGAGAACGGAGTTAAAAACTTCGATGCCTATGCATGTGATCCTAACAACAAAGACAACCTCATGTTGGACTTCTTCCTTACTGAGGAGCAAGCAAAGCCTTGTGTAGGCAGTAATGCTGGTGAGACCAATATGATTGATGGTATTCAACAGGGACCTTTTGGTGGAGGTGAGAAAAAGAAGGCAGCGCCAACTGGGCCGGTTGATGATGTGGCTGGGATCTTCAGGGTGATTGAGGCTAATCTGAACGAGGAGCTTGTCTCCGGGACTCAAGCAGTCTATGCTTTCAATGTTACTGGTAAAGAGGAAGGTAAATGGTTTGTGGACTTGAAGAATGGTGCCGGTAAGTGTGGACAGGGTGAGCCACCAAGCACGCCTGATGCTATTCTTACAATGGATGGGAAGAACTTCTTTGCGATGTTCACTGGAAAGACGAAGCCAGCTACAGCGTACATGTTGGGAAAGCTGAAGATCTCTGGCAATTTACAAAAGGCGATGAAACTGGAAAAGTTGATGGGCAAGCTAAAGGCCAAGATGTAAAATACATGCTGATATTACATCTTAATTGTTTATGAATTTTTATATAATGTGTAAGTTAGTCGGAGGTGAATCTACCTTTTGATTATTTTAATTGTATTTTAAATATTTGTAAGTTGAAGTAAACATTTTTACGATTTATTTTTCTATACTCTTTTTTTTTTCATTTGGAATCTTACCTTGTTCTTTGGAATTTTTCATATGAAGAGGGATTGACCCTAAATTGCTTGTGTGCTTTCTAGAAAATTGAGTGGTTTGACAATTTTCATCACCGGAGCATCCCGTGGGATAGGGAAAGCAATTGCTTTGAAGGTAGCTAAGGATGGGGCCAACATCGTCATTGCTGCCAAGACAGCTGAGCCACATCCCAAATTAGGAGGGACCATCTATACTGCAGCTGTCGAGAGTAAGCAAAGTCTAATAGCGAAAGCTATTAGACGAACGGTCGCACTGAGTCCGGCCGATTTTAAAGGAATGGATTGAATGAAATTTGATAATTTCCAGTTGAAGCAGCTGGGGGAAAATGTCTTCCGTGCATCGTCGACGTCCGCAATGAAGAACAAGTCCGCGCTGCTGTACAAAAAGCAGTCGAAACCTTCGGAGGCATTGATATTGTTATCAATAACGCCTGTGCGATTTCCTTGAGCTCCACTGAAGACACCACGATGAAAAAGTATGACTTGATGAACACTGTGAATGCCAGGGGTGCCTTCCTGGTGTAAGTTTTACATCTTCAGCAAATGCAGCCCACATTGTTACTATATAAAATTGGTTTATAGGACAAAAGAATGTTTGCCTTACTTGAAGCATTCTAAGCATGGCCATGTCTTGATGCTCTCTCCTCCACTAAACATGTCTCCGCATTGCTTTAAGCCCTTTGTAGCCTACACCATCTCTAAGTATGGGATGTCTATGAGTGTTCTAGGGATGCATGAAGAATTCAAAGAGTTTGGTATTGCTGTTAATGCTCTATGGCCACGTACTAGTAAGTTCTCTTTCAGAAATACAACTTTATCTTGCCAATTCTAATTGTTAATTTCGTTGTAGTCATCCACACAGCTGCATCTCACATGCTCACTGGTGTAGAAGTTTTTAGATATTGCAGAAAACCTGAGATAATGGCAGATGCTGCTTACATTATTCTGCTGCAAGATCCAAAGACTTGCACTGGTAATTTCTTCATCGACCAAGAACTTCTTTTGCAATATGGCATTAGGGAATTTGATGATTATGCTTGTGATGGGGATACTAAAGACGACTTGCTTATTGATGTGTTTGTTGATGCAGATGAAAATCCTACAATGGTCCTGTCCATGTTGTAAATTGATAAATAAGGATTCCACTTTTTTAAGTTTCGAGAATGTTTAACGGATGAATGTTTAATGTTGAGTGTAATATACAAACTTCAAGTTACCTATTAATACTAATAACTAAATATACTAACAAAATAACTAATAAATAATTCAAAAATATCAATTAATTGAAGTCAAAGTTTAAAGTTTCATTATTGCGCATGCGTATTAATTCAATTGTTTTGTTTATGTCAAATTGTTATCAATGTCTACTCTTTCTCCAATTCAAACATGCAGGATTATTTCTAATCAACTTGGCAAACTACAGTTCTTGTTCCTGCAGCAGATCCAACAGATTACGTTACAATGGATTCAAGTTACGAGTACGTAAACCAATGTAAACATCAGCGCGCATGATTTCTATCACATGCATTAATCTGAACCTCGTTCGAGCAACCAGTGTGTTATGTCAAATTGATTCCTGGAAGAAAACGCAAACAATACCCTCACCTTTTCCTAATCGTTGTCTTCTTACCAGTTCGGAAACAAAGCAGCATTGTATCGTACCGATCCCACCAATCTTTGCCTTCCGATTCTACCCACTGGGCTCATCGTGCATACCTGTGCTAAATACGTGCAACACAGTTCAACGCGGAGCATCAGCCGGATAAGCGACATCAGCGGCGTTGAACTCGCGTATTTGCACATCGGGGGCTTGCCGCGTCGCACGCCTGCTCGAATGAAAGCATTCTCAGCGCACCAACGCCAGCGACACTAGTTTTCCGCATAACCAGCACTGATGTTCACCAAGAAGGCCAGGTGCTTGCAACGCTCCGCGCCCCTGTCCAAGTCATGCTGATCTCGCTGTTTTCCAGGTTGGGAGGCTTCCGCATACCGTCGACTCAACGCGACATGGACGTGCCGATTACCTCTGACATCGTACTGCTCAGCGGCAACTCGCACCCGGAGCTCGCCGACCTCATCGGCAACAGGCTGGGCGTAAAGTCCGGTGGCTGTGCAGTCTACCACAAGACCAACCGGGAGACGATGGTGGAGATTGGCGATTCAGTGCGAGGCAAAGATATCTACATTATTCAAACTGGCACCAAGTATGTTAGTTAATGGACATGAACATTTCCGTACAAGTTTCATGTTACTCTTGTTTGATTATTTGTAATGCATCATTGCAGGGATTGCAATAACAATATCATGGAGCTATTGATCATGGCCTATGCTTGTAAAACCTCTTCAGCAAAATCAATTGTTGCAGTGATTCCATACTTGCCTTACAGCAAGCAATGTAAGATGCGTAAGAGGGGCTGTATTGTGTCAAAGTTGCTTGCAAAGATGATGTGCAACTCAGGACTCACTCACATTATTACAATGGATCTCCACCAGAAAGAAATCCAGGGTTTCTTTGAGTGCCCGGTTGATAATCTCCGTGCCAGCCCGTTCCTATTACAGTACATTCAGGAATGTGTAAGTGATTGCTCAGATTGTAGTGCAAGCTTGAATGTAGACCAAATATTCGACGAACACACTGATATCTGTGACTTACTAATTTTAGATTCCGGATTATCGCAATTCGATAATAGTCGCACGCAATCCAGGCTCTGCGAATAAAGCTACTTCATATGCAGAACGGCTTCGTCTAGGAATTGCTGTAATCCACGGTGAGCAAAAAGGAGCTGAATCAGATGAAGTAGATGGACGATATTCTCCACCTACATTGCCACGCTCACGAACTATGGACGCCGGTGTCGGCGTACCTGTCCATCCAGCCAAAGAGAAGCCACCCATTAATGTTGTAGGGGATGTTGGTGGCCGTATTGCCATCATGGTGGATGACCTCATCGACGATGTGGCATCTTTTGTGGCTGCGGCAGAAGTGCTCAAAGAAAGAGGCGCGTACAAAATCTACGTCTTGGCTACTCACGGTCTTCTTTCATCAGATGCTCCGAGATTGATTGAGGATTCACCAATCGACGAGGTATATATATTAACAAGTAAATCTACTCTTCATTCATTCCGATTTTGTTCTGTCACAGGTGGTTGTAACAAACACAATTCCACACGACTTACAAAAGATGCAGTGCCATAAAATTAAAACCGTCGACATCTCCATTCTTCTCTCCGAGGCAATCCGCCGCATTCACAACAAGGAGTCAATGTCGTACCTCTTCAAAAATGTTACGCTCGAGGACTAGCTGCAAGGGTGTAAAACATTTCATTTATTTTTCACATTCGAAGAGATATTTTCCAAAATTTGTTACATATACTAAGCGTAAGCATGTTGGGGACAAGAGCACGACTAGGACAAGGTATCAAAGGTGACAGTATCAAGCATACAGTATTTTGTGTTAATTTGGTTCATGCATTTGTTTACAATCCTTCTTTACTTCTTAAGTTTTCACGCTGTTTTTTAGTTTGAATCGCCGTAGTTCACGCTGCAGAGACGAATTCGTTTCATTATCAAATCATTAGTGAATATGACTCTGTTATGATTAGTTAAATTTAAAAATTCTATGAGTCTCTAGGTTGCTACGAAAGAAACGATTATCTGTAAGAGTTACTATATGATAATAAAATGGAGTAGATCAAGTCACAATCGTTGGTCCCACAAAAGTTGCAGCGATTGATTGATTTAGTTAAAAATCTTTTATTGTTTATCTTCCCTTGGTAAATAGCCTTACATTTAATAAATTTGTTCATGTTTTACCTAGTTATTACAGAGTTCATCTCTAATCAGTAAGAAAAACTGAGATCACAAGGAAATTAGTATACATTGATTGCAGCAGCGCTGATTTCATGGTTGAAAATTACAAAACTTTAGTTAGTTTAAGTACAAATATCAACTGCGGTTTATTAGAAAATCTACAGCAAACCATTCAGAGCAATTTGCACGAGTTTTATATCATATATGATACCCCTATGATGTTTAATGGCATAGTTATCTTATGAACTTGACCATCATACATCATTTGATGCTATGATGTATGATGGTCAAGTTCAACTAAACTAACAGAATACAGTGGAAAGTCACATTGTCAAACAAAGTCAGACATTGGAAAGTCAAGTATGATATAATATTGTCATTTTAATTTCTGTTTCCATTTCCATGTTACTTGTTAATTAAATATCTCCTTCGCTACTAGCCTATTCTAATCAGTATCCTACATGTTCTACAACTTGCTTTCTTAACAGAATATAGAAATCTACTAGGATACCGTCCTATCAGCTAAGTTTACTGCCCAACACAAATCTAACTTTCTTTGGCTATGCGTTCTGCAAATAAATATGCATTTAGATGTGTTATCTGTTTCCCGTCAATTGATTTGCTGTATGATGTGTTGAATGTAGCTTTGGCAATCAATTGCTGAATATTGTAGAATACGACTTGGTTGCTGGTTTTATTCGCAGACCTTTTTCGGTTACATGTTTGTTGATGTTTTGATTAATTACACGCCTGAAACATTCCTTAATAGTTACATCGATCCAGTAGATACTTGTACAAATGATTATTTACAAAATATTAGCATAGTTTTATTAAAGGTTCTCGTCGTTCATGGACATGAACTCCAATCTAACCGTCGTCAAATTCTCGAAATTGAGAAAACGTCGAAATCAAGCAAAAGGGTAAACGTAATAACTAAGCGTTTATCACAATTGAATTATTAAATAATTTTCCATACCCATTCGAATAAATTTTTACCGGCCCTTTTTGATTTAATTCATTAAACGTTGCTAGAATACTTTTTAATTTAGACTTGAATATGATATAGTCCCAGATTTCCGGCTGCGACGCGTTCATTATCTACTCTTAAACGCATCGCTTTTGAATATTTTCAGCAACTTTTCAAAGCCACGTTCTGGAGGCGGCGGCAGTTCAGGCAGCTGACATGGCACCTTGAAACGTTCGAACTTCTCCTTAACACTCGCAATCAGTTGGTCTTTGTATCGATAGGCTGTGTTGTCAATCGTACTCGCTGTATTGATGCAGTCATCTCCACCGAATTCGCAGATGCGGTAGTGATGCAGGATGGCGGAGTCAGCAGGCACGTTGAAGGTGCCATGTCCTGGAATATACTCCCACACGAAGTGGTTACCAGCCTCCACTACCAATTCCGGCAAACAAATGTATTTCGACCGCTGCTTATGCGGATGTAGTTTTGTTTTCCGGCGGACTTTTTTCATGGTGACCAATCCAGCAGCCACGGGGTCATGACTCTCGTAGACAAAGTCTCCGTCGCCCCATTGGAGGTAAAAGAACGCGTTCTGGAATGAGAAGGAGCCGGTCGACCGCGTGTTGATTCTCGTTGAGAGAAAACTGCAAAAACCAACGTTCTCGGTGAAAAATTTGAAGTCTGCTGAGCGGACGTGGATGGTAAGAGAGCAGGAGGTAGTAAGGGTATGGTTTTTTCTTACTCGACTAACTGTGGTAGAGTGTCGTTATGCCGGGGTATGATGTACTCGTCCAGATCGATGAGCAGTACATGTGTGTATTTGTACATGCTGCGGTAGAGGCAGTCGTTGAGTGCTGCGAAAAGACCTTCGGTACGGATCTCCTTCTGAGACACCATATTGAGCTGCCATGGCAGCAGGCTTACTAATCCGCGCTTGACGTAGTCGTTTAAAATGCACCCGACTTGTTTTCCCACGGTATGATTATAGAACGTGAAGTGTTCCACACCCATGATGCGATTCAGTTCGATGAATTCCAATATTTGCAGTGCCTGCGAATAAACCGAGCATGCTTTATAAGCTTGCAACTTAATTAATTGGGTCGGCTACGTGCGCCGGTTCTGGGCAATTCAAAGAATTGCGGATGTTGTCATAAAATATTGCGTCTAAAGTTGGTGCCACATACCCGGTTGTAGTCAAAGTGCAGTGGCTTCACGCAAACCGCAAACTTTTTCGATCGATTCCTATCATTTGGCGTGGCGAAGGATTCGTTGAAATTGTTGACCACGATGAGGGTATTTGATGGAGGAAACTTTACTTTGGACACGATGGATACGTAGTTGGGCACCGACTGGTTACGTTGCATTGGACACATTACGAAACACGCGCTGTATTTGAGATTCCAATTTTCTCGGATAATCTGTAAGACATCGCATACGTTCCTAAAAATTTCTAACATTAGGAACCACTTACTTTTATTTTAGCAACCACTGTTTTGCTAGTATGCGTTGTTCCATTGGTCTCCGCGGACTTGTACCACAGCCTGCACCAGACCCTTTCTGGCCCTCGCATTTTTGTAGCTCCAATGACACGGATCGCTCGTTGGCCCTTCCGGTTGTCGAAGAATGCGGAGAACACGTAGAATTTGTACCTGTGGCCAAGTGCCAAGTGCCAAGGCATTAGCATTAAAACACGAGCAGTCACATGTAATCGCTATTAATTAAAGCGGAATGAATAGGAGTAAGTGGAAAGGGCTGGTACTAGAGCGGCTGGAGAAGGCGGGATGTCACCAGAGGGTAAATTGGCATCATTTGCCGTTGGGAAAACAAAGAGTTTACCTAGTGCCGTTCACAGTCTGCCAAGTGCCATCCATTGGAACGCTGTTGTTAGAAAACGAAGGGAGTTGGCCTTCGGTGAGCACCTCGCGTTCATTCACGGGGGTGTCGGCACGCGCGTGCAAGGGCGCAGGATGTCGACCAAGCAAGACTGCGCCAATTGTGTCTTCCCGAAGCGTACGATCGTTGTTATTCATTCTTATTGATATGTAGTCATCACTCTAAAACAACCGAAACCACTTTACTGCCACCATTATAACACAAATTTATGGATTTGTCGAATGGATTTGATAGTCCAACAAAAGTTTCAAACTACACAATACTCTTCTACTTTCTGTCGCAATGGTAAACGTTTCTTGATCATTGTTTGGCTGGGCAGAAGTTAGATTTGGACACTATGTTTTAAATTACTTGTTACCTATAAACTTTTCCATCGTCTGGTACCCTGTTATTAGTTTACTTTGCCTCCAACTTTGTAGAAACGTTCAACAATCAACTTCTTACATTCAACACTAAGCTATTGTAAACGCCGAACAAAATAAACTCGGCAGTTTGAGACGTATGGTCCACGTCAAAGAAGTTAAAGTTTTCTTGGTCTCGCGACTCTTATCCCTCATATTGAAATTCGAAAAGTTTGCGATCTAGCGCGTGGTGACGATGCGAAAAAGAAGCGGCCAAGGACGACGATGAAATATGAAGTTACCTGAACATGTTGTGATACGTACGGGCATCGTGCTGCTCCATGGAGCATGCAAAATGATAGGGCGGATCTGTGAAAAGATCCCTCGATTTATTTATATTTTATGCTTATTTTTATATGGGTGCCTGCTTCGAGTGGAAAAACTTTGTTAAACTCTATGCACAATGGTTGGATCACAATGGCATGTTTTTAGTGAACTAGGTCTTATATTGTATTTTATTCAATAGTTATGGGTGTTTGGAATGGGCTTGTAGGATTTGAGAAATTTGTACTTGAAAAAAATTGACGTGTCTTTATTTATTTCCCGCCAGAGAATACGAAGTATTCATCTATAAAATCTTACTTTTTCTAGTGTTTTTGTACCATTTGCAATGGTATCACGTCCAAATAATGATGTCACATAAAACTTTACTGCAAGTTCTGACTTCAAAGCGAAAAGCACCCTCCACGCGCGATAAATAAACGGAGTAAATACACGTATACCTTCCTAAAGGCAGAAAATTTCATACGTTCGTAAAAATGTGAGATTACAGACGAAAGATATTTCAATCTTTCAGGTGCTCCATACTGCTGTGACTCAGTATGAGGCTGGGCCTAAGTGGTAGAGAAGGTAATCGAAGCAATAAATCCAGATCGATTTCGAGCGTTTTATTCCACTTGGCGAAGCTTAATAATGGATGAAGTGGATCGGCGAGGCGGTGGTGGGTTTTGGCGATGCTTGGCAAGGGTATAGAAAGCATACACGAGTACCTCGAGTAGGTGGGTCAATGATACTCAATCTTATTACGGAAATATCGCACGAAAAATTGAATAACCGAGATGGAATAGTAAAATAGAATACCGAGTGCGGCAGCGGGAAATTGCTGGCGCGAATGGAAAATGAATCTGGAAGGTTGTAAAAGCCTAATCGAAATGGCGATAGAAGCTTGCAAAGTCCACGCGTCACATACAATATGGTGAGTATTGGACTGATATCGAACGGGTGGGTAATTACGATTGCAGCGAGTTGCTTAGGCGTAATGAGCACGGAGCATATTAATATATTGATTGGAAATCGGGTGAGATCTGGAAATTGTAGGAGACTTCTAGCATTCATAAAGAGATGAACATAAATGATGAAGAGTTGCAGAATGAGCTAGAACCGCATTTTCAATTTGAATCAAATCAATATTCTGCAGACATAATTGCTAGTACAATATTATACTTCTTTATTTTGAATCATTATCTAAAAACAAATTCATAAAAATTTATATGGTTCACTTCAAGTTTAAATTTTAATGAAAATCATTACAAATTTATATTGTATTCTATTAGGGTAGCTTCTAAAAGTCTATATCAAAATTGATAATAGTTCTAAATTTGATGACAAATATATGAAAAGCCAATAAAATCTTGATATTTCAAATCATATGTTGGTTTATTTATATCATTCTAAGGGTAAATAGAAACAATTCTCTTTGTTTTGGATCATATCAAGCTTCTTGGATTACATCACTATCGATAATGACAGAAATCAATACGGAATTGACATAGAACATTTTCTTTCTTCAATAATTCAGAGAGATATCACTCAGATCATAAATTTTGTCTTCACGCTGACCCAATTTTGAAGCGAACAAGGCGTATCATGGATGACAGCTTCATCACCGTATTGCTTCAACATGCCAATTAGATACCAATACTTGGCCCACATAAATCATATCACAACAAACAATGAATAATTTAGAAGCACGCCTAGAAGCATGCATGAAATGGTTGAATAAATTGCATAGGACGCAGTGCGACAGGTGAGCAGCGACATAATTTGCCCAGCACTTGTTTGCATATCGATTTAACGATTATCTATTACGTTAATCGTCAGCTTGCGATTGCAATGACTTGGGTGATCCGGGGTATTCAGGGTGTGACGAAAGTAAACAAGGCGATTTGATCGTGATAGTCTTGCCATGGTTTTAGGAATGTTTACGAGAGGCTCTAATTTGTTTGCACTTGTGAAGGTCTTGCTTGCATTAAGATATAAACAAAAAGGATCTTTGCATTCGCGAACGTAAAATTGTGGAAGTAATTAATGTTGTGTAATTAAAGTATTGACATTGTCGATGGAATAATTTTTGCCTGATAGACTGTTTCAACTTGGGAGGAAATATTTATTTAAGGATCAAATGCTAGATTGGTAAAACAATCGAACTTTGTTTTTATTTTTTCTAGACATTTAAATCAATATTACAATTTTCATGGCCGCCTCATAAATATGGTTTATTAGATATTATCAATATTGTTTTATGTACGTGGTGGGTGTGCCTAAATTCTCTGACAACTGTCAGATAAATCTCCACCAATCTTTTTGTAAAAACACAGTCCTAACCAAATTTTACACTCCGTGGAATTAAATCAATTTTTTGACGTATTAACTACTACTCTGAATTCCACCCACAATGGCCGTGTCCTTTCTTGGGGAGAACTATTCTCTCAATCGTTTTATGGCATGCGAGGAGGAGCGCCACAGGATGATGATCGAGGAGAGATTAGCTGAGGTCTGGGAAGGAGAAGAGCGATGCATCATGCCCATTTCACAGGAAGCCGCCGACCGTCTACGCTTGGTGATAAATTGTGTAAAGAAAGCCTTCCACTTGGGGTTCGTGCCCCTGCTCATATACCTAGGGTGGACTCATGGACCTGATAAGGGCCGTCCACCGTTTTCCTTCACCAATTTCTTTGGATTCTACTGATCGCATCAAAGCGTAAATTGTGATCATCAAAATTTGTCGTTTTGGACCCAAATTTCTACATTTATTGCTACACAATGGTACTGAATTGTGAGGATATGATAGTCCTACCTGCATGACATCATCATACTCCCCACGATCTTGCTGTCGATGGTGGTAGGTCAAGGATCCATGCCTTACAAGGACACCACCGCCTCGTCCTCGTTCATCAATGAGGAAGATTTCAGTGAAGACAATGATTCCGAATACAGCAAAAAACATAACCACAATGAAGAAGGACATATTTGCTCTTTGTTTGTTCCTCATCGCCATGTAACGTTTGCTGCTTTTGCTGTTACCACCGCTGGACGCGCTCATCTTCTTAAACCTGTAACAATGATCATAACAATCTCTTAAATTGTGTATTTCTTCTTAATAAATTTTTGTGTGCTTCTATTAGCAAGCACGATTTATTCATTTAGTTTCCCGAATGCGACAACGCACCGATGCAGCGAAAACAAATGGTTTCAGTTAGAAAAAATACTTCTTGAATTTCAAGGGTCTTGCAACCTGCACATAAAGCGTTCCAGGAAAAGTAAACAAACCTAGACCAGCGCTAGTTTTGGCGACGGACGTGTTGGACGTTAATGGAATTTAAGTCGCATTTACTATCCACTAGCAGTAGCAATAAGTGGCAATTGTGGCAATAGCACTAGATGGATACAGACTTTGTTTTGCCTCCTTACATTTTTCCTGATTGCTCGTTATTTTACGGCAGGCGGGACTCCTTTTGTTTGCACCCATACCGAGTGTTTGTGTTTCCGAGATGCTTGTGGAAGAATCTCAATGCAAAGCGATAAAGAGCAAGGTTTAGAGTGTGGAAATAGTTGCAACTTGACACCTTCAAATAGTTTGGTTTCGAATTTTTGTCCGCACTCTTATCTTTTTTCTCGCGTGTAGCTTATTTGTTTTGCGCGTTTTACCTGAGTTGCGAGACTTTAGGAACACTTTGTTGAAAACTTGTGTTGTGGCTGTTACAGTGTCTTGTTTGTGCTGCAAGTACTGAAGAAACCACTTAAGCCAATTCGTTTTATTTCTTTTTATTTAATCTATTTTTACCTACTACAATTAAATTGTTTCTATTTTTCAATAAACGCGCTGGTTTTTCAACCCTTGAAAACAAGCTTACCGCATTGACGGATAATTTTTGCCAAACCAATAATATATAAAATTGGCAATCGATTAAATTAATTTCTCTAATAAATATCAAACTTTACTCAAACTAGGTTTCGGATGTTGAAGTGTAGTTCAAAATGAATTTAGATTATATAAAGGATTGAGTCGGTTTTTTCAGTTCGTAAAAAACTCGGACTTCAAATTCTGCTAAGAGTATATCCAATAATATATATTCTCAGTGAAGCACACCTACCTTAACAATTGCTAATAATCAAGGTGGTTGATAATATATATATATATATATATATATATATATATATATATATATATATATATAATGTTTATAATAATTGTATTTTTTGTGATAGAAAACATGAAAAACATAAGCCAAATTAATATACATGTTTCCTTTCTTGCAACCACAAAAGACAATAAATTAGTTTACTAACCAGTTTGATTACGAGTTAGTTAATTCAAATTTGGTTTTCATCAGCCAACAACATGTATTTGATTGATGTTTTGAAGGCATTGATTTGGTAATACAAGCTACTTTTGCATCAATAATACCCTAAATCTACGAACAAATGCTTGACTGTAAATCAACAAAGGAATTAATTCATGTTTGCGCGTACTGCTAGTTGAAGTTTATGAACCGGAAAATACAGCGTTGAAATGTAGAAGGTGCTTGCCGCCTACGAGTACCTGCAGCAAACTCTGCAGTTATATATCATCTCGACAAGAACTGCCACCATGTTGAGTTACTAACCGTCCTTAGATGAAAAAAGAACTTTATGCAATCTGGGTCCTGACGCAACGAGAGTGTCGCATTTTCGGTATCTAACGTGCGTAATTTTATTATCATTGGACGTGAGGCGTCGTTATGTCGGGCAGTTATAGCTGGTATGTTTGGCGGTTCCTTGAATTTGCAATTTTGCCACGCAGACGTAGCCCATTATCATCGCTGCTCCCAGTTTCATTTGCATTTTATTCGAGTTTCAATTACACCGGGAACGGACGGAATGGAAATATGTACACGGGGGCGTAATTGAATTGTCCGGATGCATGTCCAATCGGAATAAAATTGTAATGAATAGTGTAGGAAATTTTCCTAGATGGCAAATATAGGTACAAATGCTGGACATGTTCAACTAGGGTTGTGCACGTTGGAAAGCACAGTTTAGAGTAAAAGATGACAGGATGGACAGAGCTAGAAACATTATGGTTTGGGATGTTGGAAGTTGAATGCTGAAGAGTTTCGGAAGCGCAGCATCTGGTAGAGTGATATTTTGAAGTCTAAATAGGCTACTAAAAGTTTGAATATTGTAATGATTTTGTATATGTTATGTGGCGTGATGTTATTTTAATAAAATTGTTTTTTTTTTGTTGTTGTTTTTTTTTGTTTAATGTAGCAAGTATTTTACCGATTGAAGAAATTTGTTTGTTATTTTAAAACAATACCTTTCTATCTTCTTTTAAACTTGTTTCATGTTAGATAATTAATTTTGTTTTTTAATTTCTATACGAAATATTTTATATTCCCCCTTGACTTCTACACCCTGTTGCGTTTTCATTTACCTAATTATGCGGCAAACAGCTGAAGCTATTAAAAGCACAGAGCATAAATTGAATTGCCCGCGACTATAACCATCCCCAACAAAAAAACACATAAAAACGGACTGGAGTCCTTCAACTCGGATATGAATGAACATGAAGATTAATAAGTTAGTCGCCCCGGGGGAAAATGCACATTACCACTACTCGAAAGAGCGCTCGCACCGGAAACACAACGCGATTTGCAATGAATAATGCAAGGAAAACATGCGGTAAAAAGTTGGAGCTGTGAGTTTCGTCACTCGATGTAGTGCAACACGCAAAAAAATCCACCACGTACAAATTATTTCTTTGCAAATAAAAGAACATTACCTCAACATTATCCTAACGTAGACAATAGAAAACAACGATGCCCGAAAGGACAGAGATAAATTTACGTCGTAGGTAAACTAATATCAACGTGGAAGTTTTCCATCCCTCCTCAGCATTTATGCAATGTTTATACCGCGTTCATTCTCTTATTCATCTGAATCACTTAACTGCCTAAGTTGTCTCGAGAACTACAACTCGGTAAACTTTCAAACCATCAATTTAAAGCGATGCCGAATGGCTTTAATATATGCTCTAAAGTGTACTGATATTTATGCTGTTTCGCAATTTGCATCCGCATTTCTATAGAAGCCAAACATCCACGCGGAAAACGGCTATACCGATATGAAGACGTAATGAAAAGAAAGAGGGTAAACGGTTGGGGCGAAACGACGCGCGATAATGGTGGAACGCTAAACGATGACTTTAATAAAGATCTTATCTAGCGGTTATTAAAAAAGTTGCAGGTGCAGTTGCTAGAGATACACACGCCTAGGACGTGAACAAAGTATGAAACCTCTTTCGGAGCAAAATGATACATTTCTAATTCGCTCATAATGCCAGTGTGTATATTTTATTACGGTGTAAATTTAATTTCTTCATGGCGTGATGTTAATTGGACGTGTAGTATACACTGACCTGGAAACTTCCGAGTAGGGTGTTTTTATACTTGCGATGGTGGTGAGGATACAACAGAAGACGCAACTACGTTTTGCTAGTGCGCATCCAGTTGCACTGTTATAATTAGTCTCACAATGAAATAATTACAGTATTCAAGCGAAATATCAAATATTAAGTTACCGTAGTTGTGCTATACTTTATATATTTGCTTTAGGCTTTTGAAGAAGACTCATGAAAACACGTCAAAGCTTTCCAGAAGGAAATGTAAACGCAAAGCACCTTGCCAACCAGTCTGCCAACAGACACATTTCAATTAGATCTTATCAGCTTCCCTTCAGTGGCAACACCAGCCAGCGAACGTGCACAGAGAAAGGGGAAATCAAACAGGCGCTCACAATGTCTGCGAGCTCGAATGTGTTTCCCTCGGCGTACGAGCAAATTTGAACAATGCCAGTGTTACGAAATTCGCGCATTTCATGACGCTCGCCGGCGGTGCCGCTTTCAGTCATTCGATGATTTGCCGCCGTTTACCGTATTTTCACAGCAGCAGCAAAATCCATATGGTGCGCATTGACTTTCATCCATCATTTTCGTTCCTTCCGCAACTGATTTTGCACCCTCACACCCTAACTCAAACAACAATCAGTGAATTATATTTCCCGCCCACACTGACTGCATGACTCCACGCGGTGCCTAAGTTCATTAGGAAATTTGCGCCCAAAAACCAATTGCAATCACAAAAATTGAATTTTCTTTGAATTTGTCAAGGGTCCGTCTTTCAATAAAAAAAAAAAAGGTATGGATACAAATGCGTTTTTTTTGGCGTCATTTCCATTATTCCTGCGGCTGTATTTTTCAATTTTCAACGATCGTTCATCTCCCTTCTACGGTACGAACACGCTTTGGGTAAATTGCTTTATATCTTGTCTAAAACGCAGTTGCCTCCAACACGAAACAACTTTAATCCAATGCACTCGTTTTTGGGAAACAATGAAGAAAAACTCGGCGGAAAACAAAGGTTGAGGAATTTTCTAATTTTCCGCTTTACCGCATAAGGTACGCGGGCGCCCAGAGTGACAATTTCTCATTGCTCTACTCTTCGTTCTGCAGTCGCAAAAACAACTCATTCCGCTGTTTACCAACAAAATTGTCTGATTTCTGAGTGCTACCCGGATGCACTTTACCACGTTAAGCAACTTTATTCAGTGATCCAACAGTTTGACTAGAGTTACCACAATGTGTTCATATTAGTGTGTTTTCAAGCCTTTTCTGCCCTAAATTGAATTACCGAAAGTCTAAACATGACTTGCTAGGGACAAATATTTCTCTAAAAGAAAAGCTTTTCCGATTTAAGCACGCACAACGACCTCCGGGAAAACGTTATATTGTTGCAGTGAATTGAATTTGCATGTTAATTCTCTCAAATGCAGCCAACGGGACGATATTTCGAAACAAATCCTCATAATCCAAACAAAAAGGTGTTTATTGCAAAAATAAAAAAGGATTATGCAAATACTATCTGAATTTTTAATGCAAGCAGTTTTCTCTATCAGTTTTCAAGGTTTTAAGTGATGCAAATATAATTCCCATCGACTCTAGGTTCATCAAGACCTTCTTCGAGATTTTTTCTCGTCTGGCAGAGATTTAAGCGGCACCCTTTCGTATTCGATGGCCATTAAACAATCGCGTAACAAGCACGTGCTGAGCGCATCTATTATGTTAAACATGGAAAGTCAAGCGCTCATTATGCCAACGACTTACTTGAACCTGCAACCACACACGCCCTGCACAAATGCTCATCACCCTCACACAATCCCAGCAAATGCATAAACCAGAGCAATCTCTTCATCTGCATACTTGTACAAGTTAACAAGGCTGATGGGTTGCCGAAACCAGAGTGGCAGTAGACGAAACAACCCTCGACGCTGCTTGACAAAAGCATTACGAATTCATTGATGATCTTCAGTTGGCTGGCATATAAGCCATCCAAAGCTTGGCACTTAATTAATATAGATGTGGAATGATAAAACTATGCTATATAAGCGAACACTCTATGACTCTTGTTTGGTTTATTATTATTTTTCCTTGTTTTGCAACTATACGCTTGGAAACACAAAAGAAAACTTAACACGTAAAGTAATAAATTCATCGTCTAATTACTCGCGGATTGTTGACGTTTTGCAGTAATTTCCGCAAAAAAAAGTACTTAATTTGCCCAACCCTGCAAGAAAGCGTCTTGTAGGCCCGGACTACATTTCTTATTCCTAATTAGAATGAGTTGAAACGTCAAACGCAGTTTTGCTTCTTTTTCTATTTACACGGAAAACAGGAGAAAATAGCAGACATAAAATAAATGCAATCACTTACCGTTTGACCAATTTTTTAATGGAAATTTTGCAGCCGGCGTCTTTTCCCCCGTTTCTTTCTTCGTGGGTCTTCTAACTTGTCGTTGCAATTATGCAATTACTCTGTGTCGCCGGAAGAATAACCCGCGTCAGCGTGTGATTTGGACACCGCATTCGGCAAATTAAAAGTCGTTCGTATTAATTAAATGCATGAATTAATTGCGTTCGCAAATGAAAAACTGCGGCGCACAGACAAGCAAAAAATGTCAAAACGGAACCAAAAGCAATGAATTTACGTTTATA
Source organism: Diploeciton nevermanni (assembly GCA_027575565.1). NCBI lineage: Eukaryota > Metazoa > Arthropoda > Insecta > Coleoptera > Staphylinidae > Diploeciton > Diploeciton nevermanni. Next base: position 1,668,493 of record JAODIE010000001.1, read on the forward strand.
AAACTGTTTGAGGCTAAATATTGTGCTTGCAGTTGCTTTGTTTTCGTCTGGCTCCGCTTGTTTGCTTCTTAGAGTTTACCTGTTTGTTTGTAAATCGTTCACACTCTGCATCGACAATCCATATATCAATAACGTGCAGGTATCGCCTGCGAGAAATTTTTTAATTGTTTCCGACCTGGTATGCTTGCAATTTGACGTGACTCACTCTTCCATGATTCCTGCTTTCATGAAGCGGATTTACACTTTTGTTCTGATACCATGCGTCTTCTAGCACCTCCTAACCAGAACCGAGATGAGATTACGACCGGTTTTCATTCAGTTTTTCGCGTGTGTTCACAGTAAGTTAAGAGTGAATGCGCCGGGTTTACCTCTGCGTGCCGATCGGGTCCGGCCCGCAACACTACTCTCAACAGCTGACGTTTGGGGACTTGGCGGTACCGTTTATCCTCGCCTCCCACGCGCCGAAAGGTGCCGAGTGCGCCGGCGGCGGCGGTGGCGACGCGCGTAACCCAGCATGCATGCGTCATGCGATGCGCCAAAACCGTTTAGGGGACGCAAATGCCGCGCGGGACGCCGATCAGCAGGGCAGGGCGGTTGGAAAGTCAGCACGACTGGCGCGTACCCCTGCTAGAGTCGCGAGGACCATGCTAAGGGCTGCCGGATGCACGCGGCTTTTCGGTTTTGTCCGGTGGGCCTGCGCTTTGCTAGCGAAGAGAAAATCGATCAAATATGCGCGAGTGTCGCTGTTGCATACGCCCGCTGGCAACGCTCGCAACCTACAGCAACATCCCCAAGCATCCCTTTACTGGATATGGATAGAGCTGTTCTCCCATGTCTCATTGTGTACTTGCAGCACGCGCAAGGCATTGCAGTGTGGCTATGGCAACTTGTTACTTGTATATTCTCATGTCTTTCCAACTCTTAGCGTTGGAAAATTATTAATTAATCACTTTATCATTCACTGACGTTGATTAATGTAATCTTGATCCAATCTTTAAATAAAATTAAATCTCTGCGAAATGAAACTGTTACGATAAAATAAGACTACATTCTAAAGAGTGCTCAAATACTTTTGTAAATTTATGTAAAATTCAACGTAAACAATAAGCAATAGCATTACAACATATTTAAAAGAATTACACATAATGCATATACATAAACATAGATACGCGATAGTTCAAATTAGTCGACTCTGGCTGTGCGAGCTGATTAAAATTCGAGTTTCAATTTTTCGATTAAAAAAATTTTATGCCAAAAATACTGGAATAGTAGCATCGTATTAAGCAACTAATACTTTCCATATTCCGAAAAAATTCACTTTAATAATTTATAACTTTCGAATCATTAAAGATAAACAAAGTACGTTTTTATACATTTTTTTCGTACTTATTCACAAATTGTTATTAAAGACAACTAAATGAGCTGATAATAATTACGGAAGACAATATATCAAATCGCAACCAAAATTCAATCTAAAAACTAAAATCGTAATTTAAAAAAAAAAAAAAACAGTTGCTTGAGAATTTTTAAAAATTGTTTTTTTGGCACATTATAATTTACTGTTTCACACTGTAATTGCTTTTTAAAACAACCTGCCATCCCCGCGCATACCAGTAAACCTAACATGAGCAATACCAACTCTCTTAAAAAAAAAAAAAAAACAGTCAAACTGTTTTAAATTATGGATTCCTTTCATTTCCATTTCTTTGCTTGCAGGTCAAAATAACTATTGTTCAGAAACCGGTAAGATGATTCCATAATTGAATTCTTGCATTCATTGAAAAGTATATTCAATATTCTGAAATTGTTTGCAATCTATGCTAGAAAGTTATATACTGGAATATTAAAAATAACCAGACAGAACCTAATACGAGTAATATCAACTTAAGTATAAACTGACTTTTTTGCTTTCTTTGATATTCTTAGTTAAAACATTAATGTTGTGTGTGGTATTGACAACCACGAAACAACCTTTCAAACATTCTAAATTTTAGTTGTACAGTACTTTGAGAATCTAAAGATAAGAAAATTAGTGCAATTTATCTCTAGGGTAGAACAAAATCTGAAATTTGTGAAATAAATAAAGTTTGCTAAAATAATACCATCCTACAATTTGTATATAATACAATTGGATATGTCCAAACTGGTATGAGAAGCATATTACATTGTGCGCATGCGCAGCTTATTTAAGTTGTTGAGAAGAACTGCTGAACAGCAGATATTCAACTCTACAAAAGTAGAGATACTCTCTTCTAAATTGTAGTTTACACATTTCCTATACTTACGATATAAATTCTGTTTCTAATTAATTCTGTTCTTATTAATTTCAGGCATCAGTTGAATTAAGGAACTAAGTAAACTAGCCCTTAATTAAAAATGGTTGGACAATTGAAGCCTTTTGAAGTCGAATTTACAAAGTAAGGTCCATGCGAAAGGTGACGGCCGGAGCAGATTTATTGCCCCGATTGGAGTAAAGGTCACGCGGCGTTGATCGCCTTTGATAATACCCCACCTACAACGCAGATTTCATTAGATGCGAGTAAATAGACTAAATAGCCACAGTGTGTTGACAGATGCGCTATATTAAAACCGATGATACCTTTGACGGTGTGAGCGGAATGGACGAACACACTTGCCTGGCTCGTTCATGCAGCTCCATCAGGGAGCAGATGGGTGGCATGCCGGCCCGTCGAATCAAGTCCGGGGTTTCGCTGAGATCTAAAATCACACCACGTATAATACGTGCCCTCACGTGGGGCTCGTGGCTTCACTCACGGTCGGAGCTAATGCTGCTGAACAACGAGCTTCCTAGCATTTCCTCCCTGATCCGCGCTAAGCGCTGAGCTTGGTCCTCGTCGATTAACCAATACGTCCGCATCTCGCCCTTGCCCTACAAGCATATCACACAAGTAATCCCGCATTACAGTTCGCAGTTGCAAATGAGAGCCTGGGGGTTTACCTTAATGGGTATCAAACCACGCTCTTCAAACCGATACCCGCCTAAGCGCTGCAACAAAATGTACGTTGCTTGCGAGATGTGGATGCGTAAGGATTCTCCGCTGCTCTCCATGCGGGATGCGGTATTCACTGTATCGCCGAATAAACAGTACCGTGGCATCTTCAACCCTACGACGCCAGCCACGCAGTGCCCTGGAATAGTTTCAAGCAATTTCCATAAATCATCGGCAAGCGATCGGTAAATGCATTGAATGCTTTGCATTTAGATGTAGCCACTATTATTTACTCAGACCACTGTGCAAAGAGAGCGCAAAATATAAACGGAATGTAAAAACGTTTTTCCGTAATGAACCAGCTCGCAGAAAAAAGTTTCAATGAATAATTATTACTCGCGGGACACCCAGATGGCAAAAAGCTACATTGGCTCTTCATCATGCGAGCCGGGAATAAAATTTTAATTACCTTTTGCGAAATATTGTCACACGTTAGGCGAAAGAGCTAGCCAGTCATGTGAAAGGTAATGATAAATAGAGGTGGATATATTTATGAATAATTGCTATTGTGACAATGCACACGCACGCGTTCATTTTTCGCACCGCCGTGCAAAAACGTAATTAATCACGAGGCTGCAATTTATGAAACTTGATTGATGAATCTACTCACCCGAATGGATCCCAATACGCAGCTGCAACAATTCGCCGCTGCGATGCTTTATTTCAAACTTTTTAATTTTGCTCAATAAATGCAATGCCATTGATGCAATTTCGCCAGCGTGCCGGTCGCCATTTCGGATTGGTAGACCACTGACCACCATGTAGGCATCTCCAATAGTCTCCACCTGCAAAGCCATATGACGTGAGAGAGTACCTGTAAGACTCTAATGGCACTTACCTTGTACACATCATAATGGGATACAATTGAATCAAAACACGTGTAGAGTTCATTTAACAAATCAATCACTTGTAATGGAGTGCTCACTGCAGATAACTCGGTGAAGCCCACGATATCGCTAAAGTAGATCGTCACACAGTCAAAGCTCTCGGCCTCCACACGATCGCCTCTCTTTAATGCGTCAGCGACGGTTCTGGAAATAGTTTATCGACGTTAGAAACATTTGTTTTTGCTTGTTTTTCTTTGTGCGGGTAGTGTGTTTGTCGAATGTGTTTACTTTGGCAACATCCGATGCAGCAATGCGTCCGTCTTTTTCTTCTCTTCCGTGAGTTGATTGGTCCGTTCCTGGACTAGACCTTCCAGATTGTAGGCGTACTTTTCCATAATTGCCAGCATATTGTCGAAAATGTTTGGTTTTAATCCAGCCTGCAACCAGAGATAATTAATTAAATCGAGTAATGGTTTTTGGCGACAGACGTCAGAAACTCTATTTGGGTTCTACCTGCATCTCTTTGAGAATAACCCTACAATATCTGATATCAGGTCTTTGCTCAGGTTCCTCATGCCAGCACATTTTAATACATTTACTTATATAATCATCAGCTCCAAGTCTTTCTAGATCTGGACGGAAAGGTACTGCTTGCACCTTCTTGACCTCTGCGATGATATCAGCCAGAGACATCTGGACACCAGCCCATGGACCTCTTCGCCCAATAATTTCATAGAGAAGCAGTCCAAACGCATACACATCTCCTTTCTGAGTACCTTTGGATGGTATCGTTGGATCTCTTAGTAGTTCAGGTGCTTTATAAAGACACCGACTGAGAGATCTACTGCTCTCACCATTTAGAACTGAAGGTTCCACCGCCTCTCCATCACGGAATTCAGTAAGACCAAAATTGGTGATTTGAAGAACCCATCGGCTATCAATGAGGCAATTGGAAGAGCGAAGGTTACCATGGCTTATAATTACACTATCATGAAGGTAGATCATTCCCTGTACCAGAAGAGAGCATAGGTTGTCAGGAGATATCTTTGTTGTTTTGACTAATAAAGCATACCTTCAAGACATCAGCTACTAGGGAAGATACAAACATATTATCTAAATGTAAATCATCATTGGCCAGTACATCTTCTAGACTTCCTCTGGCACAATACGCAGTCAAAATAGCAACCTGACCATGATCAACACAAGCTCCAATGAAAGGAATAAGATTCTCATGTCGTACCTCTCGGATCTAATAGGGATCCTTCTTTGATGTCTTTGTATAGAAGATATTTGAATAAATACCTGTTTTAATTCTTTGCGAATTGAACGAGTTAGATCTACGCTTTTCTTGTTAATTCTCTTGATGGCAACAATATTTCCTTTATAGAGACCTATCCGGGTGTAGGCGCGCTTGGGACTTGAGTCAGACACCTCAGCAATGCTTCCAGTAGGAGCTTGAAATACACTATGACGACATACTTGAATCTAATACAAAAGATTGTTTTTTAACAACCTTCTATCTTCCAGGTTGTAGTACATTGTGTTACCATATTTTTGGTGGTAGCTTCAGCGGTTTCTGTTGGAATAACCGTCACATCCTTCATGTCAATCTTCCATAGTAAACAAGCAAGTTTTTGCTCGTATCTGTAATGCCTGAAACGGCCTGATTGAGTACAAGAAGTCTTTCAGAAGCAAACACTCACTTGAGCACAAAGAGGCCCCCGATTAAAAAAATAATTGACACAAACAAGATGCCGACAATGACGCGCCAGTCAGTTTTGTAGATGCACTTCTCGTCTTGGAAGCCGCAGACAGGCTCAGCCCGTGGCAGTCTGCCACCAACCCACTGGATCGGTCGCTCGAGGTCCAGATACTTAAACTCCTACGAATTAATTAAATGCTGACTACTTCGCTGTGCGAGAAGGAGTGTATAACGCAAATTACATTCGGTTTTCATTAAGTTTTAGAGTGCCAAGTTGGCAAATTAAACGAGGTGCTTCTGAGGATAGATTGATATAAACTAGCTGATAGGAAAGTTGAAGAAAAATGTACTCGTGGGCATAGATTGCAATTTTCAAAAGGAAGTGGTTGGTGGTGGTAGACAGATTTACCGGAATCGATAGCGGTGAATTACTGCCGTTATATTGAAAGTATCCAACAGGTTGCATGCTCATTCGAAGCGTCCCGTTCATTTCTAGATCGTCCAGAAGAGTAACGACGGTAAAATTGCCCTCGGCGTCTCCGTTCCCATCAATGAACACCTGTTCCTCAAGGAAATCCCAAGAAAATAAACATATTAAGACATGTCCTCCAAATGCAACAACTGCATCACTCACGTCGTATCCTTGCACTGAGTGATAGGACCTATTCACGATGCGTTGCAAGATTGCAGTTCCATTCCTTGGATCTTCATTATTATCAAACATTTCCGTTAATGCTCGTGCATAAATCATTACAGCATCATACAAGTAAGCTGCCTGTATTGGGACTGATATACTCTCAAAGATCTTCTTGTGGTACGGCACGCAGAATGGGGGTTGAGCCGAAGAGAGCTTAATGTCGTGGCATAGTTTTCTGCAGTGCACATACATGGAGTGAATATTTGATCGTGTTTGCTGTAGATGGCGATTGCTAGAGGCGGCGTGAGGAGTACCTAGTGCAAATACGTGATACTGTCGCCGCCGCCACCGCAATGCTTTGCTTACTTGTAACCGGGATTGCGTGGATGCGAGGGCGTTAGTTTCAGGACGGACCGAAAGCCCACGAAGTCGCTCAAGTTGCCCCAAGTTTCGCTGAGGAACGGGTCTAAGTAATCTGGGAAAGAAAAAATCCTGCCGCGTCAAAAGTAAATCCCATTTCAAGGCGTGCATTAGAACGTTTATTCTTGGTTATACAAGAAAATCTTTCAATTTGAGATGATTTAAGTTCTTGACATATTTGAACATTGCGGGTTTTGCTTTATGCCTCGACTTTTAGTAATACCTCTTTGAATGATTTTAATTCGCCGATTAGGATCGTAGATTTCATCATCTACGGAGATGACCACGTAGTCACCAGAATCTAGCAAGTTACGACGCTGCAGACATTTTACGAAATCCACCAACGCAATGTGCTCACCCACAAAGACGTAGACTGTTGAACAAACAAAAAGCATTAAACTGCAACACCAACAACCTCCAACCGATACATTCAACACTCAACATCTTAACATATAAATTGATTTTGATTTGCATTCCTTATATATGAACTACACTGGCCAATAAAAGGATTCAAATTAAGTTTCAATCTGAAACTAGTCTCATTCATAGTAGATAAAGTAAGAGACGACAGCAAGCGCCTAGTAGCAACAAGAATGGAATGGGCAAAGAAAATAGAATTAACTTTATTTTTTACATTTCTCGAGGGAGTTTATTCATCGCGAGGCTGTGTGCTACGGGGATAGTGGGGATAGTGCACGCGCGATGGAGTCGATGATCCCGAAAAGGGCTTGAAGTGCTGAAATATAGTTCATGCTTTCGACGCAGACATAAACCCATAAATCAATATTTCTTTTAGCAATAAAACAAGCTTAGCATAATAATAGTATTTGGTCTGTTTTAGATTTAGATTTAGAATTAATGACTTTCTACTCATTAACCTTCACTCAAGATGCATTCATTATTGAATCATAAAAGTATTTTGTAAAGTCACAATTTTCAAACGGATTTGCTACGTTAATGACAACACTAAATAATATATCATAATAATTTTATTCAATTTGTACTTTGTGTGAAAGTGACATGAATATTTCCTAATTAGTGAGTTGTGACTTTTAATTCTATTCCTCAACACTTCTATGCAATAAGTACCCCTTTTATATTTCTTTGCAAGGCACAGATTTTTATTCACCCGCTTTGTTTTGACATTAAGCCATCTTTAAACAATAAAACGTTTACAAACTGAATTTGTTCTTACGTCGATGAAAGCGCCAATAGAGACCAAATTTATTTACTCTTGATAGAATGCCTAAGAAACATGCTCGAATAAAATGGACAAGATTGAATAGAAAAGTTTGCCTTCTCTTATATGTTCAGCCGTTCTTTACACGCGCACTCGCAATCAACAAACAAAATCCGTCTTTATAAATCTACACAACCCACAAGGACTCGTATTCAAATACCAAGGTTAAACAAATGCACTGCAGACCAGGATTATACTACGGCACATTGCGAAGTTTTTCTTTCAGAACTGTTTTGTTCTTTTCAACGTGTTCCTTGTGTGACTACTGCCTATACTTGATATTTGTCACATTGTTATGGTTTTGCAGTTATTTGCATATTATCAACGCTAGCAAGGAGCACCACATCGACATAAACACGTGAACTAACAAAAACATATCAAAGAAAAACGTCGCTCTGGAAGAGTAAACAAATTCGAATAAATGCAGAGTGTAAATAGAGAAACTAACATTGATGGCGTCAAACGCAATCACTTACAGCGGAATTATTTGTAAAGTATGAAAGATAGCAAGCAAAACGTGACTGATGGAATCATCCCAACTCTCAATTATATTAAACATGCATGGATATTTTAAAGTGCATTAAATTATCTGCTTTAATTACATCTCATTTTTTGTTTCACTTGATGTTGGCATAAAGTAAACCGGCTGAAAATTGTGCAACTTGAGAAGACGACGATAGTTGGCGTAATTACAGCAATTGAATTGAAACAAAACTATAACAAACTTATCGGTATAAGGTCAATATCAAATTTCTCTTGATTAGAGATTAAACACACGTTGAAGTATTGCCGCAATTTTCAGTTTTTGTCGATTAGAGAAATTATCCAAGAGCGTGAAGCAATTTGCAAGACAAAGATGCAAGAAGGAGAGCATTAAGAAAGGATTTATATGAGAATTAATGACACCAAGATAGGATTCACCCACTGCGTGTCCTCTTGTACGTGTCGCTCACAATGAGGTCCATCTGATCAATGTGCCGCGGGATGTAATCCGAATATTGTTTTGTATCGGTCACAATCAATCCATGCGCTTCTGATAATTCCTTTTTGCCATGTAATCACAAACGTAATCAATCATAAGTTTCAATAATGACATTTTAAATTGTCGAAAATAAATGGTTCTAATTTTTATTTTATTGGTGAAATGTTTTTAGAAAAGCGTGATTAATATTTAAAGGAATTGAAGAATTAATCGATATAAAGGTACAATTTAATTGAATCGCAATCAAAAATAAAACTTGCTTATATTTCTAATTTAATATACTAGATTGTACTTTAACCTAAAGTACATAGTAATTCTGGTTGAGTATTATCATACTAAATAAGAATCATATTTATTTAATTGAAATAAAATTAGTTTTAACTAAAAATGACATTACTTACTTTAATGGCGTCTTTTACCTCGTTGCCTGAAGCTGGATGCGATCCAAAAACGACGACAAATTTGCGCCAATTGAAAGCAATTAGAAGTGACACGACGCTTTTGGATACCTTACTGGATGGTGGCAGCGTCCGGGCAAACGTGTAGAACACTCTTTTGTCGGAAACACGCGCATCGCTGCACTTCTATAATATGATACAACACGTTACGTCGTTATTTACTAGAAGTAACACAGTATTGTTACTTTTTACTTCAAAGATAAATTTGTATTGAAAATTGGTGGAGCAGTAAACCAGCCAGTTAGATTAAATTCTTCTTTCGTTTTTCCACGAACATCAGAAAAGTGATTTAAAAACATTGAGTTTTCTTTAATCTTCGAAGATTTTTTGACAAAGTTTGCAAGGCAAATAAACTCTATTTTACCGCACGCTGAAATGCTTGAATAATTACCGCCAATGTATATTAATGAACATTGCCGGATTATGAGCGTAGAAACCTTATTATTATTACGAACAGAACGTGCAGCGGCGGCAAACAACGTTTAATCACGTGTGTTAATGACTGGTTTTGAAATATCGCACGTGAAAGCAGCATAAACAGCTACACAATCTTCAATCACAATGATTCAATTGGAATTAAACGAATAGTTAATTGACACGTACGTAGGAAATCATTGGGAGATTCCAAGCGGCAGCAACGAGTGCTTCCGATGAACAGGTGTCATCGGGACCAATAAATGCGATGGTGCCATTATCTCGCATTTTCGTCATGGCCCGGATAGCACGTGTCGCTAGAGAAGACTTCTTCCTCGTGAGCCCTGACGCAGTAGGATTTGTTCCAATATCAGCTGCGACGTAATACAATTTCCTTCCTGGTAATAAGTCTAAACAACAGGTTACGGAATTAGAGAGTATAAGAATCAATTTCTAAAAAGTTGATATTAATCAAGAAAGATGTGCTTTATACTTAATTTGTTTTTAAGTTTCTGTTTGCATTAATCCTTTAAATTGAAATCGGTAAAACGTAAACTAACATCAAAAAAAAACATATAAATTAGAAGTAAAACATTCTTAATTTTTTTAAAGAAAAACAATTATTGTATAATATTTAGATAAGAAATTTGTTGTTTATTTAAACCTCTAAATTTGATTTTTCTTTCATAAAAAGATTCAACAAACTTTAAGGATGGAATTGACACCTTAATACCATTAATACCATGATTGATATATTAAGCTTATTTGACCTTACCTTCATTTTTATTAATTGCTTCAATTGCAAGGGGTAATGCACCCAACACAACCTGCGCCTGACCATACGCTCCCAGAAAACCAATTGTCACCGATTTGCTGAAGTTATACGCGCCTGTACCGGTAAGATAGTTATACAAATACTTAAAGTCCTTCTGCTGTGTTCTATTGCTGATCTCCTTCTTGCTGCAGACGTGCGTAGCGCTCAAACTCTCGGCAAAGCCACTCAAACCAAAGCACAGAAACATACACATAAATGCGAAGTATCTTCCGGTCATGCGGTCACCAGCACTTTTCATCATCGGCGTCCGCAATGCCGCGCAACTCTGCGCAAATCCTTAGTTCGACGCTAATTAAGGATTGACCAAAGTTGCCAAGTGTTTCAAAGTCGCCTGCGACGTGCGTGCATATGCGTGAGGAACAAGCGTCGCGACGCGCTGCGAGCAGGACGCGCAAAAGGACTGAACGATGAAAACATTGGAAGTGTTAGCGTTCGCACGTTGTTCTCTCTACTCCTGCGGCTACCAGTTGCTACTGGTAACGCATTTGCGCCGCCGAAACGCATGGCAACTCACTTTTTTACCATTTTAACACCATTCGCAATATTTATTTCGAATTCGAGGTAAACGTCAACACGTCGCATATGCGCACTTTAAGACAGATCATCAATGACTTCCTCAACCACAATTCCAGAAATACCTCATCGTTTAAAATCTTTGAATGGTACTTGACTTGAAAACAATTCTTTGAGTCTTTGTGCCATAAGCAAAATCGCAAATATCGAAAGTTTTAATCAACGTCCTGACTGCTTCAGACGCAATTAATTTTTTGCACGCATGTGTCAAGCAAGCCTCCGAGCCAGAATCTCCGCACATCGACATTGTTTGTGATTGGTTTCTTTTTAGTCCCGGGCGTCTTGGGCGAAAGACACAGCTAGACGGAAAAATATTTTCACGACAATGACACGTGTCATTAAATTTAATCGTTGGTTGCCGACGTGTCATTGCCGCCGCCAGAACACGGCCGATTTTAAAGAAGATACAAACTTGCTTGCCTCTTAAAAAAGAAACGAGTGGGAAAATGTTGCTCTCGGTTTTCAAATTGGACGAGATGAAGCACATACAGAGGTGAATGTACTTCATCTGTTTTAATTTACAATTTCTTTGGTGACAATAAAATCAAAGAGTTTAAAAAAACTGTACAAACAAATAAGTACCGATTATAATTTTAATAGATATGTAATCAAATTAATTATATCATGCAAATTATTGACTTAATAAATATCAAATATTCACATGTTCTCTCTTTTGATAAAAAAAAAAAAATACATTAATAGCCCCACTTCGTAGCTCAGTCGGTAAGCCGTCTGAATGTAGCAGTGACGGCGAGGTGCATATTCGAAGAACAGGAGTTCAAATCCTGCTGGGGATACAATCCAATACAATATGTATTCCTACGGAATTCAGCCCCAATAACTACCAATATTAAACCTGGTCGTTGGGGCAGTATAATTGAGTGGAGGTCAAGTACGGTGTCGGTATCCGGCATGATTGCAGCACGCTTCAAAAATAACAAATAACAGTACATTAATATACTTTGCTTCCGTCTAATTGAAATATGTACGAGGTGTGATCAAAAAGTAAGCTGACTTTTGGAATTTCGTGCGCTCTGTTTTTGTTTTGTTATTTGGTACATTCTCTACAATCATATGTACACAGTTTTGATTATACAGTTGAAAATAATAGAGCAGTGCTTCTATTAATTTTTGTGTAAAAAAATTTTATTAAGTGTTGAAAAACTCTTGAAATGTTGACAGTGTCGTACGGTGAGTCAACATTAAGTAAAGTGTTTATAAATGGTATAAGTTATTTTATTACTTATAAGGATCGAGAAAATCTTAACGATAAACCTCGCTCTGGACGTCTCAGCACGTCAAGAACCGATGAAAATGCTCAGGCCCTGAAAGAAATTGTGTTGATAAATTAGAGAAATAGATGATTATCTTAGCATATCGTTTGACTCATCTCAATTAATTTTAACGGAAGTTTTGGTTATGACACGTGTGTCAGCAAATTTTATTCCAGAACCGCTTAGTTTTGATCAGAAGCAGCGTTGCGTAAACATCGTCCAAGACATGTACTGAAAGGGCCCAGGAAAGCCAAGACCGAAAAAGGCACGCGAAGTTTGTTTGAATGTGAAGGTTTTACTCAGTTTTCTTTGATTACCATGGCGTTGTGCATCAAGAATTTCTATCACAAGGTCGTACGGTAAACAAGGACAATTACCTTGAGGATATGCGGCGTTTGCGTGAATCAATAAAAAAAAAAAACGTCCGGAAGTGTGAAAAGAAAATGCATGAATTCTGCACCTGCGCACGCGTTGTTACTAGAGAGTAGTAGTTTTTTTTTTGGCCAGAAACAATATTATCATTATACCCCAACCACCGTTTTCCTCAGACATAGCTCCCTGCAACTTTTTCCTCTTCTCAAAACTGAAAAAGCCTATGAAAGGACGAAGATTTGCGACGATTGAGGCGCTCAAGGCAATAACCGAATGATTATTTTGAAGAGGATAACATAAGTTTGAATAAATGAATAAATTTATTAATTAAATTTATTATTTTTAATAACACCTCATATGTTTAGTTAAGCAGCCGCTTCGGTAGCACAACCCCGATCATCAGCGTGGCAGTTTACAACCAAGCTGGAAATCTGCATCCTGCCGAACGGAAAAGCGGTGCAGCTACTAGGAAATCGGGTACGAGATGGTTGAGATTGGTGGTGATGACGCACTTTTGAAAAGACAGTAAATAAAATACGTTGCAGAAAGAATCAAGAAGAATTCGTAAGTCCCTTATATTGGTTGTTTGATTGTATTATTTATTGCTGTACGTAATTGCTTTTGTTTCCTTGCTCATTAGTCTCCCACTCAACATCATCTCACTACCACTCCGTTTGGTTTTAAAATTCTCTAAAGCAGCGTATTTTCAGGAAGCACAGGTTTGAATTCTGCTGGGAGTATATTCAATAATATATATTTTCGTAGAATCCGGTCCCAATAACTGACAATAACTGCATGGTTGTTAATGCAGTAGTGGCAATTGTATCTTGATTCCAATTTCGTAATATACAATTTATATTTTATTAACCAACAGCAGTTATTAAGAGAACAGTATTCGAGCTGTATTGCTGCATCACTCCCGAGTTTTTACTAAGCTAATTTGCGACAATATACTAACTTATATTCTAATCAAGTATTTGGTATGATTTGTACAGTCAAGATTCGATGGAAATTCTCTTGAAACAAGAAAAACGAGATCTATTGAGAAATTTTTCGCTGCTTACTCTTTCAACTTCATTCCATTTTCTATTATTATTATTATTATTATTTATATGCCTTGAGTATATCAAACCAGAAATTCCTGATAAATGCGTTTGTGTTCATTGACGCATGAATGTCAAGGGAAAAGAATCACTGAAAGTGAATGAATTGAATTCTCGAAATGTAAAGGACAAATTCGAACAAAGAAACTTCTTTATATAAACAATTTCTATCTATAAAGGAACTGATCTAAACATACAATATTGCAATACTGAAATTTCAAATAAAATTATTATTTTACCGCGTTTAGCAAATTACTAGAATCATGGTGCATATCGATTGTAATAAGTAGTACATATGAAATTGCAAACAAATCACAAATATTTCGATCTTTAACAGTCGTTGTGGGCCGTTGTAACAAAAGTGGAATGCCGAGTGTTTCATAAACCTTGAGCTTATCGCCATTAATACGATTTATTCCGGTGCTATTGGTTGTATTTGCATTGTAGTAACGTAAAGATGATTCTTAATTATTGCTACATTATAGCAACGTTTAGTGAACATTTAGTTTCAAGTAGGTTGCGCTGAATATTATCGCATTGTGATAGAACAGTCGTCATAGCTGCAAGTCTCAGTTTTAAATCATATAAATCTGGCCACGTGTTTGGTACGCAGCGCCTCCCACGGACTAACTAAGCAGTACAACCCTACGACCGTTACGTTTCCAACCTACAAAATTATCACTTCGCCAGCCCTTTCATGCTGGGCTACGCGCGGGAGTGCACGTTTACCGCCAAACGGCCCAAACGACGCCGCGTGGCTTGAGGGTTGTGAGTACCAGAAGCGTCTGTAAAGCCCAGCACGCCACACGCGTTCCAGATAAGCGCAGCATTCTAGACGGCCGCGATAGTGTAACACCTAGGATTTCAATCCGATTTCCTCCGCGATCCAGCATTCACCCCCTGGCCATTCACGATGTCGAATGCCAGTGAGCCTGGCGACGCCGATGATATCTGCGTGGTGTGCTTCAGAAAAATCACTATTTTCTCTATTGGCGAATGTGACCATCCCGTATGCTACGAGTGCTCCACGCGTATGCGCTATCTTTGCGATAAAAATGAGTGCCCCATTTGCCGTCGTAATATGCCTGATGTAAGCTATCACCCTTTTAGTCTTACCTTGAATAGTCGATCCAAACATGATTGAATGCCTTTGCCAATTGGTTGCTTGTCTTCTTAGGTTTACTTCACCACAGTGAGGAAACCCTTCACAGAGTTGGTGAAGGCTCCCAGAGCAATGATCAATGGGAGTATTGGAATTCATTTTATGACCAAAGCCAATGAATATGCTTATGACAAGCTCTTAGAAGATAGATGTTCTATCTGCAAGTGTGTGTTTGGCTCCTTCAAGCAATTAACAGACCACATGCGCAAGGATCATGAGACATTCTTCTGTGACTTGTGTTTAAAGCATTTGATGATCTTCACTTCCGAGAGAAAGTGCTATGGTAGATCAGAGTTGGCTATGCACCGCCGCCGAGGAGATTTGGATGATACCTCCCACAGGTGGGTTTGGTTGAATGTGTTCTGTTTTTTAACATTTACAATGCATGCTGTGATGATCATGCATGAAAAGTACCCAATATGAATATGAATTACTTATATTTGACTCTCATTTTTAAAATTCACGTAATTAATGCTTGTTGCTTTAATTTAACACCGGTTTTGCATCAGAAAATGACATTCTTTTGTGATTCTTCATATTAACATGGTTCTTATGTAGGGGTCACCCACTCTGCGAATACTGTGATCGGCGATATATGGATAATGACCAATTGTATCGTCATTTGCGTCGCGATCATCTCTATTGTCATCTGTGCGATGCGGATGGCAAGCACTTCTTTTACCGAACTTATGACGAGCTGCGAGATCATTTTGACATGGATCACTACCTCTGTGAGCAGGGCACCTGCAGGAACGAAATTTTGACTTCAGTCTACCGCACGGAAATTGACTACAAAGGTGTTTACTTCTTCTTGCCTGTAACTAGAATACAGTTAATTTACTGTTTGCTTGATTCTAGCACATGTAGCCGCTGTACATTCGAAGCAGCTTGGGCGTGCTGCGGCAAAACAAGCACGTACGCTGGAATTAGAATTCAACTTCAATCCGCGTGCGGGTCTAGAAGACTTTAGGTACGATTTCTTTACACTTTTATGTTATTACTACTAGTTTGGTAAAGCAATTAAATAATGGCATTCTTTGTTTTGCATTCAGTCTACCAACCGTAGTGCTCGATGAAACTTTGCGAACACAACATGGTGATCTCACTGAGGCTGACTTCCCTTCCCTTCGTGGAAACGAAGTCTCAGTTCCACGTGCTAGTGTTACATTCACCTCTAAGATGTCACGTCCTGTGTTTAAAAATGAGGAGTTTCCTTCTTTGGGAACTGGTCCCTCGACTGCTACTGGAGCGGTGCGCCGCAATCCTCGAAACATTACCATCACAAAGACTTCCCATGAGCAAAGAAACCATCAACGTAGAGGATTCGGTCGTGGTTTCACCTTAGACAATCAGGATTTTCCAACATTGCGAGCGGATCAGTATACCCCAGTGGGAAACAATACTGCAAAGCTCACTGTGCAGTAAGTAATCACGTTTTTATCATGATCTTTCTCTCATTGTGGCTCAAATAAACGCATTTGTTTCTTTCAGGCCACCTCGTCCACAAACTGCACAGTCAAATGTATCCATTCGTGTTAATCACGAGGCACCTTCTTCCGCTTCAATTCAGGTGCGTCCAAGGAGTATGGCTGAAGCTTTCCCGGCCTTGGGTGCTCCTAATGCTCCTCCACAAGCTTTGCAATGGGTGCCACCGAGAGCCAAGAAGCCTGATCATAGGGTATCCAAAGTGGCAAATGCCCCAGTTCTGCCCACACCATCGGGTTTTCCAATTCTGGGTAGAAAGTTTGACCAGCAAACCGCTAGCGTAACTGTGCCAATTCAAGATACTAATGACAATAAGGGAAGAGCGGAGAACAATAAAAGTTTTCCAGGCAGTGGGAAGAAAAACCATGGTCAAAAGAAGAATGGAAATATCAAGGAGGATACAGGGAATAATGGTAACACTAACAATGTTGGTAAAGGTAAAGCTAGGAATTTTGACAATAACCTCAACTCAGGAAGCAGCACGAAGAGTAACAGAAGGAACAAGCTTGATAACAAGGAAAAACCTGCTGAGGGAACCAATAAAGAGAACTCCAATCTGAAGAAGAAGACCTCCACTCTGAAGATTGGTGCCCTTGAACAATCTGAGAAGCAGATTTCCTCTCCTCCAGGAATATCTGTGAAGCCACCTCCTGGTTTTGCAGGTAACGATCTTACTTTCACCAGCAGCAGCGGTGAGTCGTACAGTATCCTGCCGAACGTGGATGGTCCTGCATTGACGTTCCAACCTCCCGTGAACATCCACTTGCGTAATGCTACCCTCATTGAACAATTCACCAAACTGCTCAAGAACAATGCGAGCATTGATGAATTCAAGTCTTATTCCAATCTCTTCCGCTTCGGCTCACTCTCCGCTGAGAAATACTATGAGCATAGCAAGGCTATTCTCGGGAATAACTTCAATAGCTTGTTCCCCGAGTTGTTGGTGCTGTTGCCCGACATTGGACGGCAACAGGCACTCTACACTGTGCACAAGAAGCACGCTCGCGCCGAGAACCTGACCGAGTGCGCTAGTTGCAAGCAAGTGGTGTTAACAAGTGAACTAGCAATACACATGAATTCTCATTATATTGAGACCCACTTCCCAGGTTTGTGGTCCGATCCGTCGCGAAAGTGATCTACCGTGTCTTAATAATTCACGCGTGATAGGGCAATAATTTTTTACGTAGTTGTGTTTGATCGAGCAAACATTTACTTTTTAACCTGTGGACACAACGTGAATAATCAAATCGCGTGAATTTCAGTTTGGAAACACTAATTGACAAAAGGAGAACGTTTCATCACATTATTTTTTGATAATCTTTTTAAAAGTTTAAATACAAATCACTAAATCAAATGCTATCTAATGGTCGATTTGATTTGATTTTAATGTTTAAATGGTTTGCCATTGTAGTCGTTTAATGCTTGCGTTGGTTGTGCAACAATTTGACATTGTTACTTTTAGACTAAGTTTGTTACGAATTTGCGAATGCACGTAAATTTAAGCGTACCAAGATTGCGCGTCGCAATGCTTTGCGACCAGAATTTTCCTGCCGAAGTTAGTTTTAAGTGCGAATTTACCTCGCGATATTCATCCTAAGTTACCGCCGTCATCAAATGTTAGTTATTCGATTTTTTATTCTGGTTGATTTTATATAATATTCAGTTTCTTTATGAACTAGCAGCAACTACCACGCGCTAGATATAGTTATTTATGTTCTTAGGTTAAGGGGAAGTGCGATGGAGTGGGCAAGGAGCCTGTGAACATTTGTAGTGGAGGACACGCATTCAGAGTTATATCAAAGCCATGTTCATTATACTTACAAATCTTTCTACCTGTTTGATTGTTATTGATGAGATACTGTAATTGGAAAATATATTTTCTATATTACGACTTTACACAAACCCGAGATGTCTTAAAAACTGATCCATCGGCGATACCTTTACACGGAGATTATTTGCTCGAATTGAAAATGATTGCAAAATCTCATAGAGCAGGTTGATTTTCAGTGATTGTTCGATTCTTCAATTTTTTCTCAAATTTGGATTCACTCCATGGAAGAAGTTTTCCTTAGCCTTGCGAATCAAAATTTTGTTCTCATTTTGTGACAGTACTCGTTAAATCAATTTTATTGCTCAAGCATCGAACATTTCAGCAACAATAGTTAGAATAATTATATTTGTGAAGTATTTAATTGCCAACAAGGTGCGCCCTCTGTCTCTATGGACGTCGGTTTGCCAAACTTATGAAAAATGAAGGGAACAACCGCTGTCACAGATTTATAAAAGCGCTGGTGAAATCAATTTGATTTCTGTACTTTACTAACCCTGAACAGCAGATTGGATATAAATAGAGTAGCGTAAAAGCAATAAATATAATTAGAATATATTATTATAAACTGATAGACTAACTTAACTTTAAAATTTCATACATGGTGCGCCCTCTGTCGCTATGTGTGTTGCCTTACGTTCAACACTGGTTTTATTCAAATGACGTACGTCTAGTTCAATAACTAAGCCAGGTTAAAGCATTCGCGAAACACTTGTCTTAAAATTAGATTTTTAGATAATTATAATCAGGTTTTTTAAGTTTTGCGCGCTGTAAATAAATTAAACAAAACTTCATTAAGTCTTGTCTTGTTAGAAGCTCCCTCTGCTTTTAAACCGCGCACGAAGAAATACCTCCAGCGGCACCTATTACCCATCCATTAGTAGCGTTGGGACGGAAAACCATCCAATCGTTCGTCGTGCTCGGTGGAGCGCGGTCGTCTGCGCTGCTCAGAAATCACCACCGCGAGCATATACAAAGCATCACTGCACACGCGCTCCATCATCGCGGAAAGCGCGGCCCGTCTGCGACGATGCAACGCTGAGAACCGGAATTGTTGAATGAAAATCACCACGCCTGGAGCAGAGGCTCACCGAGCAAGTTCGCAGGGTAAATATCGGCGCTTGCTGAAGGAGCAGCGACCCGTTATGTGCACAAGCGCGCGAGTGTCCCGAAACTGCCGTCGTCAGGAATAGTGCTGTGCTCAATCCTACAGAACAGTAACAAGAAGTACCCGTAGTGATCTCCGGCCAACGTCAACAATTTTCAAGCGATCATCTCGACGTTGGCTTCTTGCGGGAGGAAGTACACAATTCGACGGCTTCATCGGCAACGTTGTGGATTAGGCGACTACTAGAGGACAAAGAGTCATTGCACGGGTGAGTCAACCGAACCCAACCGCACGGTTCTTTTTTGCCTTCTTTGACCGCGCAGCATTTATGACTTCGCGAACAGAGCACTTCATGGCCACAGCGAAAGATAGCTTTTTCTATATTGCTAAATGATGGCTCTGTAATAACAGACAAAGACGGTGGAAAGGCAGGCTGATTAGCAGTCTGACCAGTCGCTTTGCCCACAATGACTCGGACATCCGCTTGTTCTAAAGCGGCCGAAACACACCAAGTATGTCATCAGTAACATTGGAGAATACCCAGCACTTGATACCCCGATTAGCTGATAAGCACTGTTATCAACTTAGTTCAAACAGATAGTTCTGCATCATTCGCAATCGCCTTCAGATGTTAGCGAGATCAATCTAAGCGGAAACTACGGCCCGAAATAAATCAATCAATATCTTCGAGTGTTTATAGTACTCCTACATTCCAACAAGTTGAGCACAACCTAAACAACATCTATTCAAAATAAACACCTCGAATTGTTAATTTGTCTGTGATCCTGAGATAAAACAGTAAGTATTTTGTGATTTATTTATAGCAGCAAATGCTGATTAGACGTAAATGAGTAAAAAAGCTGAAACGTCTGCATTTTCAGTGTCTTCTAAAATACGCTAGACACGTTTCAAATCACGTCAGCAACGTGACTCGACGTGATACGAATTCCGCCTGAAACCAATTTATGAAGATCAAGTTTCAGGTAGCTGTTTTCTAAACAGGACGTTGTCTTCTTGTCTTTCTCGCGCGTGTTTTTTGTTTCGTTTTCATGGTGAGATTCTTCAGTGATGAAAGGTAACTCGCAGGCACTTCCGTCCAATTTCTTTATGGTACAAATATGCGTCAGGACCATTTATCTCTCTATTTGAGTAAACTTTAGTTAGGCTGCATTCGAAACGTAATATTTTGTGTCGCTGATTATCAAGGACAACTACATGTGCTACTCGTCATAAGTTCATTGATAAGGCAATTAAATCTGTAGTAGTATGTTGATCGATCTACTATTGTTCTTCGTCTTGCAAAATGATTTGTAAGTCAGTAACATTGTTTGGCGAATTTCATTTGTTTATTGACCTTTGACACGCATTTATTGAAACTCATTGCTGTTAATGTAACAAACATCGAGCATTGTCGCATAGCGCAGCTGAAATCGAGTCGCGTCGCACTGATACACTGAGATGATGGTGGCAAGTTATGGTAAGAAGTGAGCATAACTCGAATTATGGTATGTAATGTAAGAACACGCTGTGGAGAGAGATAACCGGCGGCTTCGTCTGGAAAGTGCCCGCGTTAAAAATAACTATTCAATACAATTCGCCATCCACGCGATGGAAAACGCTTCAACTAAGCGCACAGTAAGAGAAGCAGTCAGCAGTTTATGAGATGTAATAATCAACAAGTGACGAGTTATAACTGTGTATCATCTGTTGACACAGCATACAACTGACTAATGAAGAAGTTAGTAACGAAGGAATTCAGTTTTGGACCTTTACATATATTTTTGCACATTAGTTCCTATAAGCTGGGAATAATATCGACCATTCTTTAAAGCATCGTGGATTTTAGTGAAAATGTCAGGTTTGGTGCAGGCATTGTATAGATATTTTATTAAGGAAATACCATTTCCTCGCTCTGCGTTTGGGTTTCCAATCGGTTTTGGTGGCTGTGGAAAGTAAACTGGGTCACCAGGATGAGTAACAATCCACAATTGGGCTTGGTGCCTTGCGGAGGTTGCTTTTTTGATGAAATAACTGGTTTCCAGGCATGTGCGAGCCTATAGATGCGAGGGTAGTATGTGATTTGAACGATTCAATAGGAAGAAAACTGGGCCAGCGTCTGAAATGATTATTAAGTGGTTGTTTGAATGATCAAGTTTTTCCTGGTTTTCTTCTTGTCTGGTTCCAAGACAATGAAAACCATGTTTAAAGTAAAAACAACAATTTTCTTCTAACAAATTACAAGTTAGCAAATCTATAGCATATTTCCTGATAGTTTTTTAGTGCAAGTTTTTATCTTGTTTCTTGCTTTGTTTGTTGGTTTCTAGTCTTCATCATTATTCTAAAATGTTTCACTATATGCATGATTAATTCTGATTCACGCTTGAGTAGAATTATGCAGTTGACAGCTCTAGTAGAATTTCGCTCACAGCTCGAAATTCGTAACGTTGGCGTTGGTTAGCAACTGTGACCTCAATTCCCACGCACCAGCGCGGCTACAAACTGAGCAAGAACCGCGCGGCCGGCGGTAATGCAGGGCGAATTTGTTGCGAAAAGGTAAATAACGCTGTATGTACTGGCGAAAGACAGTGTGCATCCTCTCCCATGCTTTATTAAAGCAAAACACACACGTGTTTCGTATGTCATGTTTCAAATTGTATTAGCACTGCAGGAGCACCGCAAAAGACCAATCAATACTCGCGCCTTGCAATCATGGCGCAGATTTTAATCCCATTTGAGAGACCTGCAAGCTATGCAGACCAAACTAGGCCAGCTCGGAACTAGACTAGACAATGAACTACGACCCGCAGCGCTAAAAACGGCCAGATTCAAGCACTTCAATATCTAACGCCGAGAGACTGACTGACTACTCATTAGTCGATTGCAAGTAGGAACAGTATTTAGCAATTCACGCTACTTGCGCCACAGCTCCAAGATTACATTGTTTTAATCATATTACACATGACATGATGATGTCGTATTGCTGATGTCCTATTTGATGGATTTGTTGTCTTTCCTGTGTTTATTACGGTCTGCAAGCTGTTATTATTGTTTCAGACATCAATTACGTATGATCCGTCTATATTCTCATCGTGTTTACAGTTAAACTGAAATTTAAATGATCCGATTGATGAAACTATCGGAAACAATGCGTATAATTAGCTTCATAACGCGGTAAGTACGTGATAATGATCATTTTTATACAATTCATTACTTGCTAGCATTTATTGCGATTGTACAGTACAGTTCCATGCATGTACGATGGAAGAATATTCAAAGAAAATAAGAGCAAAAGTCAAGATTCTCACGGATCAACAACATAATGCATGTGTATTAATAACATTGCATAATATTAGTAGTCGTCGGCTTGTATAAATAAACTTAATAACCCTATATTTACCGAGTCTCCAGGCTTTATAAATGTATCTCCGTTACTCTCCGAGACTATGCACGAATTAAACCCCTACGCATTTCGCGGGTCTCTTATCAACCTTCGCGGATTTGATGTGTGACTAATGCATGGATAACAGTCAATCAAAAGCTGTAATTTGGCTAAAGATAAATTGTATAAAAATGATAACATTTAAGGTACTTGTTACGACTCGTATGCAGCGATAACGATTGATAAGCCGTATAAATGATTGAATGAAAGCAATACCCATTAGGTTTATCTCGTACGTAGCCAATCAGCTTCTAATAAACGTTAATCGTAGGTAACTAAACAGGTAAACCGTGTTTTTTTTCTCTCTGATATCGCCAGTGCAACGAATGATGGAATGAGTGGTGCCGAAATACTAAGTAAGCAATGCCGGAGATGGTTCGTGTGATTAGAGGCGTAAACACGTTGAAGATTAGGTAAAATTTCAATTCGTCGTCTATGGCAACGCGCGGTAATTGGCTTTTTGTTGTAGGAGCGAAAACAATTCGTGTTAATATTCGCGAATACGATCTGCATCGCCAGTGAGGATCGATTGCAAGCGTGAAACATGATGCAATGGAATTGAGAAAGCTGTGACACAGCATTGGCATTGAAGTTTGCTTGTCTTCAAAATGCAAATTTCAGGTTGAGAATGTTGCAGTTTCTGGGGTTTCGAATGTTGGTTGTAATTAAAATGTTATGTAGCGAATGGTGGGATTTTTGTGGTTTAATAGTTCTAAAACGGAAAGCGAATGCCATTTTCTTCGAAAGCACTTTGTGTCATTATCTCGAATTCGATTTAAAAATAGTACAAATCTTGCGGGACTAAAATGCTACTCGATGAAGTATCACTTATCTGAAACAATTACGCTATCTGCCCAGCATTGTTTAGACGCATTTAATTCGAGTATTTTATGTTTCTGTAAACACAATCCTCATTTTCCCGAATTCAGGGTCAGCTTTTGAATGCAAATAATTGTAAAATCGCCTGCTATTATTACAATGACTGTGGAAATGTATAATACAATGGACTTCAAAGCGGCATTGTTTCCTTTGGTCTTGATGATTCACGACTGTTGGATGTGGTACGGTTTATTAGTCGTTCGTTTTTATCTCGAGCGGTGAACGTACAGGTGAGCGTAGATCAGCCATGTCCAAGCAACTCTAGCATTATTACATATGGTGTATTCGCAGATCGTCTGCTTGACTTCTGGCGTGTACTTTACACACGTTGGTCGTTATAACGGTACTATTTGAATGGCTCTTTCAACGTGCGCTGCGGATGCAAAGTTCGTCATGATGTTTAATGTTTTTGCGGTGTATGTTTTTGATTCTTTCGGAGTGCGTTTAGAAATTGTTTATCCTTTAGCAATGACTTGCTAATAACCGACTTGATATTCAACACCAACATTTTTAATCATTGTGATTGCAAAGCAGTTGGAAATCATGCAGCTGTTTGCTGTTGAATCTTGGAAGAGTGGAGGGATTTGCAGCTTTGTACTTGTAGGAAGATCAATTATTAGATAATTAGGAAAGTCAACACTGCGCAAAGGTCGTTTCGGTTTGCTCAAATTGAACTTCCGCTTCGTTCGCGGTTACACTGCGCCGGCAATACAACATTTAAGTATAAGCGTGCTGGGTATAAATTGGATTTGCCTGGACCAAATGCGCGACTTATTTGTTCGCCAGTTCACGCTTCGTGCTTGGATTAAATCGCGACCACTAGACGGAACGCTAGTCGTCATTGTGGCTCTCGATTGTCCACGTGTCTCCGACATCGAAATTCGCGCTGAAGATTGATTCCAATGATATAATGATGTGGTAACAATGAAATTGATTTTATTGCTCTATTCGCTCAATGGCAAGGCAGGTTTTCCATCAATATGCAATTGCACACAATAGAATTGTTTACAAATTGCAAAATTTGCTGGCAGTGAATAACCTTATCGTTTGTAATTGTAGATAAATATCGAATGATTACATCTGCTGCGGATTGATAAGCGCAGTATCCAACGAAGCGCGCACCTTACATGACGCTGTCCGCCCGCACTTAGTTCGCAATGGGACGGGGCAGTATCAATGCGCTCAGCTTGTGCATCACCATCACCGTGCTGCTGGTTGCGCTCGAATGTGGACGCGGCGAGAACACGTCCGGTATTCAGCGTATGACGACGGAGATCAACCGCGCCATCAAGAATGTTCTGCAACGACTAGATAATATTGACTACGAGGAGTTTGTGCCAACTGCCAAGTATGAGAGCTCCACCAAATTTCATCCCAAAGGCATGAACATCTTGTACAATATCACTAACGTGCTGAGCAAAGGCCTGTTTCCGGAAGATGTTACTGGTAATTATTCCAACACAAACATTGTAACTTTAGCACAACGTGTGTTTTGAAACCAGCGTTATTTTGCATGAGTAATACCGTTTTAACACGGTGCATTGCCAAGAATTGTTCATAATTTGTTATGGTAAAGAAAGCAAATTAATAGTTACTTCATTCATTCACGGTCTGAAAACCATAGTTCAATTACGATTACATGCAAGTTACGAATGAAAACAAAAATGTTTATTATGTATAGTCTGTGCGGAAAGTAAAATCATGTCGTTTGCAGATCTTCTCGTTTTGGATGGAGGCTTTCTAAGTGCGCACGTCAAGAACGACGATTATGCCGCCCTCGCGAAAACCTTCGCCGGCTTGCTGATATTCCTCTGTTTGCTTGCACTCTTCGCCGTGTGCATGCCGTTCTGCGGCTTTTGCCTCTGCTGCTGCCGATGCTGTTGCAGCAGCGACGAGATAAAGCACTCGGAGAAGAATCGCGACCTTTGCCGGAAAATCATCTACTCCACGCTCATGATTGGCATGGGAACTTTACTGCTCTTTGGCGTTGTCTGCGCTTTTGTGAGCAATGAGCACATGCAGAATGGTACCGATGAGTTCACCACCAATCTGCGGGTTGTTGTCAGCGACACGCAGAAGTACTTTAACGAAACCAACAAACATCTGGAACTACTGCTTAACACTAACTACAAGCAGCTTAGCAAAGTCCTGATGAAGACTCTGGATGATAGCAGTAATATACTCTATGAGGAGCTGAAGCAACTCACGAACGCTTCGTCAATGGATGATGCTTTTGAAATGGCAAACACTATGTCTGAAACGTTGAAGAAGTTGAATGAGCTTAAGACTTTGACGAACACTTTAAGGGTACAGGCGTCTCAGTTGGATGATGGTAACACATTGAAGATATTTTCAGTAACAGAATTACTAATGTGTTGTTTTCAGCAATGCGGAAAATCAAGCGAGATCTTTTGGAAGATCTGAATGTCTGCGAGAATATACCAGAGTGTCAGGATTTGAAGAAGAATTATGTCAGCCAACTTGGAATTACAATTGACTTCAATAGTGTAAGTATTACTTTAAATCCTTCTTGATTTTACATGCCTAAAGCTTTGATCATTGCAAATTTGATCATGTTCCATCATATCGCAATAACTTAATACTTTTGGATTTCATTTCATACAGTTCTTGGATAGGTACTTTCCAAGGGTGAGTTTGGTGTGGTTTGCTTGCATGAATTCTGCACTTAGTATGATATTTATTTGTTATTAATCAATCCAAGAAGAAATCAAAGAAAGATTTGTTTCTTTCGAACAGATACCGGATATCAGCAATGATATTGAAGTAATCAACAAAATGAATTCTTCGGAATCAAATTTAATCGGCGCAATTAAAGGAGGCAAAGAAAAACTCGACGGGCTCAAGGATGAGATCAAGAAGCAAGCTGTTAGAAACATAGGGACTGTGAAAGAGAAGGTAACAGAAGCCGGGGACGAAATTAATGATCGCTCAGGGGAAGTACGACAAGTGATAGATAATACAATGGATGAGCTTCTGCAAACATCCAACGATGGATTGAAGTGGCTCGATGATTATATTGGATATTCGATATATCGATACTACGTTGGATTGGGTGTCAGCATCGTATTTCTATTGATTACGCTCTTTATCGCGCTAGGTCTTATTTGTGGCATTTGCGGTAAACAGCCGACATACAACGACGACTGCTGCAATAAAGGAGCTGGGAGTCGTTTCCTCATGTGCAGTGTGACCTTGATGTTTATCACGTCGTTTTTCCTCGTAATTATCTTGCTGCTGCATATCATTGGCATGCCCGCGCAGGTCATGGTCTGCGAACCATTGCGCCATCCTAATAACAGCAAGTTTATGGACTTTTATGATGAGAGTCTCGATTTGAAGAAGTTGCTTAGTCTGAATACTACTATCAAGGATCTCTTAAACAATTGTTACCGCAATAAGAGTGTCTATGAAGTCTTTCACCTTAAAAACAAGTTTGATATCGTGGAAGTGAAAGATTTTATTAGAAAGTTACATATTGATGATGAATTGAGGAAGCTGGAGGAGTCCATTACTATTCCTGCCCAGGGCGAGTTATTGAGTAAAGCACAAATTAATTCTTTGCGTAAATTAGGCGATGAGCTAAATGGCATCCACGATAAATTTGATAAGGTTAAGCAGGAAGTGGATATTGATAAGTTTACCACGGTTAAATTGGAGGACCTTCTTAAGCAGCTGAAGGCCGTCAGTGAGATTGTATCCCGACGTCCGAAATTGGAGAAAATTGCAAGTAACTTGAACCTGAGCGTGTTGCACTTGGAGACTTATATTTGGAAGTTATTTAATCCTATGGTTAGCCACGCAAAGACTGCTTTGGTATGGAATTATGCAGTATTAATTGAACTACGTAATGATAATGGATGTTTTTAGGCGTTGGCGGATGAAATGAATCAGGCTTTGAGGCTAAATCACTCAAGTTTTAGAGAGGCTATCAATGACATGGCGAATAAAATTACCGCTGCTCAGGATGAACTTACGAACAACGGCTCCGAAAATATTAGAAAAGTTATCCGACAGTTTGCTGAAGGAATCACAGACGTTTTGCAGACGTACCTGGATCGAATTTCAAACAGCATTGAAAAGGACGTTGGTCAATGCGGGCCACTGGCTTTGATTTTCAATGGAACTCTAACATCCACCTGTGACAAAATTCTACTTCCAATGGTAAGATATTTTAATTATTGTGGAGTTGCACACTTATTATTTATAGCATGTTAGTTTAAATTGTACTAATTTCGATTGATAAGCAATTACCAGTGTGAATTTTATTTTCCAGACTGGTTTCAGTGTGAGTATTTTATGGTGCATTATTCTGTTTATCCCAACGACGATGTTTGCTGTGACACTTGCCGATTTGTACAAGAAGACCTCCGATAACTACCACGGCTACATCGAGGCGTAAGTATTTCATAATTGACCGGCATGCACATGTGCCGTCATAATTTCATTGAACGTACGAGTTGTTATGCTTGAATTGGACGAGGATTTATCATTTGATGGTTTGCTTCGACCATGGATTGCTGTTGATTGCTCCGTTTTGGTTGTACACTTAGTTGGCGTCGTCGTTTCGTTCAGTTTTGTTAATTATCATTTGTCTACTTACAGTGATTGTTTGTATGACGCATATGCCGATCGAGAAAATATTCCGTTGGCAAGGTGAGTCGGATGTTCCGTACTCTTTGTTGAGTTGGGGTGCATGTTACCCATGTAGTGTTTCAGTAGGGTAGCAGTAATGCACTTTTTATCACTCCTGCGTTTATTGGTGTGTAAGATAAGAATACGTAGCGCGCTCATTTATTCCTCTTGCTGTATTCGTTGCTTGACTGAAGTAGGTGCATAATGAGCGCGGATTTGATTGTTGTAGGGGCAAATACGCCGGCAAGAAGAAACACAAGAAGAAGAGGCACGATGGCGGCCGCTATATGGAGAGTGAGATGAGCGCACGGGATTATCCTGGTGGATCGCAGCATCATGATGCGCGATATTCCGATATGGCACCGAAGTAAGTTTGATATTTTATACAGTCCTGACCTATAACTAACAATTGCAATTTGCGCTTTGCTTAAGTTATACCTACAATCCACCACCTCCACCTCCATATGAAGAGAAATTTAGTCCCAATATCGGGAGTACCTATTTTTAATACGTCTATCAGACTAAACTTTATTATACTATCCCTTTTCTTATTAATATAATTGTTGTAACTAATTGTTGCAATTGCAATGTTGTGTTGTCGCAAAAATTTGCCTAATGTGTCTCGTGTTTTCTCCGCCGTTGTTCTCACAGACAGTATGAGGATTTTCCAAATGGGGGCCCCCCGCAGTATCACCGAGCAACTGAATACGAAAGGCCGCCCCCATATTATTGCCCTGGATCTAAGTAAGTCAAGTCTCCACATTGAGTCAGCGATTGCAATATCTTTATATTCGTATATGTTTCTTCTTTGATAGCAACCATTAGAGATTGAGTACTACGAATGGAAGGCAACAAGAACGACTGATTACCTGAGCTTTTTGTAGAACAATTTTACCAGACTGATCAAGATATCGTTAAGGAGTTGAGCTGCTGGGAATTGAATCGATGGCGCGATTTCGGCTATGAATCGAAGCTCACAGTGATGTGTTTCACGTTTAATTTCATTACTAAGGTTGCTCAAGCTACAAGCGACATGTCATCTCTCGTTTCGCGTCGTTTGGAGCGGTTCTACGTTTTTCTATTGAGTAATTTTCGTAATTGTATTTGGAGGTGTATAACGCATACTTTTAAACTAATCTACTATTGAATTACATGTACATGGAGATAACCAAAAGGCCCTTAATCAAACGTGCATATTGTGATGATACATTTATTGATAACATACACTAATTATCGTTCTAATTATGATTATTATATAAATATATAGTTGTAAGCGTAAATATAACGATGCGCACGATTGTGCCGAGGGGGGTTCTCTTCGTATTTGGACACGAGAACCACGCACGCAGTCAGGGTGGCAGAAGGCGGAAAAGAACCGAGATGTCATCTGAAATACGTTTGCGAATACTTGCAATAGTTCTAAATATGTAAATATTCAAAGACAACCGAAAGCAAGGTGAAATGTGCAATGCCTGCGAGTAATGTAAGACATCGTTGAAGCACTCACATTTACTGGCGCTCTGTAGATGGTTCAAGAATTTGCGCGAATTCGCAGAATAAGCAAATAGAAGAGATGTGCATTTAAAAATATTTTCATATCTTTGATGTTGTGGAATATTCATTAATTTATTGGAGACGCTCGTCGCCTTTTCCGAGTGAAGCAAACGCATGTTGAACGCTGCACATACAACATTACCAAATATTCATTTCCAGTCTTTATATTATACTGAGCAATGCAAGATCAACACTTGCATAATGTATAAGCAAATAGTCGGTTTAGTATGGATGTGGAGAGATATGTTTCAATATTAATTTTTTTTGCGCAGTAATTGATTGTTTCGAGGCATGTGGAAATTATTGCGCGGTAATTAGTGTGACATCACATTGACTTCTTTCCTAAATTAGATATCTTACATTTATGATTTTTTTTTTGTTAGGGCAATTGAATGTTGAAATGCATTTATTAGAAGGTTAGACCATGAGATTATGTACAATTGTCTGTGTTCAATTCTGCTGAAATTTTTTCATGTTTTTAAAGATGACTTGGTTTATCAATCGTCGATGCGATTTGTTTGTATCATTTTTGCCATATAACTTATATTTCAAATAGATTGAGCAAAAAAAGAACAAAACAAATAAAAACGTACTCTACGATCTAATATTATGTATCTATTATATATAAAATATGTTATTGAAAATTCCCGGAAAAAAATTGAATTGAACCTTGTTTGTTTTATTTCAACGTAGCCTTGAATTTCGATTGCTGATTGTGAACTTTACAGTGATTGCAAACTGGCGTTCCTTCTAACCTAAGTTCACAAATGTTTCGTCAGTCCAAGCATAATTTGTTTCTAAAATCTGCCCTAACAATGAAGAGAATCTCAAAGGATCGAAGTGCAAAGCATTCAAAAATTTCAACAAGCAATAAAACTGTGGCTTCGTGTAACCTAGGAAGTGATTCGGAGGAGTCTCCTAAAGGTATAAAGCTTCAAAGGCCACAACCTAGCAAGATTTCTATGAAGAAGCAGGAAAGTTTAACTTTAAAAGCATTACGTCATGAGGAAACAAAACACTCTTCTGTGTCATCTAAGTTTAAGCTAAATGAGATTAAACATAAAAGACCACATCTATTACTTGAAAATGAAACAAAGCATGCTTTGGAAATAGGAAAAGTGACAACATTAGATATTAAATTGGAACCACCAGAAATTAAACAAGAAGACTCAGAATTAACTAATGGTGTCTTAAATGATGTTAAAGTAAAATCAAATTTTGATGATTTACCATCACCATCTAAGATGATTAAGTTGGAATCATCTCCTATATTTAACTTAGCAGGTAAAAATCCTTCGAATTGGGAAGAGATGCTTCAAAATTTAAGGCATATGAGGAAGGATTATAATGCTCCTGTAGATACAATGGGCTGTGATATGTGCATGGATAAGACATGCAACCCTAAAGATGCCAGGTACCAAGCACTGCTTTCCTTAATGCTAAGTTCTATGACTAAGGACAATGTTACCTATGCAGCTATGAAGAAACTAATTGCATATGGTTGTACTGTAGACAAAATGTTGGAAATCACTGATGAGAAATTAGGGGAGTTAATTTATCCAGTTAATTATTGGAAGAAAAAAGTTCAGTACATCAAAGATTCCACAAAAATCATCAAGGAAGAGTATGATGGTGACATTCCTCGAACTGTGAAGGATCTTTGTAAATTGAAGGGCGTTGGACCAAAAATGGCCCATTTATGCATGAAAACAGCTTGGGATGAAGTCACCGGCATTGGTGTGGATACCCACGTGCATCGAATTTCTAATCGAATGGGTTGGGTGCAGTCTAAAACTCCTGAAGGCACCAGAAAGCAATTAGAGGAGTGGTTGCCACAACACCTCTGGATGGAAGTGAATCATCTCCTGGTTGGATTTGGGCAGCAAGTTTGTCAACCATTGAAGCCGCAATGCGCAACTTGTATGAATAACAATATTTGTCCTTTTGGCATTTCTCAACTGAATAAATAATAAAATACGTAAATATGCTGAGTTTGGGTTCTTTTTTTGCCTTCTTTTACGTTTAGTTTGCGAATTGTTTTGCATTAAGTATTTGTTTGCGTTGTCCCTAACAGAATGTAGTAGGTGTCATTAGTGGCCACATAAAGTTCGGTAAGTTTGGACGTCCCTCGACCTAGATAAACAATTTATCGCGTATGTCTCGCTTCAGTAAATGCATAACTAGCAATTTAAGTCAATGAACAATCCGATATGCAAAACGTTAAATATTATGTGCGCAGCAGACTCGGCACAAATACGTGTCGACAAGCAGTTGCGGCGCACACAAGTCGATGAACAGCACGACGTGAAAAGCGCGACGAAAAATCAATAATACGAGTGTGGGTTGAAACTACAGTTGAGAGCGAATATGGGAGAGAAGATAAGGTCCTGCGATTGCTGTGCGGAATGTTTTGTGTAGCGCGAGTGCACGCTGCGAAATTTTCGTGAATATACCTGCGAGTAGGTGTTGAGTTCCAATTTTATATCTGACCCCTTCTTTAGAAGCCTCCGCGATTTTTTATTAACTTGACTGACTTTTTTCTCGTCATTATCGCGGAGTTTTCGGGAAAATGCCGTTAGGCAGCATACTACGTCGTGCGTCTACCTACATCCTAGGAGCGGACGATGAGGAAGAAAAAATGGGCACCTACGAGGACAACGAGGTGCTGTTTTGCAAGAACAACGTGTGCGTGCATCCCCCAGCAATTATGAGGCAAGACACAGACGTGCTGCATCATCCTGGCTACCTCACTGTAACAACTAAGATCTTCATCGATCAATATAACGATGCCAAGCGGCCAACATTGATGCTCACATGGATACCCAACACCACGCTGAGGAAGTGCCCACATACGCTCCAGCCATCGGTCAACAGGAATGTCTACAACTACTCGAAACAGACAAGTGTGGAGAGTCTAAATTCGTTGGATTCCTGCGATGACAACCGCCCTTTGAGTGTGGGCAGCGCGGATGGCAATCATACTGAGTTTAAGAGCACGAACCCTTTTTTGAATTTCATTAATGACACAGACAAAGAGTCAGTTAGCTCCACAGATAGTCTGGAGAAGAATTCTATTATTAACATCAACGTGGAGATATCCAACCCTGACATTGAGATAATTACAACTCCGGACAGTGTAAAGGATATCGGGGAGTCCATGGAGAAGTTTGAGTTCAGCCGATCTGAATCAGTTACATCAAATGATAGCCAATGTAATTGGTTTAGTCCGGAATTCCTTGCACAGAAACACAATCTGACATTCCCTGACAGTGCATCTTGTTCGCCAATATTGCCAACAAAGAATCAACACAAATGTCGACGTTTCAGCGTAGATTTGTCACAAATGCGTTCTTTGAGGATGTTTTTCAACGATGCCAACTGCACCTGCGGACAATTGGTCGTAGCATCAAGAGAAAGCCAGTATAAAATTCTACATTTTCATCATGGAGGTCTTGATCACCTGGCACAAGTATTGCATCAATGGCACTCATTATTACACAACATTAAGTATCCAAAAGGTACGTCTAATTTATTATCTAAATTTGATCTCATTTTGTATTTTTACTAGGGCCCGAAGAAAATCTACCTTATCGTCACTTTATGGTATGTCGCGCTGAGGTGTCAGCCCTAGAATTGCACCCAGAAGAGAGACAAGTCCCCAAACTGACTGAGGATATGTTCCGATCGCTTTTTAACGAAACAGGCCAACTTGAAGATGATCTTACCTTAAGAAAAGCAGTATTTTTTACTGGAATGGATCGGAATCTTCGTAAGGAAGTGTGGCCTTTTTTGCTGCATTGTTACCCTTATCAGAGCACATACCTTGAACGTATGCAGATTGCTGACATACGTCGGCAAGAGTACGAGGAAATCACGCGGCGTAGACTGGATATGACTGGCAACTATCTGACCCAGTTTAAAAGAAAGGTCCAAAGTGTTGTGGAGAAAGATGTGGTGCGTACAGATCGTGGAAATCCATTCTTTGCTGGGGATAACAATCCAAACCTTAATGTAATGAAGAATGTACTGTTGAACTATGCTGTGTACAATCCAGGTTTAGGGTGGGTATTAAACTAACAACACATTTTGCAACAGATACAAATAATGTTTGCTTTATTTTTTGTAGCTACACCCAAGGAATGAGTGATCTTCTGGCTCCTGTACTGTTTGAACTTCGTGATGAAGTTGCTGCTTTCTGGTGCTTTGTTGGCTTGATGCAAAGAGCAGTATTTGTTGCAACACCTACAGATAAGGACATGGATAGATCCCTTAAGTTTCTTCGGGAACTGGTTCAGATCATGGTGCCTAAATTCCATAATCATCTGCAGAAGCACAAGGATGCCAACGAGCTTCTCTTCTGCCATCGATGGATACTATTGTTAGTTTAATTCTGAGAATAAGTGGCACAGTTCGGGGTTCATTATCTTGTATTTCAGATGTTTCAAGAGAGAATTTACCGAAGCGGTTGCTCTAAGAATGTGGGAAGCATGTTGGGCGAATTACCTGACTGATTACTTTCATCTATTCCTCTGCTTGGCCATTATCTGTGTCTATGCAGATGATGTGATTGCTCAGGATCTCCGCGCAGATGAAATGCTTCTACATTTTAGTTCACTAGGTAAGTCTTCACAACTTCATTCTCTTTATTGAAGAATTGTCTCTATAAGATTTGTTCTATCCGAGTAGCTATGTATATGGATGGAGAGGTGATAGCAAGAAAAGCTCGAGGATTACTCCATCAATTCCGTCAGCTACGAGAAATACCCTGCACGTTGTCGGGTCTCTGCATGCGATGTGGGCCTGGAATATGGGACAGCTCTCACTCTCCGAGAATCTATTGCTCGGGCCACGAACATGGCTATTGTCCAAATACGATTATACAGTAAATCATGCTGCTTCTCACGGACATAATCATTTTGTTAGGGTGGGGGAACCTCATCACTTGTTACTTAATTCTCCACTAACCAACAGATTCTTATATTTCGAGGTGTTATCAGCGCACATGTATCATTTCGCGGCACAATCATCTTGCTAAATATAAATCAAAGTTATGTACTTATCAATATAGATTGAATACAATGTGATTTGACTTAACAAATCATACTGATTACATTCACTTGTGTTGGATTCAAAATAAGTTGGCTGTGCTAAAATAGGGTGTCCTATAACAATTTCAATTTAAACAACATTAACAAGCATAGTATTTCCAAACTGTTACACTTTTCTATGATTAAAGTTGGAATTTTAGTTGGTTTTTCCAATGGGACACCGTCAATAGTGGAAGAAATTAAGCGTTATGGGCGTTCATGTGCTACTACTCTTACAAAGCCATAATCGTAATGTAAAATATTAAAGTACATACATATTGATAATATAATAATGGCATCGTTAACTCGCATAGACGGGAGCCATGTCGCAGGTAGTCACGAATAGATGCTTACCAAGCACTCGGAGCACTTGTCAATCTCGGCAATTTATATACCAAAATGTGTAGCATTACTGCTTATCGTGTCCTTTATTTTTCTAATTGTTGCGTGCCAGGTGTGCACGAAGCACGTGTATTGCAAAGTAGAAGGGAAATTTAACTAGTTGGAGATTGAGAAATGTGAGAGTGAAAATCCGACAAGTGCATTCGTCATTATTCTAATGAATATCACTTAATATTCTGTTATAAAAACTGAACAAAATGTAGAACAAATCATTGAATTGGTAAAATTGTGGTACTTTAGGTTTTCACTGAGGGAGAAAGCCTTACATAGAATATGGTCTAATCTGTATGAACTTAATCAAATCTCACCTATTCAAATCATCTCCGTATATAACCGATATGAATATAAAATTCTATGATACTAGTGTATAAAATGATTGTTACTTGAATATCGTTAATATTGGTTGCGTTCAGCGTTCTGCTCACTGCTCTTGCGATTTGAGTTGCAATGTGATAGTGTACTAAATAAGAGCAAATGTTTTTACTCTGCATTGCGAATACGTTGATACTGTACAATATGTATTGAAAAAGTGTTTGTTTTTACAATGTTAATGAAGTGCGAAAGAATAAAAGATAAATATTATCTGAATCATTAAGATAGTTATATCAATAAATTATTTTTATTCGTGCTTTCATTGACTGATAGTGATAGGATTGAACGGACATCTCCTGAAATCAGCTGAGATGGAATGGTCTAGAGTTGTTTAATAGTGATATAATATTTTTTATTAACATGGACACTTGCAATCGGTTAGGTCCCACAGGAAAGCCGATTTCCTAAAGTGGATCTGCATTTTCTTACTGCCATCATAGGTAGACGTAGGTAGAATTAAGATGCAATGAAACAATTCAAATAATCAATTCTTCAAATAATTCATAAACAGTGTACAAATACCAAATATTCCAGCAATAAAGGGTTTTATGTACTATAGGGATTGTGCTGGAATTGGGCTAGTAGACCATCCTACTTTTTTCTATGTCTGCGATGCGAGTGATTGGGATTTGCAACGTGATCAACGTAGCATTAGCAAAAGTTGTTTACCTAAAACTGTTGTTTTGTAAGGCTCTAAGTTGTTAGTCTACTTATTACAACTAAAATTTTAGAGAGCATATGTCGATAAAACTATAAAACTATTATTTTCTTAATTGCTGTGGTTAGTTACTATTTCCCTACTAGCAACACGTCCGGCACATACCCAGAGTGATATTATTTCTAATTTGGAATTCTGTTTATTATTCGTTCACAGTCATACAAGAGCATTTAATGCAATAAGGATTTGCGTAAACTTGTTGCTCAAATGAGCATGAAATCATTAAGATTGGTTTGCTGCGTTCAATGAGTTCAGTCTGTGAATATTTAGTTACTGTTTCAGTACATAGTAATCGATCTATCACTACGAAGATTGACAAGCATTGATTTGGGATGATTTACATGCTTACGATATGGTTAGGCTGACAGTAATTTCAATATTGAATGGGAAATAATGAAAGTTTTGTGATATCACCAAGCAATACTTTCCACATATTTATTATTGTAATTTATGATAAGAATGTAGTTAACATTCTACATCATCAATTTTTAGCATGTCTCCTATATGTTCGTGTATTGGAATACAGGATTTTATAAGCTAATTACAATTTCTTGAAGTTATAATTTGATATGATTTACAAGCTTATTGCGTGATTAATTTGGCAGTAATATTGAATGGTAATGATGTGATTTGGAAGAAATTAGGACAAAAGACAAATCAATGATAAATTAAATCGATTTGCAGTTTTCTATAAAAATAAGTAAGTTCAACAATCTTATGAATTTAGCAGAGATAATGTAGCCTCAAAAACATTTTAATCAAAAGAATTATTCTCATTTCTTGCGAAAGTGCGAGTGTGATTCATCTTCCAAGATTTTCATTTCAGGAAAGGTAAGATTCAGCGTAGATTGATTTCATGATCTTAAATCGATATTAACAAATGTATTAGTTAATTTCGCTTAATGTAAGTGAAACTTACACCTATTATCGTAAAGGTTCAATTTTTTATTTTGCTAAGTACATGTTTCTCGATACCAAAAGACGGTAATGTTCTTGAGTATTTGCAGCGTTCGGTAGCGGCCACAACCTGTAATCAGAATCGTTACCTTGTTTGTGCAAGGAACTCATGTAACTGAAAGAAATGTTTACAAAATTTAAAGTAATAAGACTGTATTTCTGACGTGATTCGACCGGTGACGCAAGAACGAGCGAGTTCAATCCACATCCATAAAGTATAACATTTCGTGGCGCACCGGCTCATTTGAATGGAGCAATTGCTTCTATAACTAAACCAA
Source organism: Diploeciton nevermanni (assembly GCA_027575565.1). Classification (NCBI taxonomy): domain Eukaryota; kingdom Metazoa; phylum Arthropoda; class Insecta; order Coleoptera; family Staphylinidae; genus Diploeciton; species Diploeciton nevermanni. Next base: position 1,706,263 of record JAODIE010000001.1, read on the forward strand.
CAATAAACTAATATATTAATGCATTCACAAAAGTCACGTTCGCAGCGAACGGAACAATAACAAATTCTTAATAAGCAGTAAAAAACTTAATGTTCTTGATCGTATTTCATCTAGAGTGATTTTATACTCTTCATAAATTGTTACATGAGTTTCGTTGCATCGACCAAAAAGTATCTAGATTCAGCTGCTTAGAACGTCTTTTGACAATTTCACATGAATTTACGATTGACTTCCATAATTAGATCTATTTGACAAACGATATTTGTCTATATACACTTTGAAACACTAAACTGTTGGCCCGAAATATCAAGCCAAGCGTCTGCCATTCTTGACAATCAGAAACTCAAAAATAATTGCATTGTCCAGATTATTTTCAAGCAGCTCTCAAAATTCGATCGTGGTGCAAATTTGATAAATTTTCAACGGGTAAGCCTATCTAATAATAAACCTAATATATTTCTCTACGTTTGAGATTGAACTCATTAATCTACAACATTGATTTACCAAATTTCTACAAAATCCACCTGCATCAACTCGATGCAGACAGATGGTCTGCGACTTTTTGCATAGAATTCATAGTGAATTCCATCGTAAATTTTAAGATAACGTCCAAGCACAAGCATTTGATTTCAATTTTTTATAAACATTCCATGATAGAATTCACGAGAAAATTCAGTCGATACTGAATTTCACCCCATATAAAATTTACGCCAAAACCCGTAGAAATCGAACATATCGTAAAAAGTTAAAGCATAATTAGAAAATAAATTAAAGATAAAAAAAATTGTAGGCAACTTTATTAACACCGTTATCACAATATATAAAATGGTTTCCAAGTTGATCTCGCAGTTTTTTTCATAATTTATTAATTTAAGCAACATATCGATGGAATGACCTATTTTGGTGGATTACCACTCATTTGTGATTGCTTAAACGTATCAAATCCGCGTGGCGTTATAATGGCTATTTAACCAATTGTACCAACACACAAATCGCACGAAGCACGAAGGTATGATCAATTATTGAAAAGGTTTTTACAAATAAACGAGACGATAGTAATTGAAAGTTTTTAAAAATGTAATTATTTGTAATATGCCCATTATTATATTATGACAAGTTTCAAATCATAACTGACAATAAAAAAACCGACAAAAATATCCTTTATATCATTTCAAAACATCTCCCAGTATTTCAGCATCATTGCAAGGCAAATTTGTTATTTTATAGAAGGGTATGTCCACCCAACACTTGAAAATAAGTATCCTTTATATTTATCCTTACATCTGCAATTACATGCATTAATCCTCATTAATGCGCAACACAATCAATATTACATTAGTAAATTGATGGTGCTTGCTTTCAATACAATATTAATCCCTAACAGTACATCAATAAAATTTCGAAATCTAATGAACAACGAGAACAACATGCTTCGCGTTTCATAATTGCACACAGGTGCTTAGTGGGGAGCGGCGTAGTTTCACCTGTGGAAAGCGCGTGCACGAAACCGCTTGCCGCCGTCGCACGACATCACAATTTTCGATAGGGCTTCGCGTATGTTCCCGCTCCCCGACGACGGTCACAACAAATGACGACGGCGATTCTTTCTTGCATCGCGCAAATCGGGCATTCAGTCGTCAGTAAGTAAACGGTGCGGGTGAACACGTGGAGTGCAATCTTGTTCTTAAGTTCTCGAAGCTTGTTTAATAACTTGCTGAAAACTACTGCGAGTGTGGCTGAAAGCAGATTGAGATTTTTACATGCCAACAAACTACAGCCTAAATGTGAGTCAAACAATTACATCTATTCCCATGTAAGATGGGAATGCTTGGGAATGCACGTGCTTTCCATTGTTCCTATTGCAAAAACGGTTCGTGCCTTTTGATACTTCGGCTAGATCAGTTCATTTGTCGTTTTCGTCCTCATAATTCACATTCGTGCGCAATTTGATTTGTTTGTGCGTTATCAGATCCTAAACGATCATACAATTGATATAGTATAGTATTAATAAACATTTCTCCATTTTTATTGTCTTCTCCACTGAGAAAAATATACCAGTCAACAATTGTAAACATTTATTCGATTTAAAAAACTCTATGGCAAGTCATCAAGTCATGAGTCTTTCACGGATAGAATTTGTCGGTTTACGTTGAAAAATCGATTTTTACCGGCCAGGTTTAACAGAACTGTTAAACCGCGAACGCCGGGTCTGCATAAACTCACATTGACAATAAAATCAATGCTGCACGAGACCATAGGGGCATATCGTGCCTATTCTAAATTCTTTCTAATTGATATATCTTAGTAATAAATTTGCAATAAATCATTGTAAATATTACGATAGTATCGGGTTGTAACTTAGGTAAAATTATGCACGTGCAACTTGTGATTGTGGCGGCAATTACCTTGCTAAGATAAGATTTTTCATTGCACTATATCGCATTGAGAACAGTCTTTAAAGAAATTGCATGATTTTCACGCAAAATTTCCATAAAAGGTCAAAGTTGAGCACATGTTTAAAATAAAATTGATTGCAATGATAATGCTTGCGTTAACCTTGGTTACTGCTTGAGAAAACTTATTAAATAGAGTGCACGTGGGAATTTTTTGCATCCTTTATTCAGGCTTTGCATGAAAAATGATTGGAAGAATGTAAGAAATGCGCGGTCAATGCTCTTAGCTTAACTGGACCGCCCCATTTGCCGCCTTTTTGCAGTTTTGTTATAATGTTCAGCTGAGCGGTCGCCTTAACAACAAGAACGCCCATGAAAAAGCCGCCCTTTTACGGGGTTTACAGCAGTTCACTGCCCGTTATGCTTGACCATTTTATTGTTTCCTTGTTTCTGTTTTATTTACTACGACTTGCCCGTTCTTTGTTGCAGATTATTTTTTTGTTGCGGCATGGAAAGATACGAGCAGATCTCTGTTGTGGGTGAGGGGTCTTATGGGTTGGTGATGAAGTGTCGTCACAGGGAGTCGGATCAACTGGTTGCGATCAAAAAATTTTTGGAAACTGAAGATGATGCTGCTGTCAGAAAGATGGCTTTGAGAGAAATTCGCATGCTGAAAGTGAGATCATCATTTCAAATCAATAATTTTTTTTTTATTGACACTTGATTTGATTTTAATTTAGAAACTAAAACATGAAAATCTAGTTACCTTGCTTGATGCATTTCGTCATCGTAAACGGTTTTACTTGGTGTTCGAATTTCTGGAGGGTACAGTTCTCGATGAAATTGACAAGAGTCATGGTGGATTGGGCCATGAGAAAACCAGGCAGAGGGTGTTTCAAGTATTAAGAGCAGTGGCCTACTGTCATTCGCATCATGCAAGTTCATTCTTTGCTTCTTGATTAAACAACGTAAATAATATTTTTAATTGTAGATTGTCCATCGTGACATTAAACCCGAGAACGTTCTAATCTCCACCCACGGAGTGGTGAAGCTCTGTGATTTTGGCTTTGCAAGGGTCATGACTTCCGCCATGGAACCCTGCACCGATTATGTTGCTACCAGATGGTACAGAGCACCGGAGTTACTCGTTGGCGAACAGCAATATGGCTGCCCTATTGACATTTGGGCTACCGGGTGTCTTTTAGTTGAGATGCTCACTGGCGAACCACTTTTCCCCGGCGAGAGTGACATTGACCAACTATTCATAATTTTGAAGAAAGTTGGTAAACCGTGTCAACGTCACCTAGATCTCATGTCGAAGAACTCCCAACTGCGTGGGATGGCAAAGAATTGCGCCCCAACCGATTTTTCTGGAGTATTGGCCACTTGCGAAGGATGGCCGGAGGAAACTATCAGCTTTCTCATTAGCTGCCTGCAAATGGACCCTACCATCAGGTCTAGCAGCTCTGATCTTCTCCAGCATTCCTACTTCAATACCGATAACTTTGCACATAAATTTTTACCTTTGCTGAGAGATAAAGTTGTTCTTGAGTTCAACGCGAATCCTTTGCTGAGAAAGTTTAAAACTAATGTGCTTCATTCAACTGATCGAGCCCGTTATGCTCATGCAAAGAAGAGGGCATCACAACCAACTTCGGTTGCTGAACCGTTGAAGTGGAAAATGACTATGCACGAAGAACACATTAAAAGAAAATTCAAGTGTCACCATTTTGATGCTACAAATTCACATCACCATATTTATTCTCACCACCATGAACATCAGCTCGAACATGCGCAACCCCATTCTCATGCACATCTTTCTCATCATCATGTTCCGCTAAAATCATACCGGGAGAAAACGGGATTGACCTTTTTGAAATCCAATAAGCTTCATGATGCCAATAGTTTCGGCAACCCATCAATTATCAGCAAATCCCATGATGGCGTGATTACATTTAAGGTTACTACTGACGAAGCTGGGAATACCTACAGCTTGAATTGTCATCCGCTTCCAGCTAAGAAGTCGCCTCTTCCTATGCGGCGCAGTATTGCAACCTCCAACTTGCAGAAGTTTCTCGCTCAAAATGTGGGGGATATCCCAATCTCCTCCAAAGCATACAGTACATCGATTGTTCCTAAGAAAGTTGAGCGGTATTCTATCCATGATCTCTTCATCAACATTGAACCACTACATTTAGGACCTACTGGTACTCTTGGTAACAACGGAAAAAAAATTAAAGCTCCAGACGAATTCACTCTACCCAATTTGCCTGGTGCATCTGCAACTCCAAAACACACCAAGCCGAGCAATGTGGCTACCTCACCTGAGACAACCACTTCAAATGTTACTCCGGTAAATAACAATTCGTCACTTTGTGGTTTTTATTCATTTCATTTTCTATTTTAGGATGAGGCATCACTAGCCAGCTCCTCTAAAGATATCCTGCCCACAATGTGATTTTATCTACAATCCTGAACAATTTTTACTGAGATTTTACAGTGCTAATTAATGTCGAATTATTTTTGACGGAACAATTGTATATAATCTAATAGATTCATATTTCGAGTTCAACTCTCTATTATTTATTTGCACTGATATTTTTTCTTACTATTAACTCCATATTATTGTATATTTCTACAAGAGAAATAAATACCGGTTGAGAGTTGTTACTATTTGATATGAAATAAGATCAATTAGGCTGTTATTAATTGATGAGAAAATAGTACCTAGTTGTGAGGCGACGAGTGAATCGCTTCGAATTTTTGAATTCTGTGTCAGAATTAATATTATTATGATGGAAAAAGTTTCAAAACCAAAAGCGGAATAGTGTGAAAATGATTAGATCAAACAAAGCAATGCAATACAAATAGTCTTAAGTATGCCAATGCCACTGGAACCCTTATTTTTCGAGAAAATAGTTTCTGTGGCCCTGAACAAGCTTCAGAATCTGATTTGTCTGATTTCGCTATAATGAGAAATCACAGTTTATTTCAGGCTTCGATGCGAATGATTGAGTCTCTTATGCATTAGGCAACCTAATATGCACATGCATTCTAAGTTATGATCAGGTCGCAGGATCATTTTAAACTTTCATTAATTCGCAAAAACGAATTTAGTGTATCGTTAAAGCCCGGCCGGAATACAAGGACCGTGAAATTTCAAAGATTGCTATTTTTTGTACGTCCAATAAGTGATTGTTAATTGTACGGAATGTTTACATTAAGTTGCGGTGTTGGATTTATTAGTAGGCGTTAATAATCGTTTGTTTATGCTATTAATACGATTACTACCCGCTGTCGTCGAAGCAATCAGTCGCAAATAGACATCGACCGGACGATGCGACACAAAAAGCCAGTGGATTCGCCAAAGCAAAGGATGCACGAAGGTAAGTATTTAGGATTAATGCGCTATTGTATAGATTTATGATTTTTGGCATTTTTTTGCTTAATATATTTAAATGATTTCTCGTTTTTCGTAGTTTATTTATATGTTTTCAGAGGAAATGAACTCCGAATCCACGTCTCAAAAGAGACGTTCCGGAGATTCTCCGGAATCCGGTAAGTATTTGATATTTTTATGGTTAGGCGGAGTTAAAGCTATTAAAATGGTGGATAAATATCTAGTGATATTAATAGACAAAACCCAACGGTTAATTTCACATTTGTGAGGTAGAAATGGGTTGCGTCGATCCGTTTCAGAAAACATATAACATCGCAAACATGAATTAAGGTCTAAAATTTTATCATATTAAATATCATTATGATATGATACATGCCTAAGGTTAAATCTCATGTTTATTTCGAATTCTTACTTGCATTGAAATATGGTATCAAAGATATGTGAGCGAAGAAGCTGGGTTGCTATATTGACATGACATTTACAGGTATTTCGCGTAAAAGACCAGACCCAAGGACTTTGCCTCCTCTTAATACACCCTATAGCACCATGGGAGGTTGCTTTAAAGTAAATCTGCGAGAGTTGGCCCTAGTTCCCCATAAGCTTCAACCTGACTCCTCCGAATCTTCGGAGAATGAAATAGAAACTTCTTCAGAAAGTGATATCGATCCGAGTGCTGGAGGATCATTCTTTGGTGAAACGAAACACGTATTAGAGGCGGTTCGCCGGGTCGGTAAGTGTTGAAGCTGACGGCATTCTAGCAAATTTTAAGTACTTTTCTGTACACAGTCTACAGAGCTCCTTCACCAGTGGACAAGCACGGTATAATACCACCCACAAACACTCCAACTAGTGAACGACTTTACATGGAGGCTGAGCTGGAATGTCGATGGACCTCAAAAGAGCTCACCGCAAGACTACATGCGTGCCAGGATGAAATGTTGGTTGGCGAAAGCGCATTAGTCACACTGCCAGCAACGGAGTGCGCAACTAGTTCGGACGACGAAGAAGATTTCGAGAATCCTGCATTTTTATGAATATCTGTTTTTACATCAAATGAACGTATTAATTTTTTAAACTCTTTACCATATTCAAATTAAACTAATAAGATAACTCGCTATTAATGTTGTGATAAATATAGGGAACTTCTAAGTGGAATAAACAATAGTTTATATATTTATTTCAGTAAATTGAACTGAACAGAGATATATCCGCTTCTATTGGGGTGTATCCGGATTTTTTACCTTTTCATTTTATAAAGTGCAGTTTCTCATATACGGCCGTAGACAGCCAACTGAAAGCAAATGATATATTATCAATAAAATTGTGCTCTGTGTTGGTGTGATAATTTTGATCTGAAAGTTGATACTTAGACTTTTATTATCACGATTGGTTTGACGTCATCAATGGTGCACTTAATATTTTATGTGTTAGGAGACTGTAAAACCTGCACGACAATTTTAAAACACTAACAACTACAAATAGCAGAATTTTCAAAAATCAAAAATCCTAGCTTATTTTACTTTGCATCGTTTATGAATTTGAACGCAATTAATTTTGAATAGTAATTAATTTACTTGAATAAATTTTATAGGATTAGATCATTGGCCGAATTTTGGCTAAACCAAGATGAGGCTATCAAGGTGACTAATCTGAAATTGTATGGTAAAGGAAGATCGAGGTATACTGTATTAAGGATAATTCTAAAAGATGTGAATAAATTATCTTGTGTCCAATTTAAAATTGTAGGATTATGATGTGTGCATCTAGATGTCGTGCGCAAAGAATCATGCTCTCCTATTAAACAAAGGCTTGGCAGCTGGTTTTCAAAGTACTCAATTATACAGGGATTAAGATGAATTAAATTAATTCTTAATTTATCTATAGTTGCATGTTAAGAGAAATGTATGTCATTATAAGGATAATTCGGAAAAAGTTCTTGGAATGTTTGACATGCATATATTGTTTTCAGTTTGAAATGGCAGTATTAATAGGCATTGGCATTACATTGTTATAATTAGCATTGTTAATATTTCTATCTTCTGTCATTTGCTGAACATTGTGACAGTATAAATTTGCGAAAAATTATTGACTGCGTGAAAGTATGAATTACTTATCTTATATTTATATTTTATTAACGCTTATATGAAATGCATCAAATATTATTATATTTATATTATTTGTCTAGAAAGCACCACTTTGTTGCTAAGCCGCCCGACTGTAGCAGTGGGTTTAAACCACGCTGAGAGCACCTATCAACTGCTAATAACCCTGGTCGTTGAGGCAGTATAATGAAGTAGAAGAGGTCAAGTACGGTGTCGGCAATCAGCATCGTTGCAGTATGTTTCAAAAAATGACAACAAATTTGTTCAGAGAAAGAAAATGCTAAAGCCTCCCCAGAGATAAAACTTTGCTTTGCTCGGGCGGCATGTTCCAATGTTCCTAAACGTTGTAACTAGTAAAAATAGTACTTCTATTGCGTATAAAATAAAGATGTGATTGGTGCTTAGAATGCAAGACTAGCATTCGAGAGGCACTCGATGAGCTTTTTTCTCACCTTTTTTATTGCGAAGAGGAAAAAATTCAAATTTCTAAAGCCATTTTTGAGCCAAACTTAAAGCAAAAATTTCTTCCAGTTTATCCTGCTCAACCTGCGCAACCAATTCTTCACTTCTAATCTCTTAGGTATTGCAAGATTTACAATAACAACTCTAAAATTGTGTGTGATATTATTTCCTGGGCCCAGGGCAAAGATTTAATCTTAAAATTTAAATCGTTTTATTACATGTGTATAAATGCATTTATCCTAAAAGGGATTTTATAGTGTTATAACAGGAAGCCATAATTTTATATTGCTTAGTACTTAATCCTATGTTAAAAGCATTATTAAGAGCATTACGTGCTTGGCTCATTTACGCCTCAGACAAAACAAATCCAACCATTGCATGTCCAAAAATAAAACCTTATTGATTTCTGCATTCTCAGTTCTACACGAAGAAGAATATTTTTAGAACATTAGCTAGTTGATTAAATAAACTAATCATTGTTAAAGTTGTTAAAATACAAATGTACATGCGCACGCAATTGTTATTATTGTATGGATTTAATTACTGAACAAGTATAACATGAACATTACCATTAACTTTTAACTACATAATACTAAGTATTTCTTAATTACTATACTAAAAGACGTGGAATTAATGGTAATGGTGTCTAATAGTCATACTAGTGACAAGCTAACAGAATTTCACTTCATTGAAAGAGTCACAATTGCAGGTAGATTTTACTTTCTACTATTGTCAGTTTATATTTTTTATTAACGCCAGGAAATGACAATAATGAGGATGAGTTTCGGTAAATCAAGTTGGCAAAATTCATAGAAAATATTAGCGAAACGTTAATTCCATGGAGTAAAAGTGGTCCCAACAAATTATTTCGTGAACAACTGTTTACAAATATCTCAGACAATTTGTTTGAATCATGATTGTTAATTTTGGACTGAACTCACATCAATAACACAATTCTTAAATAATTATTATACCCATTTTTGAAATATAATTTTGTTACTGCAAAACCAGTGAGCAATGCTTGGAATATTTTTAAACAATTGCGAATCAAACAATTTGTTGGCGCCACGTTTATTCGCTATTCTATTTATCCCATGTTTACAATGTGGTAAACTCATCAGTCGTTAATTTGATTTGTCATGCATTCCATGACAACGGCACGATTAAAATGTTTATTCAAAGAATGTTCATCTAGAAGTGACCACTACTCGTACTGCTCACTTTTACAATTAATTGCTTTTCAACTATTGTTATCTCATTTCACTGACCCATAAACTTAGGTAACAATTAAACAAAATTGAAGCGTTCGTTGATATTAAATGACACATACACACAAGTCGTTACGCATCATTACACGATTGTAAAATTAATATAATGCTAGGTCCTTTGCAGCAATCAAGATGTGTCAGCAATTCATTGACTTACTTAACCAATGACCCTCTCATCATGCTCATGCAGCCAATGGTCGAAAATGCAGCAGTTGATTATTTAGAAGTAGTAAACTAAATTACCGCACTTAAAGTGTAATATTTCTAATCAGTAATAATTTTATTTAGTGAAGGTAAGAAAAGTTGCAAGCCAACGTGAAATTATTATTGTAAATATTCGATACAGTTTCTATTGATCAAATCCTCGAATCTATCTTTGAAATTGAAACAAATATACAATTAATGAAACTAATTTCCCTCTAAAGCGGATTCCTCTTTTAATTTTTATATTGTTTTAATAATTTTAATTGCACCGGATATAAAAATTCCTGAATTTTCTTTAATTAACAAAACTATGGCTTTAAGGTAAACCACAATTTCTATTTATATGCTCTTAGATTGTTATTAAACTGTCCTCTTAGATAGGAGTTATGTGACTTGAAAACTATCTAGAATTAAAGTAAATCCATTGTTCTTCAAGGTTTTCCCGACAAACTATGGGAAATCTTATAAAAACATAGTTGTTTTGATAAGTTTGGAAGACTTTGGATTGCTTCAGCTATCCAACAATCACTATACCATTTAGATATTCAATGCTCGAATCAGGTTCCAGAGAACAATGTGCAATTTGATAATTTCGGCACGGTATGGCATTTTTCCGCATGCATATATGACCATAATCACGGTAGCCAGCCTACCGACGCACACAACCTCACCCATTTCGATGCTAGTATGCGTGTACAAATGAGAAACGGTCTGTTGATGGTCGTGGCATGACTCTTGGTGACTTGGGTGAGTAAGGTGAGTCCCATGCCACGGTTTGCTGGGTTTGTGTACAACTCCGGCGCAGTTCGCGAGCGTCCGTCCAGCGCACCGATTGTTACTCCGTCCATTATCCGTGGTGTGCGCGCCGCCGCCACCAATTTGCTAGCGTCGTCCCGGGTGTGCAGTGCGCGACTTGACCATCTAGGACTTGAGTGGTCCTTCGGGACGAAGTATGTAAATCAGTGCATTGTGTTTTCGAATCGGCACGACAACAAAACTTGCTAGCTTGGACACAGCTTTCCACCAGTAGCCAGTTGCGAAAATGACCAACAGAAATGTAAGTTACTTATTTTATAAGGCATCGATTTTCCTCGGGTTTTAATGATACAATGCAGTTGTTGTAATATTAATGTAGGCGCGCCTCTTATTTCTTTGTTTACAGAGAACTGATTTTAGTTTAGTTTAAAATGAATAATAATCTATGAAGCAAAATTAAATGCCCATGACTTAGTGATTTTCGAGGATTACATCATTTTTATTTTCGTAACCAATTTACTTGAGTTTAGGTTTGGGCGTGTTTGCTGCTGGGGAAATGAAACTGTTGCAAACGCAGATGGCGCTAACGTCAGCGCTTGAAAGATTTGTTGCTAGTTTTGAACAAATTCCAACGAGCGCTCACGAGACGTGTTCGAAACTGGTTGTTCACTTTCCACTCTGTAATGGTTACAAACGCTATTCTCGAATTTCTCAACGGAATTGTTAACGAGCTAATTCCTGTACTTAAACAGGTACCGTTGCCTCAAATCACATTTGTCGTACTGATAGTGACTATTTTAAGTGCAATGCAGTCGGTTCCTGCAGGTGAAGCACACAATACAAGGTGTTATTCAGGCCATTTGCATACAAGTCTTCCACATTTGATGCGTTTCACGCCCGCTTACTAATGAGCAACTAAATATACTACGACTGATGTCAAAGTGTCAAAGAACTGATTTTTTAGATGCTCGGAGATTCTATGTGGTTCTAGCTATGATAAAAGCACTACTATTCGCGTATTTTTTTTTTCGATCAAACATTAACCGTTCTTCGGATTCGAAACCGGTTTGCTTCAAGTGGCTTGCTCTTCGCGGCAACGAGCGGATTTTTCTAATGCCGCGACGTGAGAGCGGAATTGCCTCTCGTTCAACAACTCTTCAGCAACGTATTTACATTTTAATATTATATATCACGGCCATATTGTGATTGAGCAACCAAGTTGCCGAAACCACGGAAGTCATGATTTTGACTCCCATGGCTTCTTTGCTCATTGCATATTCTATCGCGTGCATGGCTAGAATAATTAATACTCACATGCTTTTATTCTTATCACTCATCATCCAACAGGTATTCAACTCAACACAACCTTTTGGCGTTTGAGTGATTGTAAGCAAACATGGTAGGCATTTATTATTTATACTTCACAATGCGTCATAAAGTCTTCAGTCGAAATCGTTCTGAAATGTTGTGGCAAATGGTTTGCTTCCTTTGTTTCCTGTACTTTGTTGGCGTTGAGCATCTGTACGCTACAGGTTCGATACTTACCGTGTGCCCGGCAACTGTCCAATGCAGGACCTCTTTACCCATAGGGCTCGAGGGGTCAACAAACTGGAAAGACATACATAGCGAAGAAAAATGCTCGCATAGCGCATGGCGGGGACAGGTAACTCTATACTATTATGCGGCACGTGTTTTTCCATACAAACTGTTATTTCTTCTGGTGTTCTACTTAGCATGGAAACAATTAATCACACAATATCCGAAGAGCTAGGCACGTGAAGGTGGTTCTGACCTTTCTTTCACTTTATTAACATCAATCAAGCATGTGAAGTATGCTTCGAAGGTGTGGCTTACCATCTCTACCCGATTCTTCTTCTGCTGAAACGTATATCAGGAGAAGTGGTTATTAACTTGTGCATTACTCAAGTTGGCATGGTACCTGAAGAACATCATTTAAGGATATTTTAGTGAAAGTAGTTCTCCAATTGTTAACAACAACAACAAGCTGCATTGAAACAGTTGCTAAGTACTCACAAAGCACGTTTTGGCAATAAAAATGTTTAGATTACAGTTAATAGATCAATTTACTTTTTTTATCATCACGCGAAGTGAGTTAATTAATACGACTTAAACCAGTACGTGAGACTAACATCAGTTCCTCTCGATTTTGTACTCGTTTACCTGTGCACTGAAACGAGATCAGCAGTAGTTACATTCCGCAATGAATCATTTACTCAGCTTGATGGAGTAACTATTTCTCATGGTCATTTCGAACCATTACGCTTTAGCCCGGATTACCTTGCAGTCTTATCTATCAATTTACTCCATTAAATGCACTGAGTCACACCAAATCATTGATAGTCATGCATGCTGATATTATTACTTATTAATTATTCAAACATTTTCAGTTATTTATCAAAGCTGAGCGTAATGACTACAGTTGAAAGCATTGCTGCACTGAGTTGTCATTGCCGGAAATGTTGTGCTAGGTATGAACTAATAATAAGTGGCAAATGCACTTAGTATGATTCATTGAAGGAAAACATTGTACCTCATAAAATTAAGTGCAATTATTTATGCGATGCATAAAATTTTCACGATGCGCGCAACTTTTTAAAACAACACTACAGTGTTTTATTCCAAAACGATTCGTTCTCTATGAACTTACCCAAACAAGTAATTCCACTTTAATTGTAAGTTGATGGCGTGATGCGTGTAGAGTGTCGTCGGATTTAAAATGCTTCGGGGAACGTTCGCGGAGGCGGCGATTGTTGAAAATGTTGAAATAATCAATAAGGTAATTACGAGCATATGTGGTCAAGCTGGACGCAACTGCAATCGCGTGTTCTGCAAGAAAGGTTTTACACAGATTTCCACCTTTTTGCGCTGTTTGTCTAACATAGTCATATGAACAAAAAGTAAACATTGTGCAATTCAACCGGATGAACAATAGAACTTACTGAATACAATTCTTGTCTTTTTTGTTTATAGTTAGATATATTATAATAAAAGGCTATTAATATTTACTCCTGGTTAGTGATAAACAATTTAGAGGTAATTTACGGAAAGTTGAACGTTTTCTAGGATGATGTCATTCGTATTTATACTCATGACCATCAACCAATGACGCAATGTTGTTGGCTGTTTTAAATGCCAGACATGTAACTACATTTTGCGTGCGCATCTTACAACTGTCTAGGGTTTGTTGTGCTTTTGTATATTTAGAATCGTATTTCATAGAACCCGTACACCCACCCGTTTAATTGCAAATGTCCAATTGTACAGGTGCTTTCGATTCTCAAAAAATCGGTTAAGAAAATTTTACTTATCTCTCTATTAAATATATATATTGTTACACGTGCTTACTTATCTAAAGTGTCTAGCACTAGAATTACGAATGACTGAACAAGCATATAAAATTATCAAATTATGAAACACATTAAAGATTATATTGGCACAATGTCCTGTTAGAACAAGGGATCACCATTCATCATCCTGGTGGCACAGTAATGAGGGAATTGCACGCCTTTCAGCAACAAGTCCGCAATGCCCTAGAAAAAACACCATACAGATGTAGTTATTGACGTGGAAACAGAAAAATAATCCTGAGGGGTGATAAGCATTATCACGCTTATCACTGCGGTTGATTGGGTTAGATGTTTGATACTTACTTGTAGATCAGTAATGCAAGCTGTAAGGCAGTGGACGAGGATGTACCATGGTGCGCAGAAACCAGCAACCACGAACCCGATGAAGATTAGCACTATCAACCATAGTAGGATGAAGATACATTTACCGGGGTCTGCCATGTCGCACGCTAAAAACGAAGAATGCGAATGTTATGTTTGTAGGAAAATTGTTGTTATTGGCGTGGAGTATGTGTAATGCCTTGGTATGTCACTGGGCGGTGCGGTAATGCACTCAATTTCGTATGCAGAAGCCGCGTAGGAAAAGAAAAACTTTCTAAATTTGTTTTCGGTCGAGCCGAACGCGACCTAAAAGTTTGAAAATCGTAGGCGCATGCGTTGCAGATGTTGTTGTTTTGAATGTTTGTGGCTTGAGTCGGTCATAAAATGCATCTAGCACACACATTTTGCAGAACTGGAATAACTAAACTCACTCTTCATTGAGCCTACTTTCTAATCAACATCAGGAACAAGTAGCTTGCAATGTGGCGTTTCAGGATTGAATCTTACCTTGGTACGTCCTTTTAAATTGTTGGCCTTGGTGCACTTGTTGGATCGCGAAATAAAAACCTGCCCACCGGGCCGCGGAGCAACTTGTACTGTAACTGAACACCAGCTTCACAGGCACTATTGTTTGAGCCTACCATAAGTCTAGTGAGTGAGCGTCGAGGCGCGTGCGACGCAAACGAAAATAATTTTGGTCACCACTCCTTCTCAGCCTCTGAGAACGCTTTTCCATGGAGCGGGCAAGGAGTAGTGATGTTGACGTTACACCATCGCAATGCGTGCAATCGCAGCACAGAGTGTTGCACGCCCAAGCTTCACTGCGCATGCGTGACACACTTTACGGTTCCGCGCAAGTGGGAAGCGTCCCTGGCGTTTAACTACTTGACTGCTTTGTTTACATGAATTTCTTGATGAGAAGTCGCTATTTTATTGGGGAATTTCTTTTGCAGATCAATGTGTTATGCTGCTGCGCGGTGGTAATCCTCGTCTTGAATATTGCCACCTGCCAACAAGACTACGACCCGAATGATCCATACCGTAGGAACAATGATCCCTACAACATGAACAGCGATCCATACAATCGCAATAATTATGACCCGTATAACCGTAACAACTCTCGGTACAACCGCACCAATGATCCTTACAACCGTGACAGAAATGACCCCTACAACGATCGGGATAGGAACGATCCCTACAGCAGAGACCGCAATGATCCCTACAACAGGAACAACCAAAACTATGATCGAAATGATCCCTACAATAGAAATCTAGATCCTTCTAGGAATGATCCATACAATCGTAATAACACCAACCGTAATGATCCTTACAATAGGGACCACAACGATCCGTACAACCGCGACCGTAACGACCCTTACAATCGTGACCCATATGGAAGGAATGACCCCAACCGTGATAGAAATGATCCCTACAACCGTGACAACAATCGGGATAGGAATGATCCTTACAACAGAGACCGGGACCAATACAACAGAAATGATCTCAACAGGGACAGGAATGATCCATATAATAGAAATCGCGATCCCAATAGGAATGTCCTAGATAGTACACCTCGCTACAATACACTTGGAAGTGCTCCTGGAGGTTTTGGGACTTATGGAAGCAGCGGAAGTAGATTCGGTGCTGATGATAGCAATTGCTGTGAAGTATATTGTTACAATGTGGATGAGCGACCTTACGTCAAGCTCGGTGCTAAGACTCCATACCAATTTGTTTACGGGAAGATCTCGAATCAACATATTGTCCCACGTGCGTATCACAAACGAAAATTAGTCGTACAGATGCTAAATGAATTCTTTCACTTGCAGAATGTAAACCTGTTCAATTTTGGAGTCTCCTTCGTGAGGGAACCAGCGTTCCTGATAGGCAATCAATTGATAGATATAGACAATTGCAGAAGATTCATGATGAGATTGTGAGGAACTATGAGGAACGTAGGTCCTTCCCTGATAAAGGCAAATTATGCGCTGAAGATTATGATATTTTGCGAATGTAACGAAACCAGATCGACTATCAGATTATATGAATAATGTTGACTAAATACAATGTTTATAGGTGGAGATGGAATGATTCCTTCTCTGATAATATGGCAGGAAGCTTGACCCAACAAGGTTCTGATGATATTAAGTACCTCGCCCGGCGTTACCAAACCCGTCTCCGTGAATTGCTCCAACCGTACAACGACCAATTGTACTATGCAAGTAGAATATTAAATAGAACAACTTATTTATAGCATGCTTTCACACTCGTATTTCTTGTTTACAGTTCCAATACAGTGAAGGTGATCGCAGTGTCGAATCATATAAAGCATACATCCAGGGCTTGTTCGAAAGTGATTACCAGCGCGTGCACGCCAATGTGCGTGGAGGTGGTAGTTACGGTGGATACAACAGCGAATACAACAGTGGTAACAGCTACAGTCATGATTCTAACCGATATGATACTCGATCAGAGAATTATGATCCCTTTGCCACACACGACAATTCATATGGATCCCAATATGGATCAGATTCTCAGTTTGGATCTGGATCCTATGGAGGGGGTTATAACGTATGTTCTTTTCTGATAATTACCCAAAAGTGAATACTCTAGTTGGTATTGTTGTAGATCAACTCTCGGTGTAAGTCATACCAGCAAAGAATGGATGAAAACAGAGAAACTGCCACAGAGTACAGAAGTTTCAAGGAGAAACCAGAGTACAAGGAAATGGTCCGCAATGTTTTCCGACGTCTTGGATTCCGGTACAACTTGAATGACTCTGTAATTGAGGACATGTATGATTTGTGCAGATATGAAAAGTCATGGTAAGATTACCTTGAAAATGGTACTACTGGAGTTACTATTGGAGTGTTGTTAACTTTGTTTTTGGTTATAGGTTTGTTACCAGGTCTTCTCCTTGGTGCGCTGCTTTCACACCTGAGCAATTGAAGTTGTTGGAATACGGGGATGATTTGTTCTATTTTTATCGATCTGGGTATGGGCATGAGTACCTCAACAAGAACTTGGGTTGTGGATTGGTTAAGGATATGTATGAGAGGTTTGAACGTACTGTAAATGGTGAGTTTAACTCTATAGGAAAACGTGTTGGATGCAGAATTGAATGATGTTTTTGATTTCAAGGTGATATGAGTGAACAGAAGGCAATTTTTCACTTTCGTGACTTGGATACTATTCTGAAGACAATGGTTGCTTTGGGTATCCGTAGAGATACTAACATGCTCACTGCAGACAACTACTATCAGCATAATAGACGCATGTGGAGGACAAGTGAGATTACGCCATTCTCAGGAAATCTGGCTGCCATATTATACCAGTATGTTTCTTGTCTGAGCTTCTTGCACCGCAGTTGTTTGTAATTCTGCTTTTTTAGATGCGATAATCAAGCTGAAAAGTACAAAGTGATGTTCTTCTTGAATGAAAACCCAGTCGATATCCCAGAATGCTCAGTTGGCCTTTGTTCATGGAGCATCATTCAACAGAAGCTGCAATATCTGGCACAGGAATGCCGCCTAGATTGGTGCGAACGTGGCGCTGCCAGTCAGGCGAGCAAATCCTTCGTGGTTCTTCTAGCTACATTGTTAATTGCAACTTTCTACAAGTAATAATGCGCCCGATTCAGCGGCGTCCGCATAAAAGCAAATCTCATACCTTCACATCTTTCTCCTATGTTACATCTCAATATTAATTACTATGTTTGGCACAAGGACGAAGCAAGGATGTAAACTACTCAAATCTTAGTTAAGCACATGTGGACGTCAAGAGGATTTATTTACTTATTATTACTTCTTGAGAATCAAACTTGTTGTGAACATTGTATTTAAGTTGTTTTTCTTTAAATTTTATAAAAAAAATGTAGTCTATTTGCTATTACCGCTAGCACGTGTGAACGTTGTTATTGATTATTTTGTATCATGTAAGTAAGACACTTGTGTTCAAAATATCTTAGAGTAAATGTAGATTTCTACCTGAAATTCTATATTTTTATTTCAAAAAACAATAATATTTCAATAAATTTTAGTTTTCAAATATTTATTTTATAACGGTAGAATTAAATAACAGAAGTAAGATGTTGAATGTTCAATATTTTCACTATCTAAGTCTCTTAAAAAAGGTTTTTGTTAACGACAGTCAGTCAACTGACAAAAGGTGTAAATTGAATTTTGGTATTATAAAAAGAGCGCTTCTGCACAAAACAAGAAACTGCCCCACAGAAACAAGATTTGTATGCGACGTATGACTTGATGATCATATTTAAATACCATTCACAGGGAAGCTGTTTTATCCGGTTTCTCAGCAATTGCGTTCTAAGTAGGATTGTTGAGCAAGTTAAATATTACCTATTATTGGTAACTACAAATTCAACAATGAAATTTTGAGAGGAAATTGGGAGACGAGTGTTTGAGAAAAACTGAGAGCCTATGGCGCCTGGGGGTAAACAGTGTGAAAAGAAGTGTTTCCAGTGCTTTTCAGGCCTGTATATTGTTTTACGTGTAAACAATGTAAAGTCTTCAAAGTTCTAAAATTGAAAGCTTGCAGAAGAAATGCAAAAAGAAAGAAGAAAATATTGCAAAGTAAATTTTTAGCCTTTGAAAGAGCTAAAAATTTACCCTATTTGTTACTTTTTAATAAAATTTTTGGATTTTTTTTCCTTCTATAGGACTTTTTGTTTCCTTCTATAATTTATATAAATGATAGAGTTTGATTTGTTGTTTGAATTTTTAAAGTACTTTGTACTATGTGTTGCATATATCAAGCATGCAAGAAAAGCATTTCGACCATTTTTTAAAAGAAAAGTTTATTCTATATTCTATATAAAATGAATATTGCAGAATACCTAAAAGAATATATTCTCAATTCAATTTATTTTTTAAAGGTTTTGAATCATGCGCTATCTATTCTTGTCAAGGTGGAAATTATGTAACTGCGTACTGCGTAAACTGCGACACTGCGCCGCGAAACAACTGCGCTGCCTGCAGTAGTGCGCCGCGGTGCTCTGCTGGGGAGCGCTCTTCAGCGAGTATTCTTCCAAACTGTGTGTGTAGCCAGATAAAACTACAGACGACTTCAATCGCGCCAACCACAAATGACTGCGGAAGAGACAAACGCGGCGCATCACGACCCACTCACTCCAGTTCCAAACGCAAGGTAATTGTCTATTACCCAGAAATTGTGATTCAACATCATGGGCATATGTGTAGTTTTAGCCGAAGTTAACGCACACGACAACCGCACCATCATCCTTTACCGCACAAGAAACGACATGCACGACGATCGTCAACCTCATGTGGTGCTATCGATTCCGTGCCTGTCAGTCTAGCCCGCTCCTCCTGCTGCTGAGCTTCGTCATCGCTGCGGGGCTGGTAGTTCAGCTGAAGACGCTTTATGACGACCACCAGAAGCACCTGCGCATCGTCGACTACAGCCGCAGCATCGACGAGATGGCAGCGACTGTCGAGCACGTCGATAAAGTCACCAACCGACTCTCGCTCATGATCAAACGCATCGAGTCATATATCGATGCTGAGAAGCAGCGCGGCAACTCCACGACTGCAATCAGATGACAATTACTGCTTCTTAGGACTTATGGCAATCACCAGAAGAATTTAACTGAGCGTATTGCTATGATAGCAGCAAAGGCACATAGATTTAATGCAAAACTACTGTGAGTGAAGTACAATGGCTGAAAACACGTTTTACTTTTTCATGCTGGAAGTGAATGATGTGTAGTTGTAGGTTTTATAGGGTGAGAAGTGAATCTAGTTGAAAGCTAACCACAATTAATAGTAGGTTTTTTATTTTCTGGGGTAAATGTGTCCTAAGTTTAATGTTAAGTTTTCATTTGTTACATGGTGCCATATTCTTGACGGCGATTCCAAGCCAAAGAGTCAATATTTATTAGCTAGAGATATTTAATTTTCCGTTACTGAGATTCATTGAGACGATGGCACCTTTATGTTAGGATTGTTGGAGTAGAATGGACTCAAGAATCTTCTATTTTGATAGATTCTGCTCGAACCTTAACAACCTTAATTACCATATGATTGTGATAGAATTGCATCAAAACATTGTTGTTATTATTCGCATAAAGTTTATTAACGTTGTGTCACGTTATTAACTGGTTGGACTTAAGATTGTTATTTAAGTGTTAATTTGCACAGAACGTTCCGGAGACTAAACAATTGCCAAAAATGTACGACTTCACTGAACGAAAGACTCGTGCGAGCAATATAGCAGCTTGCCGGCGTCGAAAAAAAGCTTTAAATTCGACTGATGTTCGAGTATTTCTCGCTCCCTTCGAATCTATTTACTGAAATATACCAAAAACAATTTCCTTCAACTTCGCGATTCAAATTTCAACTTCTTGTTAGACGTGTAGGTAACCAAGGAACAAGACTATAACAATAAGTACTTATAGTACCTTTATGTAATTGCTACATAGCCAAATTGAAAAAAGTAATGCGACAGTGACTGTCGATCTTTATGAGATGAAGAATTGACGAGTACGGCGCCACGTCGATAATACTGCTAGTTAGTCAACTGTTCGAATGAAGTACAATACTAGCATTTGCAATGAATAATTAAATAATGTGATCTTAACCGATGGTTATGATGAGGTGGCGACAAAGGCCGCCAGCAATGACGTCCAAAGCCGCGGTGGTGTATAAAGATACAGTTAAAAAATGCGAGACATTAATATGAAAATCGTTTTATGTCCACATTCAGTAAAGATATTTGATACGGCACTGGTTTCATAGCCGATTCATAAATAAATGCCATTTCTACAAAGAAAATAGCAGATTCTAAATAATTGAGTTGTACAGAGGTAAACAAGATGGATTATCTTTGAAGAGACCTTTGTCTTCATAGACAGCATGGGGAGAACACAACCAAGGATCTTTAGTATCCTTTTGCCACTTTAAAAGGCGAGCAGATAAATCTACCATTGTCTTCTTCATCGAGGGTTTCTCTGCGATATTGTTGGTTTCCTCAGGATCCATCTTCAAATCGAAGAGTTCCCATTCAGGACGGTAATAATAATCCCTCAACGTCTTGAACCAGTATGTATTTACATTACTACGTGTATTATTAAGTAAATCCTGAAATATATGTTTTAGTCACGTTTTTTGCATCAACGTTTGGAAATGAAATCATCGACTTACCAGGAATGTGGGAGATAAATAAAAATCTTGATCAATTGGAAAAGCAGCTTGGAAGTTGAGATTATGAATTAATTTGTACCGGTGTGTCCTGATGGCTCTCATTGGATAGTACATGGTGACTTCATGCAAGTTGTGGCTTGCAAAGGCAGCTTCATCTGTTACATTCAGAGGTTCAGCGGCAAGCAAGGAAAGTAAACTCTTTCCTGTTAAAATAGGAGCCGTCACTTCAATCTCATTGTTCATGTTAGGAACATTCTGGTTGTATTTCACTCCAAACCAGTCCAATATCGTTGGGGCCACGTCCAGGAGACTACTCAATGAATAAGTCACCTGTCCACGTCGTTGAAGATGCTCTGGAGATGAAATAAGCATGGGTTCAGCTATACCAGAATCATATAAATTCGTCCTTCCATTTGGGAAGGGTATTCCATTATCCGATGTGTATATCACGAGGGTATTCTCAGCATGTCCTGCATTTTCTAATTCTTTTAATAGTAGTCCCACTCCTTGATCTAGTCTACTAATTGTAATATACTGTGCTGCAACGTCTCTTCTTGCCTCAATTGTGTCGGGAATAAAGTACGGCAGCTCTATTTGCTCCGGGACGTAATGCATTGGTGCCCAGTCGGGAATAACTCCCATGCCAGCCTCGCCATTGCCGAATCTTTGGCAGAACTCGCCGAATTCAGGATTGGTGTGTCCGCAACGATGTGGGTCGTGGAAGGCAACGTAGAGGAAGAATGGACTGAAATATAGCAATGCTTATCATGCATGTAATATTTATGAATGTGACTTAAAGAAAATCTTATAGTTTTCGCGTGGTTGACTTACTCATGGCTTGAATTTGTCAGGAACTCTCGTGCCAAGAGTTTGATATGAGTAATGTTACGTCCCACCTGATTAATTGAATTATTTTCTTCGGTTTGTTCGTAATCGAAGGAGAAAACCGAAGACGGTCCAACGTGTTTTTTGCCGATGATTCCAGTGCGGATTGAGTGCTGTTTGAGGATGTTTGGAAGGCTTTTGATTTTGTCTAAGGAGTTGAAGTGATTTTCAGCTTGATGCAGACCATACATTCCATTTTGATGGGAGGGCATCCCAGTTAGAAGGGCCGAACGGCTAAAAAGTCGTAATTTAAGAAGGGCTCTAAATACATATAAATGAAAGTTGTAAAAACTTTACCTGGGAGAACAACTGCTTACCGAGGAATAAGCATTGTTGAAAATCAAACTCTTCTTTGCCAAAGCATCCAAATTAGGCGTTTGAACAATTTTGTTCAAGTAGCTTCCCATTTCAAATCCCCCATCATCAGCTAAAAGAAAAATAAAACATTTAAATCTCAAGAATTAATAACAATCAAACTAGGCATGCTAGAATGGTGAAACTTTCAAAAAGGACCTTCTTTGAGTAACTGGAATTAGAATACAATGTTTAGAAAGTGTAAATTTCATATCATTCATGTTTTATAGAAACATCCAGTACAGCTTAGCGGTGTCTGTTTAACCTCCATTCCGCTGTTTCGGCTATATTTTATCAGTGGATACGTCTAAATCGAGTTTCAGTTTGCCCACAAAGCACAATATTGCATCAGTTGTATTCTCACCAACTAGCAGCAGCACATTCCGTCTGTTTTCCGCATTTATTCCAACAATAAGTAAGAAAAACCACACTATTATCCGCCACATATTGTAGAACACTATCCACCTCATAGCAAACATGTTTGCACAATGGACTGATGTTAATATCTAATTATTGACCCAGATTGACCTACTCTCACTTCTACTTCTAGGAAACTATACCATGTCCTCTGAGAGCAAAAAAAATATTCTATGCCTTTTTGATGTAGATGGAACTTTGACAAAGCCTCGATATATTATTGAGCCTCATATTGTTGACTTTCTGATGACAAAACTAAAACCCAAATATTATCTTGGACTTGTTGGAGGATCAGATTTTCACAAAATAGCAGAACAGATGGGTGGTTCCAGTGTTCTCTCCAAGTTTGATTATGTCTTCTGTGAGAATGGTTTGGTTGAGTTTAAGAATGGATCCATTCAGCCACCAGTTCAGACAATTCAGAGCCATCTTGGTGAGGATGTGCTCCAGAAGTTTATTAATTTCTGTCTTGGATATTTGTCTAAGATTACCTTGCCTGTTAAAAGAGGGGTGTTTGTGGAGTTTCGGACAGGGATGTTGAATATTTCACCAGTAGGGAGGTCATGTTCACAGAAGGAAAGAGATGAATTTGAAAAGTATGATAAACAGCATGAGATCAGGAAGACAATGATTGATGCTATCAGCAAAGAGTTTGCTGATATTGGTTTAACCTATAGTATTGGTGGGCAAATCAGTTTTGATGTTTTTCCACATGGATGGGATAAGAGGTTCTGTTTGAACACTTTGCAGAAGCAAGGCTTTGAAGTTATTCATTTTTATGGTGATAAGACTCACGCAGGTGGGAATGATCATGAGATTTTTAATGATGAGAGAACTGTGGGACATAAAGTAACAAATCCAAATGATACTATTTCACAACTGGAACAATTATTATGATTATGGTACATAAATTATCGTTTTATTGTTAAAGTTATTATATTTTTGTGATTGAATTTAAATAAAATATATTTAATTATAAGTGAAGTTTGCTGCCCTGCCCCGTAGCTCCGTTGGTAACCCGTTCGACAGTGGCAACGAGGTGCATATTCTGGGGACGCGGGTTCAAATTTGGCTAGGGGTACATTTAGTACAATGTACACCCCCTACAATCCAGTTTCAATTAGTGCTAATAACTCTAGTAGTTGATGCAGTGTAATGGAATGGAGGTACGGTGTGTCGGCGTCCAACGTGGTGGCAGTACGCGTAAAAAAAATTGCAATTTAAATAAATCTTAATCGCGATTATCGTAGTCTGGCGGCCATCCCAATTAGATTGTTGCCGAATAATGCCAAATAATGGAAGGAGGACTAATTGTAATTTCTTAGGGGCAGCTGATAGAAAAATAGTTGGATAATGCTTGAAAAACTGATTTAAAATTTGAACATTTTTGTACCTTTTTATAAACTCGCTTTAGAAAATTGTCATTTGCATGAAAAATGACTTCAAACTTCACTTATAACTGATATAAGTTTGATATATTGTGTATACAGGGGAATATTTGTCTTATGTCTTTAATTTAGTCCGAAAATAACTAACAGTTTCTCCAAAAAATTGTTCGTTATTACTCTTTCATTCTCTATTTTAATTAGAAAAAGAATAAGAAATGGAGGTAAGCATTCATTCCGTTTATGTTGGATTCTCCGAAGCGAGGAAATTGCCGGGCTGTTTTTAAACGTGAACGTGCATAAAGAATTCAAAACTTTAATGTCTCGTTTTTCACTCGGGAGACAGTACTGTGCCTTTCTGATACTTTATTTTTTGACTCTTCACACCACCCATACGGTACACACTATTGGCATTTTATTATGGGCAACTAAGCAACACATAGTAGTTATTTATTTAAATTTCTATTATGAATCTAATATAATTCGAAATTAGAATTTTCTAGAAAACTCCGCGCCGTGCTGGGAGGTGAACCCATAATCACTGGGTTACTGCGCTTGGCTCCGCACCAGCGGGTCACGTCGCTTGTTACCTATACATTCAAAAAGAAATTTATTAATTATTAATGCTGTAAAGGAAAATACCCGTAAATATGATAGTTTTCTTTAGGGATCTGCATGGGTGAAGAACACACTGGGCTTGAAGACAGAATTAGGTCTTTGGACCCGTGACACACTTAGATATCCTGCAAATTGTACAATATAGATTCTGCACTGTTATGTAACAAACCGAAATAAGATACAATGAACATATGCGCGCCCTTAAAGAACTCTACGATATACGTAGATAGGGATGTCGGAACGGGGTGCGGAGAGGGCAGTGGTGGAGGATTGCGATTGATCTTAACACAACTTTACTGTTAGTCATATTTGATCACAAATACCTAGTTATTACAATTATGTTTTAGCAATTTTACGATTCTTATAATATTGAACAAATTGGAAACATTAGAAACAGTAGCTTAGTTTTTGAGTTTATTTTCTTCGGTGAACTTCTTGATATAGAATGATACATTGTTGTATTTCAACGTGTTACCATTATGCAACTAGAACAACTACTTCCACTGTCTAATAAATGCATATTTATTGTAATGGTTGCTCTGGCTGCTCAAATCAAAGGCAATATTAATTTCAATTGAAAATGCATAACTGTGAAAACGATAAAGGAAAGCATCGTCTTGGAAAATTCGCTGCGCTGCATTACACCCAGCGCTCATTCTTACGGTAATCAAAGTAAATATTATTGAAATAGCTTAAACAAGGCGATTTGCATCGCGCACAACATGCGCACACGGATCGCTGAACGATAAGTGAATTGAATTAATCCGCGTACGTGCGAAACGTACAGGTGCGCCAGCGACTCGTATCGCGAGTATTGCACATGCATCCACAGGTAGCACGCAGTAGGATTCCAAGCAGTAGCCAAGGTGCTTCGTCGAAAAATTGCGCGCCGTTTGAAGGACATTGCAGAGACTACCATATTGGTGCGCCGATAAGGCAATACAGGTGACATATTTTTTGCACCTGACGACGCGCCGTGCTCTGCTCTGGGTTACAAGTTCAGGAGTGCGAAGAACTGTTGCCTTCAATGCCTCTAAGTCGAAGACAATGTTGTGTGGATGCTCGGATTTAGTTGAACTTGTGCGTCTGAAGCAATTGGGTGAATTGGTCTGAGATAATAATTTTTATTATTGAATTGGAACTGATTGAGTACTGTAATTATATAGCTTCATAGTGGGAGGAAAAGTGAGGACGTCAGGAAGGGGAGAAAAGAGTAAGTTGGAGATAGATCGTTATATTATTACTTTTGTTAGTGACCAAAACAACATTAGATTATTGGAACAAGACAATGTTTAACTTACGTTCAAATAACTTCGTTTTGCTTCTTCGGATATTTTGGGCAGACAATCCTTTCGGATTCTTAATTTGATTTGTTATCGATGCAGAAATGTTGAAAATTAAGTTTCTTATCAAAATAATAGATTTCTAATGCTTAAAGTATAATAACATGAAACAATAAAAATACACACTTGAATTGTGTTGTTCTATAGGCTGTATTTTTTGCCAACTAAAAGGAATTCATGTAAAGGTAAAAAAGAGTTTCAAAACATAATAGAAAAGCAACATAACATAAAAGGACATATTAAATCATAATCTTTTTTTTGTAATTTCTCAGGATTAATATAATCAATCATAAGATCAAAGCGACGTGGTCGATATAATCGAGTATGCGCTGGTCCGACAAACCGGGGTTGGGGTTTGTAAAGTTAATAAATAAATATAGCCCGCACATCATCGCCAATTGCCAGGTTTTGTATTGGTATTTGCCATTACGTCATTTTATTTGCAGCTGTGAACTGGTCTTTCCCGGGTTTCCCGGAAGAAAGTAATACCCAATTTAATCATTCTTTTATTTGTGTGTGTTATTAAGTATTTTGGTTTAATGGCATTTTGTTCGATACTTTTCTAGAATTTTTTTGCAAACCGAATTAAATTTTTGTAAGGTAGTAGAAAAAAAAAAAGTTGGAATATATAACATAAATGGACGCATTAAACAGCGATAAAAAAATCAACGTTTTTTATTAATTAAACCAAATCTAAAACCTGTGCTTCACAACGCAGTAATTAATAAAAGGACATGTGCAATTTTACTTATATTACCAGTTCGCTAAATAAACAACTGTAATTTGTCTAAATGCATTACAATACTAGTTTTAATCAAAATTTAATCAATGCACATAAAACAAATTAAATGTTATGCAATCCATTCGCTTTGACTCGTTTAATTCATACAATTCAATTGATTTTCTGAGTGTTAGCTACATAAATTACACGCCACAATTGCCATGGTCTCATTGACCTTGTCTACATTGGCGTAAACAATTTCAACTCA
The DNA here is from genome assembly GCA_027575565.1 of Diploeciton nevermanni. Lineage (NCBI taxonomy): Eukaryota > Metazoa > Arthropoda > Insecta > Coleoptera > Staphylinidae > Diploeciton > Diploeciton nevermanni. The sequence continues at coordinate 1,733,709 of JAODIE010000001.1, forward strand.
GTGCACCACGATTAATTGTTCGACAAAATAATTGATTGATCATTTCCACTGGAATTGTACGATTCTATTATTCAATTTTGCGTGTTTTATGAACTGTATGCTTCAACTAAAATTGTTCATTGTTTCAGTCGAACGTTAAAACGATTTCAAGGAATTGACTTGTTTGTCGCTCAGGATGGGCAATTACAAATCGAGTGCATCGTCGACAACCAGTAGGGACGGACCATCTTACGCGAGTGGCATGTTCTCATTATTGCACAAAACGTGGAATGGGATTGTGTATGAAAAGTGGATGCGGAGGCGCGCTGCTAATACGGACGATAGTAGTGATTATATGTCGCAGTATTCTTACTGTTCGTGTATGGTTTGTCAGATGCGTGATGAATTCAGCAGTTGTTATTCTAGGTGAGTTTATTCTGTGGATTATATTTGTGCAGCAACAGTTTCAAACATGGGTTTAGGTGTATTGTTGGTTGCATAGGTTACAAAAGCGTTTTGTATAAATAAAAACCGTTTTCAAAGTTTTCGAATTTAAGGTAATACAAAGCGGAAAGGGCCTTCGGAGAAATCCAATTGGATTTTATACGCTTACGTAAATTTGAAATTATTGCGTTTGTGTCAACAGTGAAATTTTCTAAATATAGCGCCTTAATACTTATAAATCTCCTGGGAAATTTGAACATGCACATGCGCAGTTTTAACCTACACATTGTTAGTGCTCCTGATGCGATTCATTTATCTACAATTGGAATTCCCAAATTTATTAAATAAGTAGTCTTTTTTAACAGGAAAATAAATAACATTTATTAAGACTTTCTACAGTATTTCCATTATTCATTGGACTTTCTTTGAAATTAACCTTCAAATTGCTTCATTTATATTGCTTGCTACCTCCTGAATCTAGTTCGATCAATTTGCAAATGAATTAGAGCAGATGTCTCGATTAATCTAGCAGCTATCATTAGGCGACTTTCATACTCAATTAATGCATATTTGCGACTTCAAATATACGCGCTGATTTTCATTTCCAACAGGATGCTAACAGTTATCAATTAATACAAATCAATCTTGTTGCAATATGATTCTAATAATTTACTTCAATTGCCAGTTAGGCCTATTTACATTACTATTCATATTTTCTCTGACGCAGTAAGCAAGTTCTTTAAAAACTGTAAAAATTTATCATCCGCAAAACGAACCATATAAGGATCAATGCCTTATTGCTCTTTAGTATCAATATAAAATTAATATCTGCATTCTGTTTGCATAAATTATTAAGATCCATCCAGTGAATGCTATTTAGCTAGATATAAAATCAGACCTAGATATTTACCAGAAGAAAAAAATCCATCAACATATGCTTGTTGCCTGATTAACATGATTGGACATGTGAAACGGAAATGCGCGTGCTGTGGAAATAAATTAAGTGCAATGAGCGTCCGGTGTACCGTCCGGAGATTGTTGTCGTTTTTCTTGCCGGTAGTTTATCATTTTCTGTGCCTATTTTCTATTCGACGTGCGGTGCACGTGCTTTGACACTGCACATTCCACATATTTTGAAAGCGGTGATTAGCTTACTTACGATATTAAAACATGCAATGGTGGATGGTTTTCACCAGTGGGGAAAAATGCAACAACTGTTAATATTCAGTTTTTATTCAAGTGCAAAAGAAAAATTAGAATTCTGGTTTTATGGATGAAAGCTTCAAGTGAATTAGTTTCGAAAGGAAACAGTTGTCAATTAAATTTTACGGAGAAATGAACTGGAAGAATTGTTTATAAATATTATCAACATCTGTAACGCAAACTATAAAGGAAACTAAAATTAATAACTAAAATATTTTGTGGATTTGCAAAACGAAAAATGAAATTTACACAAATTGTTGATATTGCAAACTCTTTAACTAGATTTCTATGTGGTAATGTAACTATTATTTGAACATCTTACAAAAAAAATTTTGAATCTCTTTGTGCAAGCCGAAGATTTCATACAATTAAAAAACTCGTTTTTAAGAAATGCAATCTAAAAGTGAACAGATATTGTGACTTCATTAAATTAATCTGTGGTTAATAATTGGACATCATGCTTATTTTAAAATAAAGTTTTAGTCTTAAAAAATTAAACCATATGGTAGCAAACATTATTCTTGTCAATTTGAACAAAAGATAGTAAAAATTAGCTTCAAATACTCACTCCTACCTAATTATAATATTCACTCATTTTATAGCAAATTGTAAACTCCCCTTGTTGTAAGTTCACTTGCATATGGTTAAATTTCCAAGTTCCTTCTCACTTCTCACCTTCATACGCCCTCCCCAGACCCAGACTTCTTCACGTCTGTTTGATCGCCGCCACGACCGCGACTTGTACTTCACAGTCAAGTACCCAACGTCAGCCGAAGACGTCGAGCTTTCGCGTGCGCCAACACCGCGAAGTATTCTATTACGCGTTTACGTTTTCCTCTGCCTAACTGTACACATTTGTCAAGCATTGGCGTATAGCCGCCTCCATTTTTACGCACCCCGAATGCGCCGCCGATGCGCAACCACATCCGCGCCAAGTGTCCACCCGAGGAATTTAAAGTAATGTACCGTTAAGTGCCAACTTTTATTAATCGAAATCATTAACCGTTATAGGTAAGTCCATCATTTTTACAACTTGAGAATCAATGTGAATTAACTAATTAAAATTCGATTTTCGTGTGGTAACAGCTGGTAACATAAAATGCGACAAAGTTATTGACACCTAGCACATTCGCGCGTTTAATTAAATGTGAGAATAAACTGCAAGTACTGTTTCTTACGCTTACGCAAAGCGCATTGTCCGACGGGACTAATTGCGTATAATTGTTGCGACAGTTTTAAGCGATTATGAAATTTCTAAGGAAATTTATAAAAACTATTGCTTAGACTTGCAAATCTGTCGTAGCGGTTTAATTATATCTGGTTTTTGCTTAATCTAAAGATTGTTGAGATGGATGATGCCGCGGGTACTGCAGGTAGCGGAAATAATTTCGGCCCGTGCTTGTGTCGCTCACATCCTGCTGCGAAACATGCGCGGTGTAAATTACGTCTTGGCTCTTGCGAGTTGCGCGCTTGGGGTCGCATGGCCAGTGCCTCTGAAGACTCCGAAGACTTCTTCGGGCTTGGGGCCAACGCCGGAATACCGACGTGCGCCGGCAATGCCTTCTGCCTTACAATTAGCTTCTTCACGCTTGGCGCAGCGCAGCGCAACCAGCCAGAAGACGCTCGCATAGCGTGCCGCGACGAAACTGATAAAAAAAACGTAATTAAATGTAAGCCAGGTATCATCAGCGCGCGTTATTCCGCATCTATGCCCAATCTGTACGAAGCAAGGCAGTTTGTTATCCAGTTGTGTTATAATTAGGTTTTAATTTCAAAAAACTAACTGTTAAGTGCGTGCGTGTCTCTGCGGACGCAACGCACCACGATCAAGTGTAATCAAGCTCGGATTCTTCTTGAGTTTCTTCAACTTCTTTGGCTCTGGCACGTTGCGTCGACCCGAGGCGCGCATCGCGACCTGCTCGTCGTGGAACTCGCCACTTAGCCAAATAAAGTAACCAACTGTTTCTCCGCGCCGCGCTTGAATTTGGTATTTATCTCGGGCCGCATGTCTCGCTTTGAGCAACAGCGCGTCCGTTAAATTAAAACAAAACCGTAAGTGGTCTTGGTTGTGCATGCGCATATACATTATTAGCCGGTGTTTATGTTTGAAGTTGGATGGCGCGTAATCGAATATAATAATGCAATCGGCGTGTATGTCATAAAATTGTCCTGCCGAGCCTCCAACTGGGCGCTGTGATCTTTTCAATCCGAGGCGTGTCCAAACTTTTAGTAAGTTTATTAGGTTTTTCAACTCGAGATTGAAGATCATGACCGGGCCCGTATATGCTATTTACATAATCACTCAAACCATGACGGCCGGGAAAAAATCTGTCATCATATTTTGTTGCGAACTACTTTAGAAACTCATTATGTTGGAAGTAAAGCACATGAAGAGATCAAAATATTGAAATGTTTTGAAGATATTGAGTAATGGGTGGAAATGTTAAACATAAATTGCTTATATTTCGTATAAATCGATTACAAGTTGTGAAATTACCTAGTTGCAGTTTTAATTTTATAACAATGCTTCTAGAAATACTCTTATTTTCTTTGAGTTTACGAAATTCGGTAGTTTTCAAGGAGTTGGGTCTCAAGATTGTTAATTGTGCAATATTTTCAAACAAAAAATAAACACCACTGACCCTAAACTGATAAAAATATCAACGCTTAGCTGCAAAATTGCAAATGCTCTAAGAAATATTGTAACTTGTTTTTAATAAGTTGTGAAACTTATGTAAGTACGTAAAACTTTAACTTAAAAGAGGAACCCAGAATTTTTTTTTCTTTCTCCTGGTTTGTAATAATCGAATTTTCAGTATAATTACAATCAATACTTTTAAAAATGTACAATTGTTGTGACTTGGTTAAAAGTCATTGGCATGGGACAGAGGTTACCTGTCACCGATATCATCACTAGTATTTTGGTAATAAAGTTTATTAGTTTGAGCAATTAATTAATTTGTGAATGTTCGGTATAAGTATTGGATAAAGATGAATTCGCGACAACAATATTGATTGATAAAAGTTAGCATATACATTTCACACATGCAATATTGTTCCAGCACCACCCAACAAATTAAGTATGCAATTAGATATAGATCATCAATATCGTTAACGATATCCACCTTTCAACGAACGCGTGTTCGATGAAGATACTAATTATATCTTCATCAGCCGTGACCGCTCTAGCGCAATATAATCATGTATACATATTTTTCATTATTATAAATAAAAATTTCTAATTCCACATGATTTTTACTGAAGAGTGTATAAAGCGCGTTTGATTAACCTCTGTTAATATAGTCATTAGTTTGCATACGAGCTAATACCATCAATTAATATTTATCGCCAGGAATGTGTGAGCGCAGGGAAATGAAATTGAAAACGATCATCATATTTGTTCATAGGCATGTGTAGCAAGTATTTTCTTTAATGATTATTGAATATATAATAAATATAAATATATATATATATATATATATTTATCTACAGCAAATCGACAATTTATTAATTCAAATAAAGCTAAGCATTGAAATTCAAATTGGTTTCGTAAGGAAAAAAGTTGATTTTCAATGGCAGAAAAAATAAAATTATATTGGTGTTACATTATCATATTAAAATAATTATAGTTTTTCGCCAACTCCTGTAGATGTAAATTTAATCGATTTCTTCATCGTTCTGATTTGTTTTTTTGCATGCAATTTGTATTAAATTAATGCTTTTGAGTGTTATTACTCAAATGGTAATTAAATGAGCGCTTTCAATTTTAGGATTTTTTATTTATTATATTTTCTAGCAATAAACCGATTTCCAATTACTTTATTAGTGAAAAGTCAGAAATATTTGCACATAAATTCTTATGTTTACAAATTTAAATTGATTTCAACACGCCACACTCAAAACGAGCAAGTTTGCAATCCAATCAAAACCATGCGATAATTTCTCTCTGTTGATTCAGTACTGTAATAATAATTAAGCAATCTGATTGTTGATTGCATTTCATGCATACAAAGAGCACCCGTGCGCAAAATGAACATGGTTTCAATTAAAAATTGGTCGACTGGGCACTGCAATTGCGCTTTTGATAACAATTGATTTCCTTATGATAGAGGTAAGGATGAGGTATGCAAAGTGCTTTAAGTGCTTTGTCGATGAAAAGAAGGGAAGACCAGTTTAATTTCCGTTCTAACAATTGCAATCATTTTTATTGTTACGGTTTGAAGTGCTTTTTATGGAGTGTTGTGCGTTGCATGTTTTCATTTTCATTGGAAAACGACATTCTTATCCAATTGCAGTACAAGCATTGTAACTAATTAGTAAGAAATGTTACTGTGTGCAAAACTTTCCCTCAAAGAACTAGGATCTAAATCGAGGAATTGTTTAAAAGATCGTTCAATCACAACAATTTGTACAAGTATAAATGATCAACTAAAAACATTTGCAAATTTAATTTAAATGTTACGGGGAGATGAATATAATTTATATTTTAACGCCTTACTCATTAAACACTTTTTATATCCACTTTATTTACTTATTCTATTGATGTTCTCCATAATTATACCCATATAATCTCCAATATAATTAGAAAGGTCATTTGCAGATATCTATTCATGCAATTGTTGGTGAACTAACCCAGCCTCAAATGAAACCACAGAACAAATAAAGTAATACAGACAACATTAGAAATACCCCCAAGCCAATTATAATAACTACCTTCCAACCACAAATTTCATCTCCCACATTTCCAAGTAGATGGGTAATGGTAACTTGATCAACTCGCATGCGTATTGTTGGTCAATGTCATTGTTTTTCAATCACCATTGTCTGCGGTGAGTAATAACACTGCGCGCGAAATATTATGAAGGAGGAATAGATAACAATAAGCCAAGCGCGGCTTGAATTGTATTCTTGTCATGGCTCTCCCTTTTTGTCTTGTACTATGTAATTTTAGCCATTTGCATATTGACAGGACGAGGCAACATGCGCCTTCGTTAAGTCTTCAAAATTAATAAATAATGATGATATTCGGCCTACGGGCTTGCATTAACAGTCATTCCGTTTATGGCCGTGCGAACATTTTTCTTGCGAGGAACATTCAAGTATTGTTTGAGGGATTAGATGTTTTGCAATCTGTGTTGGACTCCGCTAATTATCGCATCACAATGGATGAAAAATTAGTTTCATGAAAAAACATTCAATGATGAGATAATCACCTAGAGATATGTTGTGTGGTGGAGCGTGGAGAAAACACTGACCTGGAACGAACAAATTGAGGGCCGCTTATTAAGGGTTGAAGAATGAGTATGGCGCGATTTGCGTAACACTCGCGCTGCTCAAACTGGATAACTGGATATTTACTTAAAATAGGACATTAATATGTTCTTGAATTGGGTATTGTACAAAGTTTACTTTATTAACACGAATTCTAATTTGTAATGTTGTACGTTTTGTAGGCCAATTCATTGCAGATAATTTAAAAAACGACTCTTTATTTAAATCATTGCAAACAATTCGATTTTATCACCGTGCTCTTCACTTTTTAACGCCTTCTAAATAGTGATGCGCGTTGTTTATTTAATTGCATTTCATTTCTTGAACTTTTTCCTCCTTCAATTTGACTTTGCGTCTAATGTGAACTCGTCCATAATTGTTATTAGCTCGTATATATCACCGTAATGAGCAATACATATATCAATTGTTCTCGCTCGCGGAAGAAAGTATTAACGAGCACAATACTACGAATATAAAAATACTTCAACTCGAGCATGAAATAAAAAGTGAATTAAACTTTTATGGAGCACTTAAACTTTATGAATTCGAAAGGTGTGGAGGATGTTGGGACAATCTTGGTATTGTTTGTCTATGCAAAGTTTGTAATAAATTGGTTTCTTTTTTATCTTTGGCTTGCTTGAAGTTATTTCTTTTTAAGAGTAAAATTTAAGAGTTATTGCGGTAATTTTAGTATGGTACTTTTTCACTTTTTACTCCGAAAGAAAGAAAATTTAGATATTTTATTATGAAAAGTAAAATTAGACTATCAATTAACAAATCCATTATTTAATAAAACTTTATTTCTTATTCTCCAGTTAGTTTGGTCTATTTTTTATTTTTTATTTTTAATTAACTCATCAAGCGAAAACAATCGGATTACAGTAACGAATTTACAAAGCAATTTTGCAAAGCAATTGCAGATGAGCAGCCAAGCACCCTTCGTTGTGTCATTCACTACTTTGGCATCATCTTGATGTCGGCATCGGCACTCGTTAGCAGCTTCTTTATTGAAAATATTGTTCCGCCGCATGTGTTATTTATTAACGCTTGATTGCTCTGAGAACAGCGCGCTTCGCACCTTGGAACCCAGTAGTTCTTTCGGGCGGCGCAGCATTTAAAATGCCATAACGTTAAAATGGCTAATCTGTTATATCGGCTAGCAGACAATAGTTTACGTAAATATACAACGATCTTCATGATCTAACAGCGAACAATACGAGCGGCGAAAATGAGGTAATGCCAAAGTTTTGATGTACGTTTTGCGGCTTTAATATAGCATTTATTATAAGATGATGATAATCATTGAAAGACTGGCGAATCATTTATTGTTGAGTGGCCGAATGAGTGAGAGTTCACGTAGTTTTTATCGTAGGTTGAAAAGTGGGGATGACGCTATTCGCGCTATGCGCACTCCCTCTGCGCTGTCAATCTAGACCGCCTAAACAGCTCATTCGTTGAAAGCTTCCACCATCGGGGCATTCGAGGAATTCATTTTTAACGTAAATTAAAGCCGTGCGGGTTACTAAACTAGGGCTTGCCAATGCGTTTTACATGCCTGTGCGACTACGTTGCAAAGCGCGGAATTGCACGGAATGGCATTAAACGTGTACAGTTACGTTGGCAGGCTGGCGCGGCAGTCAATATACGGTTATTCTCAACCAGCACGCATGTCGAATAGATGGAACTCTTTGCACGCTATTAAAGTTCCATAATTCTTACTGACGACGCACCACATAGTCGCTAAGTTTCTGCCAAATCCGTAAATTACCCTTTCCACTTCACGCTTCTATCAAAAGCTTGATATTATGTATGGCAGATGTTATGAGTTATGAGCAGATAACATCGGTGAGAGTGATGCGTAGCCTGCTCGCATTTGACCAAGTAAGTTGAGTGAAATTTGTGGATTACGTGGGCTCACCTTCGCCTTCGCGTGGTTTATCGTCTATGAAGCACAACAAAAGCATTGTTATCTACGCATTGTTCCAGCACAACAGCGCATAGTAATCAACGAAAAATAAGACTTTTATTGACTTTGGCTTGAACTTTACTGCTTTTGCAGGGCATACATTTTTCCTGTAATAAGTTAGTACTATACCAATGTGTAGTGAGGTTGTCCTTGCTCGACTTGGTTGAAGTTGAACAACTTTTCGCCTTGCAGCGATCCAAATTCGAGGGCAAGAGAAGCGCAACCAGCGAAATGGATATAAATTAATTAGGCGCAACTCGTGCATCAGTAATTGCAGCTGAACATGGACATCATGCAGACCGCGTTTTCAACATTTGCTTGTAATGCCGCCTCTAACGACCGCGCGTTAAACGGCAAACGGTAAAAACGTGAAGGTACATCATGTTCATCATGCACAACGGCACTTTACCAGAGAATCGAATTTATCACCATTTAGTAACCTACTGTTTAAACTCCCAATCAAGCGGTAATTGCGAAAGCCACGTGGGTTAATTATGCACTAATTTGACGATTTATAGAAACAATGTGTAGACACATTGAGCGTTTCTGCTATGATTGGTACTTGGGATTTTGAGATTTGCTAAGACAAGCAACAGTCCTTACACCTGCAGAGCCAAGTATCATGCTGGATCTTGGAATTATGGTGAGGCGATCTGTCTGATGCTATCGAGCGTCAGCTGGTTAGCGTGCGGAAGGAGTTAACAAGATCGAAGGAATATAAACAGGCACATGCCTGATGGCATCGTTGATGGACTTTAAATAGACAAATTGATGTGCTAATAAGCTAGGATTTATTCACATTTATCAAAATATTTTTACTCCGATGAAAGTTGACGTATAACGGAGCGTCGGAGTTTAAAACAAGAGTAGAAGAGTGGGGATAGTATGACATCTGTGGCACTGCTAGCCTGAGAGAAACACTTTCATGCACAGCAACTCACTAAATTCTCCAAATGCCTAGTTGAATCAAACTTAATTATTCAACTTATTTATTACTTGCAAGTGGAACATCTACTAAACATATTCGATCACAAGAAATTTCTCACCATTCAAAACATTCATTTATCAATGTCGCCATATGATGTAAATAGCCAACTGCTGTTAACAGGAACTGTTAACAGATTTTACTCAATATTCTGCAATTCTCAAACGCCAATCATTGCTGCAATCTTGCCTGGTATCAATAAGGTTTATTGCTGCCGTGCACAAACTTGAAAAGCAATTTGTGCCCATTTAAACATTGATAGCAGGAGTAAATCAAGCATGACTTGATGAGATATAAAGCTTTTACCTGTGAAGACTAACAGTAAGTGAAGATTGCGCTGCAAAAAGGACAGGTAAGGAAGAAGGCTCGTTTGTTAATGCAAATGGCACCGGTAAGCGTTTGATCATCATTGACGTATTGTTAAACGCTGGGTCTTTGCATTAAACTTTAACCTGGCAATTATTTATCTTCAGTACACCAGCACAAATACTCATGCTGGTAGCAGATGTCCGCGCGTTGTAATGACCCAGAAAAGAATAATGATTTGCGGACAAAATTAGTTAATTGATGATTTTGCACAGTGCTTATGAGGCTTCCTGCTATCAAAGAGCAGGGTAAAAGTGGAACAGTTTGAAGAATTGAAGGTAACTACATAGAATTATTAAAACGAACGACTAGTGAAGACATATGTTTCTAATGTGGAGTTTATTGCTGTTAAAAAGGGGATTAAATGAGTAAATAGGGTGGCTCAAATCAATATCACTTACTTACATGCTTCAAATACCTCGTGACGCTTTTTGCCATTGAATAGAAATAGCGTTCCATCGGCCTTTGTGTCTTTTATTGTCGAAGCAATTGCAGTGCACGACGCACGCTAACAACAAATAACTAAAGTTATTAGAGCATAAGAAATTGTTCCAAAGTGCACAAAGTGTTTTTTGTAGAATTTGTCTAACCGACTTTGAAGAGCCTAGCAATGAAATTGCGCATAGAATGTTGTCGGGAGAAAAAAGAATAAGTTGATGGTGATGACCACATGACTCGTTCGCCACGTATCTAATCAAATTTGCATTGTTTTTTAGAAATGCAAATGATGCATTAAGTTTGAATATTATGAGGAGATTTGTCGAGTGGTAAAGGGATTTCTCTCTCACTCATTTCCTCAACTGAAATGACTCGTGGAAATATCTTGCTTTCACACAATAAACTGTCAAAACGTTCATATCTGTATTGTGTTTAGTAGTGAAATGCGTTAACGTCGAATGAAAGACAATAAACTGTAAATGGTTAATCGTAAAATGCTAATACTCTAAAAGCAGTCTGAAGTGCTTTTAACAATAACCATGTGTGAAACAATTGCTTGTATTTCGTTCGTTTATGTGGTTGTTTTGTGCCTAATTTGAACTCAATTTAGGATTTTAGGAATGACAGGCACAAAATGATTAAATTGATAATTGAATTTTTATTATTCAGCTGAAGCAAATAAAATACTATTTCCAGAATTGTTTAAACTTAAATTGAAGTTCAACACCTTTCCAGTGACTTTAACCAACTAAAATGCTTTTAGTTCTTTCATTTGTCGGTTGATGTGCATTAAAAATTAAGTTCGCTTAATAAGCACTTCTGGCTCGCTGCCAGCCAGAAGGCTGGAAAACCGAAGAAAGAAAGGAAGTAAAATATGATATCTACTTGGATTTTCGATAAGTATCAGAATATTCTGAATGGCGATTTGCATTAGCACTAGAATAAATAATAAAACCTCTGCCCGGGGAAAATCCACTTTCTTTTTGTTTAATATTTTGCATATGGCACTTGTTAGCTTAATGAGAGACAGTTGTGGTCACACAAAAATTAATTTTGAGTTTTTCGCCTACTCATGGCAAAGCAACACGACAAACCATGCCGAAATAGAGAAGTGATTAACGACGTTAACTTGGCTGGAAAGTCAAGCGTTCTCGCAGAAAACAAATTGTGTTCATTAGACACGACTTGCATTCGATGTCGTTAAGCAGCATGAAAAGTGTTATGTATCGCACCAAACTGGTTATAATTACAAGAAGCTCATGGTTGGTGGTTTGAAATCTCAAGCATTTGATTAGCGTATAAATATTTATGCAATTTCCATCATAATAAAATTACTGGATGCTTTGTATTAAGTAGAGAGGAAACCCGGTATGCAAATACGTTGCGCACGAGAACCTACCACTGGATAATTGTAATTAAACAATAACAATTAGACCTAATGAAGCTTTGTGCTGGTGTAATTATCGTACGCGTTAATGTCAGCAGGATGCTCTGCCCGTGTGTGTTTACAATGCGTCTTGACTACGATAACAAATCAATTTTCGTAAGACGCATGTGCTGAACGCAAATAAAACGGATTTATTTATTGCAATAATTAATAATGCTAGCATGTTGGATTAATTACCTTTAATCGCAATGATTATATCTATGATGGGCTTCCTGCTTCCTATAGCATATCGTTGATTGTGGAATAATTTGGTTTTATTTTGTTCCAGGTGTAATACGTAAATTAATTGTTGTGGTATAGGATCATCTAAGGCAATAATTAAATAAAACCATATTTGGAAAGATAGCTCAACGTAGAATACACCAAGCAAAACTTTCTATTTTTCGTCTCAAATAAAAGTTTGGATTTTGATCGAAATCCTTTTCATGAAGAATGTCTTTGTTGTTACTATACTTCTAATTCTAGTTCGGTGATGAATCAAGTCACGAATCAAGAACTACAATCGCATAAAGTTTACAAAAGAACAACGTTGGTCATGAACTTGCTCGAGTTTGTTCATCTGGGTCTGTCTACATCGTTCAATGTCACGAACAATATAACAAACTAGGAAAGAAATACCGAACATGATTACACGATAATCACATTTTTAGCTTGTTTCTTTGTTGATGATTATGCGCAACTCTAACATACTACTGCTTTCATTTCAAATATTTTCAATCAAAATATGACGGCTTGAAGCATGTTGTATTAAAAGTAAAAGTTTATTTCTTAGCAGATAATGGGCATGATTGTCTGAACTGCTTCCAAATTGCTCGGGAAAATTTCCAACAAATAAAAGAAAAGATTGCACGGTAGCGAGTCGTCACAAGACGTGTTTCAATTCGCAATTTTCGCGGACATCAACCTGGAGTTGAGAACATCTAGAATGTAATTAAGTGTACATGGGACCTGCCGACACTTCAAGTTCAATTACGGATGATAGCGCCAGGCGTTACGAGCACACAGAGAAAGCTTTTGCTCGAAAATTATAGAGTGTGGCATCTTGGAAACTACATATTCCTAGACTCAAGTTCGTGGTTATGCGCCGAGTAAACCACGACAAACTTTTTGCGCCCAATCACCGCTGTAATTACGCCATTCTGGCAATTAATCTGGTCGATTGGTGCTCAATCGTGATGATCAGATGTTGCAGAGTGTCGGAAGTGTTCACAATCGCAATTGCCAGCAAAATGTGTGGCTTGGAAAAGGTTTAATGTTCGTTTTTCTAACTTAAGATACCAACGTCGGCGAAACATGGATGAAGAAAGAAGTTGATGAGGATTTAATACGGTCATTATATTATAGTCATGCATGATTTGTTTAACAGTTTTTTGTTTTTTCTTTTTCTTTGATTGAAATCATGCCCTAAATGTGTGCCCTAAAAATGAGAAGAAAAGTTGTTTTTAGGGTGAGTACTTAATTTTTAAAATTCAGTAGTCAATAAAGTTGATGAAATGCTTGTGGGGAAATAAGTTTTGAAATTAATGAGCTTAAAACTTGAAAGACGAGCGGAAAATTCAAATTAATGCATGTCGCGCTTTGAATCAATTTTGAGGATGGTTTCAGAAACACAAACTGAAATTTCATGTAAGTTTGTTGATTTATCAGAACCATTAATCAACAATATTGATTGAGTACTGTTTTATATAGTTCAGGAAGCTGGCGATGATGATAAATTGATTACATTCAGGTCATTCTCCAGCGTCAAACTACCGAGTTTGCAATAAAAAGGCTCGCGCCAAGCCATCCAACGCATTGTGTTTACATATTCTTGATTGATGATATCCGCAATGGGATGTAACTGAACAAAGTGAACGCACATCGACCAGCAATCGCATTCCCATGGGATAATCATGCATAATCGTATCGCTGCAGCCGTGCATTGGACTTTTATCAGTCGAAGAAAACAGTATCAGAAGGTAGAATGCCAACGCAACAATTGCATGGTGTTGGGTGATAGCATTACGCGCACTGCTTACTGGTTGTAACTGTTTTTCGTGTCATCCGCGTGCGCATGTTACGTAACTGTTTCTTCAATGGACTTACGCGGTGTGGTCTTTTGCGAGGCTTGTAGTCTTGTCATCAACCCGCAGCCGAATTTTCTTTATGTTTCACTAGCAAGCTATGAATAGGACTTGCGGATGCATTTCTTTGAATGACTACGAGTGGGCGCATGTGGCTTCCATCGTAGAGGAAATGAAAACCTCGATAGATAATGTGTTGAATTATATTACCCGAGTCAAGTTGAGTGATTGAATTGCTTACCTATCTCCAGGCACATTATTTACGCACTAGTGAATTATGTATCAAGTGTGCAGATCGCAGAAATCAGGTAGAAATTTAGTCCGTCGATTGTTTTTTACATGTTTGCTTCAATTACACGCGACAAATTACGCGGTCTGCGCGATACGATTAGTCACGGCCTTGATTTTCCTCTTTCTAATAAGTAATAAGCAGTATTTCGCGCTTCATTTACGCGCGGAAAACGTTACTTGCTGATGACCATACAGTCCTCATTTCCATCGAAAGCGGATTTTCAAAACGCTTGAGATATTGTCACGGGTTGTCAACTCTGGTGCTATTTCCACGCTGGAGTACTCATCTAATCATCGATAATTGCTAGCGTTTAATTTATTAGTTCCTCATTTGCGCCGGGAAACAATGCGATTCGTTGCGGCGTAATTAGAAATTTAAGTGATCGAAATCATTACATGGAATAACGGGGCGAACAAGGAAATATCAACAATAAGTCTGCATTTCTTTAATTATTATTACTCTACGTAAGAAAATCACCAGTATTTTATGAGTCTAGAATTTGGTAGATCGCACTTTTCTTCTCTGACATAGATTTCTTCATATTTGTAAAAAAAATCATAAAAGTGTTCTTCTTCCTTGACAACGCCCATAGTACGCAAAGAGTGAGCTGTATCCGGGAAAACAGCAATTGGTTGAAATAAAAAATTAGAAGTTGTTCCTGAATACATATTATTACTGCTTGCATTGTTGTAAAATTACAACGGGAAGGATAATTTTCCTTGCAAAATAACATCGATGAAGAAAGCTATTTTATGGGCTTGTCATCATGATTTCATAGTATATTTTCTGATAGGTATTGTTTACTTGAGTATAGTAATCTGAAGATCTTTGTTTAATATTAGAGGACTCACCTAAACTTTATTGCGATAAAAACGATAATTGCGATAATTAATGAGCGTATAATAAACGATTAACTCTAGCAGTAATTAATTAGAACTTACCTCTTAATTTAATCATTAAAACAATTTCTCCAAAGAATGTATTTTTTTATCAATTCTAATGGATAGACTAGCAAATCAAAGACCAAATCAGATGCTTGTCTATCAATTGACAATTGATAAACAAGGCAAATATTTTATTTACCAGTTTCTTGTTTGTTTCATATCTCCTACAAAGCGCTTCCTTAGACAACAAATATTGACGGCACTTTGATATATTACAATATTTGAATCCCGTTGCGTTTTAGATCGTTATGTCAGAAGTTGAATTCAACTGCAGTATGATAAAATAAACAATATGTAGCAGACTAATTAGATCCAGAAGCTGAATAACCTGAGTGAGCGACTGCGGATAATTAAAATATAATGTTAACCACATGAGATGCAGAAATGCATATGATGCAATCGAATTGACGTCAAGCATTGTTTCGCATGGAGTCCCGAACAGGTCGCGTTCCCATTCGGCTTTATCTCAGCACATACATTATGCTGTCGATGTACAATTTCTCTAATCCACATAATCACTATATGTTTTTCCGTCTACTGCAATTAATTTAAATTATCTAATTCTTGTGCCTTACAGTAATCTCTTTGATACTGGAGGTCAGGACACGATGGCGCCGAATTCGGAGGAAGCCAGGCGAATCGCATCTTTTCAATGGGGAGAAGAAACATTAACAAAGGTAGTACAGAATTTTAACCATTAAGTGATTAGTTTACTAAATTAGGTATTTTTTGTAGGAGAAACAAAGAGCTCCTATTTATAATCCCGAGGACTATGCGTTATCGATCAAGAAATGGGGACGTAGACCCAATATGAATCCCAATAATGCTCCCAGCTTGTACAACAACATCACAATCTCAGCGGTCACAGATAAACCTCAAAGTGGGTCGTATCGAGATTACAGAAACCCCATGCTCACTTCCAATGGGAATGAGATGACCCTACGACAGTTCGGGACAGTCACGGAATTATTAGCCAAGCTGAAAAATGATCTCCGACTAGCATACCCAAGGTAAAAACGTAACAGAAGACCAATTTTATAGTACTTAGAATTTATTGAGGTTCCGGTTAAAAATATTGCGGTTCAGGAGATGATGGGTAGGGGTTGTTGTAGGAATTAAATGCGTTGGAATTCACAGCGTAATCTTGCATCAATTGACGCTGCTGTTGTTGTTGATGGAATTGTTGCTGCTGCTGCTGGAGTTGTAGCTGCTGGAAATGCTGTTGCAGCTGAAGTTGTTGTTGATATTGTACTTGCTGTTGGTATTGCAAGTCTTGCTGCATTTGTTGTTCCTGGAGCTGTTGTTGAAATTGTTCTTGTTCATATTGAACTTTTCGTTTGTACTGTTGCTGTTGTTGAGCGAATAACATTTGTTGGTAGTTGTACTGCTGTTGCTCCCACTGTTTTTCTCGTTGTCTCTGCCATTGCTGATTTTGTAGTTCTTGCTTCTGCATTTCCTTCGACTGCGTTTTCCACAAATCATTCAGGTTTACGAAGTTAACCAGACTATCACTCTTTTTGGGGCAGCTAGGCCCTTCACACGAATTGCACTTCTCCTTCAAGATTACAGTATCAGAAACATTCAACTCTGTTCCGCCGAAGTTTGTTAGATCCGCACTAAATGTGCTTTGTTGGGGAAATGACGGATTGAAATTTTGCGTACAATATCCTTGAGTATAGGTACTAGGATAGTATGAACACTGGTAGTCAGTGGAGGTAGCACCATTCCAATTTTGCATGCATGGTATTTGACTGCCGTATTGCATGTATGCCGTAGGCCAAACGTTTTGTATGTTAATTGCTTGGAATTGTGGTTGACCCTGCCAATATGGATAGTCAGCTGGGATAAAGCGTAATCTTTCCTGGGCTTCGAACATTGAATTCATTCTATAACACGGTTGTATATGTGTATTGCTACTTACTGAGGTTGGTGCCGAACGATCTGACAAGGATGGTACTGATGTCACCAAATGCGCATCTTCGGTGGATACATCTGAACTTCGGATGATTTTTTCAATCGGTTGGAGTGATTTGTGCTGTTTTGGGGGGTGTACTGCATCGCGCTGGGCATCAGAAATTGCCTGTTGCCACGCTACGCATTTGCGAATTGTATTTGGCCCCATTGTTGAATAGGACGAAGCGGTAGTGGAAGATCCCATTACAATTGGATAACCCATGCTTGCTGCCACTTTATGATGCTTCTCGTGGATCAAGTGCTGTGCTTGTCGTTGGATGTCATGCATATTTCTGGCCACATTATATTGTACTGGGATGCCAAAGCTTGTACCAACATCCGACGAGCCGTCTCCACTTGTCTGAATGCACATACTTTTTATAAATTCCATGCATTGACAGTGGTTACTCATTCTAATGGCACCTAAAATGTTTTCAAGGGATAACGCACTCACTTGCGTCTGCGTATTTTCAGTTTCCGTGCCAACACATTCGCCTCGTCTTCCTGGTTGCTGTGGCATATCAGTTGAACGAGTTGTGAATTCAGTTACTGAGCTCCGCCTAGTAGAATTTGATAGGCAGGCATTAGGCTGAAAATAGTGAAATTTTACAGGAATGCTATCACGTTCCTGAATCACAGCTGCAGCTGAACTAATGTCAGAGCACCGTGACGAATGGTACTGTGTAGAACTGTCTACATTGGTAAGGCTTAATTCCTTTTCGGGGCTTTTTGAAGACCTGCAATGTCTAGGTTTTTGATTTCTAGAATGCTTCGATCTTTTCTTTGCTAGATTTGAGATTGCTGCATTCTGTACCTCAGCAAATCTGATTAGTTCTTCATCTGATGACGATAGATTCAATGGGACCAATGTGCCGGAAGCCTCACGGCCATCGACCGAATCAAGCGTTGATGAGTGATGAACTCTAAGTCTTTTGTGTTTATGAGGGGTGTGTGAGTAATGTACCATGGTTTTTCCTGCATCGTATTTGCGATCTTTATGCCAATGCCCTTTCCGCCTGTTCTCCATAATTAAACAAAAAATGAACTAAAAATTTATCTTCTTGCTTGTACTGTCAATAAAGAGTTATAATAGAATTAATACGGTTTTTTAGAAGATTGCATTGGAGAACGTTGGAGGGACTTGGTTTTGTTCACGGGAGTTGTTTCTTTGGCTAGTTCGGCTTGGCCATCGCGTGAGATCGATTTGGCTGAACGTACTTTCTGGCTCAACTTGGATTGGGAAGCTGGGGTGCATCTGACCATAGTAGATTGATTTCGAATATGATGATTGGTAGTCGAATTGTTCGTGCTTAACGGCTTGTGATTGACATGATTAACCCCTTTTTTGTTAGGATTAGAGTTGTTCTTTGAAAATATTGGTAGATTGTGGCAAACAGCAAATCGTAATTGCTTGGGTAACGTTCTATTACTCGAAGCATCGGCGACATTGACGAGTTTTCTGGTATATGGTTTACTTCTGTAGACAACATCTGGTATATCACGACTCCAAATATTATCAAAGGACGGCGAACAACTTGTAACTGACACATGCTTGTAATTTAAATGATCACTATTTTCCTCACATTTTTTTTCTATTTCCTCATCATCAAAATCGCCCTCTAAAATGACGGTTAGTTGTTTTTCTAGAGGTTTTCCCACTTGACCCTGGACAGTACGTTTATTCGAGCGAGCGTCACTAAACTCACGCTCGTTTGGTTCTTGATTTTCATAGGTCTTGGTCTTCCCAATTAGTTTCACTTCGGGATTTTTAAAAGTGGTGGGTGCACGTATGATTTTATTATTGACACCACTACAATTCATTTGAGTGTTGGCACCACTGCTTTTGAGTTGGCTATTTGCACCACTGATGTTAACTTGGATCAACACATGCTTTAGATGGCAGTCCGTATTTACCCCAATGTTGGAAAAATTATTCAACTCAAATTTTGATGTCTGTCCTGCCTTATTCTTTGTATTAATTTCTCTGTCAGTCTCGATTTCATGGAGGTACTTTGTTACCCAATCGATTGCACATTCACAAGCCAGGTTAATAACGGTATCAAAAGATATTGTCTTGCCGGACTCGAAACACAGAGTGTCACACTCTTGAGGAATATTAAGCAGTCGCTTTGTGTGCATCTTACATGGTTCTGAGTGAATAACAGCATATTTACTATGTGAGGTATTGGACCTCATCGGTATGCTAATGCTCGGCAGAAAATAGGAGAATTGGGTGAATGCAAATCTGGGTGTACATTTCTTCCTTTTCTTGAAATAATGGTGCGACGCATTGTGCCACATTGCACCATCAGAATTGAGGGGTTAAGAATCAAATTCAGGATAGAAACGAAAATTTAAATGCGTGTATTATGGTCGTGTCAACTAGCGGGAACGTTCTGACATACGAAAATTTTTGAATGTGTCACGAGGCCAGGCTACCCGGTATCTATATGAAATGAATATAATAGGTGTGTTAATACCAACTGTTCATGATTAAACTACAAGTAACATACTCAATAGTCTCATAGGAACATTATAATTTTAATAGAATAAAAAAAATGACAAAGACAAAAAATTGGGCGCTCATGAAATTTGACAATAAATAAGGAGAGAAATATGACCATTGTTGAGCTTGGATCAACTGATGATTTGCAATATCCAAAAGGTAGATAGATGGTGTCTTTGCAGCTGAAATCAGCAGGCCGCCCGGGGGCAACAGCATGCGGCGGTACATGCCGGTAGAGTGCATGGCGCTTCCGGGCAAGGAATGCAATTCGGCCCACCTTCGCACTCGACGTATTGTCCGGGCGGCTGGAAGCTCAAGCGGTGAATAGTATGATCCTCCATGGGCAAACATGGGGGGGCATACGTCGGCCGTGCCTTCCATGGCATTTCCTCCGGCACCTGGGGCTTCCATGGCAGATAGGATAATTTCTGTATGGTGTTGTCTTCCATGCGTCCGCACGGCTTGTCCATGGCGTCTTGCTGTCTGATGGCATGCACCTTGAAGTTGTCCACGTCAAGCGGCATGTAGGACAGCCGGTTGGTTGTGAGATCGCTGAGTGGGCAGCTGGAGGTGAAGAGGTTCTTTGCGGGATAGCACGGCGGTAGACGGCAGAACGGCTTCGGCACGTAGTCATGTCGCTGGGTTGTCACGTCCTGCATGGGGCCTTCGCCAATCATCTTATGCTCGCACGGAAGGATTGGGCAGGGCGGCGGCATGACGTGCCCCATGTACGACAGACGATGGATGGTATCATCAGAAATGCGACCCTGGCCGATGCATAGATTGTGAGGGGGCCTGATGGGCACGGGCTTGTCTCCGTCGACCGGCAAGAACGACTTCCGGTAAATTGTGTCGTCTTCCATTTTCAACATTGGGGGCCGGTAAGCCATCTCCGGCTTGAAGGAGATGGGGCGCGGCGGTTGGATGTACCGGCACATCCTGCGCGGGGGGGCGCACGTCGCCGGGCAGCACTCCGGCGGGGGCGGGCTCTGCTGGTAATTCGGGTTCTGGATTAGCTGCGGGGCCGCCGGGAGTCGGTGGCACGGGGCGCACTGCTCGCGACATTCCATTTTCCGTTAGATTATACGTAAATAGCAAACACGGTCAAAAAGGACGCTTCGAAATGAATGTTTTGTAAAATATGTGTATAAAATTGTATAAAAATCGATATAAAACCGCGGAGCAAATTTGGGAAATAAATACGCGTGCTCACCGTGTTGACATTTGGATAAAAATGATTCCATAAATGGCGTTCTCACTCATTTCCGGTGTCCTGGCCTGCTTGATTATTCTAACGGTTCTGATTGGCTGTTGCAGTTTCATTCAGGAGTTTGTTGCGGAACCACTAGATGGTGTTACATTGTTGTTGGAACTTCTGCGCGCGATTCAGCTAAGCCAATCAAATAATGCACCTGGTTCGACTGGTACTACCGGGAAAATTTCTCCTGCGATTCAACGTCGTGCACTTTTAGATGAGCTCACATGCTTGCAGTGTTTGTTGTATTGTTGTATCCGGTATTCGGAGAGCATTCGGAAGTTAACAGCATCTTCTGCTGGACTCTTCACGTTAGCAGTTTGTATTATGAGCAATGTTAACAAGTCCAGAATAATCGCCCTGCAGGTACGTACCACAACACCTTTAGAACTATATCACAACCAGTATAACGTCTTGTTTTATAAATCAGTTACTCACAAAATCGTGTGAGCCAACTAGCAATGGTCACGCAGCAGTCTCTGAAGCTTTGTCCACTCTCCGACTGCGATTTGGAGAACCAGTAAGATTCCGATTCTTAGTTGGGATGCTTACTTCAGCAGGGGGACATGGAGAGTTATTGTACACGGGCATGAAGTTTCTGAACACTTTCCTCATTTCATCAGGCAGCATCCAGCGTCGATTGTACATACAAGCTGAATTGGAGCAAGCTGGATTTGATCTCCCATCAATTAAAAAGGTACAACGAACATAATATGCAAATGAATTGCCATTGCCTTGGTTTTTTTGCTACAGAATATTAGTATTAACTCGCCGTACGCTGAGCAAATCTTCAGCGAATTGGACGACTGGGAAAAGCACTTGATCGACGCAGAAAGTTTGACAATTCGGCTGGAAGACTTGGAAAAAGAAAATGATTCATTGCGGGACAAGGTACTTCTTCTGGAAAGACGCGTACAAATTCTACAAGAGGAGAAAGGAATTTTGATTTCTCTCGAACAGTGTCTTAAAGAAAGATGCAGCGAACTTCAGGACGAAGTAATCTCACTCAAGTCATCTAGTAATCTTTCATTGCAGAAAACCACATTGAGTATAACTCACAAAGGTATGTTCTTATTGGTTCTATCTTCTATGTTTAAATAACCCGTTATTATTAGATCATTCTGCACCAGAAGATGAAGGCATCTCTTCATCTGAACGAAGCATTACTCCAGAGGAACTCGAACGAGAATCATCTGTCTACGAAGTCTGCAGTGTTCAAAATGAAATTCTGGATATTGAAAAGGAATCACCTGTTGATGACCCAGAGGATGAACACACCGTAGACGAGGAAGAAACCACCATTGAAGAAGTCATCGAGGAATTACAGAACATCATCAATGACGTAGAGACAGAAGATTATAAGAAGCAGTTACATTCTAATCAGCGCTTGAATCAGGTACAAATTGAAGAAGCGCAAGTAAGAAGCAAGATTCAAATGCGCGTGGATTCCAACGTATCCATCGATGATTCCATTGTTGGAAGCGAAAGTGAAATTGTTCCCTCCAATCTACACCCACAACCTCCTCGAAAAACCCGTAGCCTGGTTCACCTTTACATCCCCAACGAAGACTACTACAACAAAGAGATATTTTTCGATGAGCCCACGTTTACAAGCGATGAAAGCTCCGATTCTCTCCTCAGTGCATCCAAATGTCAACTATCGCGAGCAAATAAAGAATCCGCAAGTATCTCCTCAGGCAGACAGCACTACAACTCCTTGATCGAACCCATCGAGCACAAATCATACTTTAATCATGAGTATAAGTCGAAATCCTTGGATAGAGTTGGCGAGGGCTTGGATGCGATGGTGAACATTGTTGTCACCGAGAAGTTCGAACAGGTTGATTCGCAAAATCTGAAGAGTGATTCAGGTGTGAGCCGAAGCACCACTGAGGTCTGCAAGAGTAACAGGCATTCCTCCGCAAGTAATCAATATGAAAACCCAAAAATGTTCTTGCCTACACATAAAATCGATGAGCACCGCACTCCGGAAAGTAGATACTACTTTCCACGGATTCAAGAGAAGAAAGCCAACAATAGCTTTCACATCAAACGGGGACATGGAAATGCAGGGATGTATTCCGGACAAAATTTATCTCTGAGTACGATTGGCACCAAGAAATCCGACTATATGACGACCACAGGCAGCCGGAACTCTTCAAGTAAACTGACGGACTTTCCTTCAGGGCTTTATTAAAATTGATCTTATTTAAATTTAATGACTTACGTGTAAATTGAACCTTCTCTTTAAATAATTATGTGCAATACTTAGGTAAAGTTATATTCTGCTAAGAATTCTTCATTTAGATACTGATACTTTTGAAGTATTTTTAAAATTTTATTTTATACATATATTTTTCTTACTATACTATTGGATGGTGGATCCTGTTGGTAATATATAATGATCTCTGCCTACCGTTTCTCTAATGTATGTTAAATAAACCTTTATAAATAAATAAAATATACTTCAAAGATATGATTGAAGTAGCACAATATGCATTTATGTTTGAATAACACGGCAGAAAACGTTCTAATTATTGAATACATAATCATGTTAATTTTCCTTGTTCCAATTAGAACCAGTACTTTTCAAATCACGTTGAATTTGTTCTAAAGTCTTGCCACTCGTTTCAGGAAGAAAATAAAAGGAAAATATTGTACTAAAAATGCAACACACTCCGAACATTAACAAAGGCGCATACATCCCATACGCAGTAAACATTAATTGAAATAGTTTTGTTGATATACTCGAAAATATCCCAAATGCAATGTTCAGCACACATAAAGCCGTTCCTTTTACATTAGCGGGAAACAATTCGCCTAAGAGTAAGTTCGGTATAATGCCCAGACCGAAGGAATACACCAAAACGTACGCCAGCATTCCTACAATCGGGAAGTAAGGCAGGCTTAAGTTGTACGCCCGGAGCAGTCTTGGTAGAAAGAAAAAGTACGCTGATTCCGATAACAGTACCACAGTACAACCGAAACATGACAATATCATCGCTTTTCTGCGTCCTATGTAGTCCAATAAAACGGACCCTGTGCAACTACATATGGTTAAAGCGGCACTGTAGACTATTGCTGATGTGCTAGGTGTGATCCCTCCATCAATATGTAGAAACAAATAGGGAGCGTATACTGCAAACGCAGATATTCCTGCAAATTGCTGAAGGCAACGTACGATTATTGCAATGAACAGTGCTCGGCGATTGCTTGGCACTCGGAAGAGATCTTTGAAACTACTTTCTGAATTCATTTCTTCCAGGAGACCTTGTTTCATATCCAGATATTCTCTTATGATTTCTTCCTCCGAACGTCGAAAAGACTTCAATGCAGTAAAAGCTTTATCATCCTGGCCAGTCATCAGATAAAAATATGGTGTTTCGGGCATGCCGAAGAAGAGAACGAAGAATAGTATCGGAATTGTTAAGAAAATGTGCGCAGTTGTTTCTAGGGAATAGTTAGACCCCACCAAGTTCATCAAGCACAGTCCAAAATATGCACAGCAAGACATAGCGTTCCCCCAAAGACCTCGAATCTTTGGAGACGAAATCTCAGCTATGTAGACTGGAAGAGTCGCATATAAACAGGAATTCGAGAAACCGCTTAAAAATCTTGAGATGTAGATAGTATAAATATTATTGGCTTTTGAGATGAGAATCCAAGACAGAATCTGGGGGATAGCAACTGAGAGAAGTGTCATTTTGCGTCCAAACTTGTCCATTAAATATGGGTACAGCGGGCTGGAGAATATGGACGCAATTGATGGTATTACAGTTGTATACGAAGCCTCTTCCATTGTTACATTTCCCGGAAATTTTGAAGACAACAAGATTGGAATCGATGGTGCTGGCCACGCGTAGAGGAGAGAGGTATTCAAGGATACTAGAGCAGCTAAAAGTAAAGATAAATTAGTATACGCTAAATAAATAATAATTTTCGTGTTTGATGCCACAGTTTAGGACTTAATCATGGCTAGATAATGCGCGCGCTGCTAACAATAATACTAACATTGGCAATCTAAGAAACTTAGTAACAGAACAGAATTTAAACAAAAAAAATTATTTAATAAATATAATTTTTTGACCTACATAGGTAATAGTATCTGTATCTCGATAAGTTTATACGTAAATAAGAAATAATATTGTTTAATGATTCTAATCTCATGAGTAAAAAGGACTCAATTTACATTGCAAAGAAAAAGTTCAATTCAAATTACCTGATAGTATTGCAAGAATTTGCATCCATTCATGATTGCGAAAAGTGTTCCACCATCTTTTCAAGAACATGCTTGATGCAGCAAGTAATCTTCGGTGCACCCTTAAACTCAAAATTAAGTTGTCTACTTCTTGAAATCCACATACAACCTTTACCATTTCTTCATTGTACTTACACCTGGCCAGTTCTGACTTGAAAAACTTCTTGCTAATCGTTTAGCTATTCTAACTTCCCTACCCTTTCTTGTTGTTTATCAAAATTATTCAAATTTATCTCTGATTCACATAACTTATCTACGAATGAAGAAAGTAATATGCGTGGATGACTCCAAGGATCCTTTAACTCAGTTTTGACTCAGAGGCAATTGCTATCGCGATGAATGATCATCAAAAACTTCGGCGCGTGTATGTAACCATAGCAAGCACTCTATGGTTTGTCCAGGTAAATAGTTTGCAAATCGCGTGCTCATTGAAACATGAGGACAATCGACATAATTCGCTGATGAATTACCATTATCCCATTAATATCCAGCACATGTATCCAAAATGTGCGAATATTTGTGATTACAATCATCATGCTGTAGTATCACGTAAAATTTATTCCAATGATTCAACAATAATTTGTAATAAGTATACCGCAATCACACAGGCAATAATTAATATAGTATCTGATTCTTTACTACAAAGTATAAATGAGTTGACTAAAGGCAACTAGAAGAAGTCTTTGAATAAAAACACCATGGCATATACCCATCGAGGCACATCGCGCTGAAAGTCCCCGCGATGTCCCAATTTGTACAAACGAGTGCATTCGTCGTGTAAGGTGCGTTGTAGTTCTGGACTTTCAGTGACAATCGCCACCTGAGTCTCCAGGTCTTTCAGCACAGAACGATCACCGAAGTTTGGAGAACCAATCAAGGTCAAACAAGGCTTCTTGCAGCCTGGGCCATAGTACCAGAGCCCTTTGGCATGGTAAGTCCACCCTGCGCGAATGTACTCGAGAAGTTGTATTCGATCATCTTGTCGTTGACGATCTAACTTCGCTTTGAAACGACGTGCAAGAAGAGTATAACCGTCTGGTATGCCACCAGCCATTCCTTTAGCTCCAAGAAAACCATTGGCCTAGTAATAATAATTATAATAATGGTGACGAAGATTACGTATCTGTCTAGAGGTGAGTAATCTTATATACCTCTGGATGAGCCATTAAGAGATTACACTCCGCTTTCGATTGGAAAATCAAACTTCGCACATAATCTTTGGTTAAATTAAAGTAAGCAGTAGCAATATTCATGCGGGTGCCAGGCAATGCGTCAGAAAAGATTCGCTCAGTCGTTTGCACATCTTGCAGAATACCCAGTTGCCCCATTTGTACTAAAGGAAATATCCAAGTATCTACAAATCAGAAGCTGTTAAAATCCACCATGAAAAACTTTTACCATTTACCAAAACCCTCTTGCTTGTGACTATTCTGATCTAATTTAGTTTCATGCAAATACTTTTGAATGCATTCTCCTGCCTTCTGCATAAATTTATCCTTGCTGCCTTTGAAAGGAGATCCATACTCCCCATGGGACTCTCCATTGTCCCTATCGATCGTTATACTAAATTTTTGCACTCTGCTAATAAGTCCATCATAGAAATCACTGAGTTTCTTATCTTGAATCACAAAATACCTATCCTGGCGATTGGTGAAATAGTCACTTGATAAATTTGCACCGCTAATAATCAACGTATCATCGAATATGTACAACTTCATGTGTTGTACTCCAAACAATTCATTCCACCTATTTGGCATGATCTTCTTCAAGATGCCTCGCAAGCTTGGAGTGTGATATAGAGACAAAGTACAGTCAGATGATTGTTTCAGAATTGGCTGTAGCATTCTCCTACAAACATGCATTACAGTTGATTGCTGATTGCATCAAAACAATATTCTTCTTGATATATGACTGACCTAGAATTTTTCTCTGATCGACTGCCTCTAGAGTAATCAAGTAATAAATTAATTTTTAACTGATTAAGCTGTGAATTCTTAAGCAGGGAATTGACTAATTCTGCCTCCAAGTCTCCATTGCCAAGATAAAGACTTGCAATGGTAATCCTCTTCTTAGCTTGCTGGCATCTCTGAATCAGAGCATCAAAAAATTCAGATGGCTCATGAAGAATAGAAATGCTGCCAGCAGAGACTGGAAAGCAAGGAGAGACTTGAGTCAACCAAGATAAATGTAAGGTCTCCTTTTTGGTGAATGGGTGCAAGAAGTTCATTGGAGGTTGAACAGGTATATCTATTACAGTGTTGATTAGTTTTCGCAACATTTTTGTAGCCAAGTTTTAAACCCGTTCGTCTGAAAAGCTCACCTAGAAAGGTGAAAACAAATTAATGGTTAGCAATATTTGTGTAATAAATTTCACATTTTCTGCGTGAGAACTTTACGCACTTTATGTAGAATGCGTGTAGATATGACCGCAAATAATTTGGGAGATTTTTGAGATGATGGACGGCACAACTTTCAGTTACTTCTGATGAACATAAGTGTTTAAAAGTTGCTCGATTTGAAAATTATTACAACTCGCGTGTGTATCAGCTGTACTTAATTTTCGTCTCGAAACCGTGTTGATTTCTGAAGCTGTCCTCAAGGAATGAACACTGGAAACTGGAATGGAACGGAATGAAATCTATTTCAGATTCAGTTTTCGTCGGAACGTTGTTCAGGTTAGATGTTTAGTGAAAAGATCGAGCATCAGAGGGCACACCAATACTGTTTGTTCAAAATATTTATATTTGAACGAAAAACTGGTTTTGAAGAAATCATCATGCCTACGCTCCTAATTTGTATCAAATAATCTGTAGTTTTACTTGTTTTGCATTACAAAAATATCAATAAAGCTACAGAAGCACAGTCGGCAAGCTGTCTAACTGTAGCAGTAACAGCAGGGTGCATATTCGAAAAATTCCAGTTGAAATCCTGCTGAGGGTATATTCAATATAATATATACTCTCACAGAATTCACTCCCAATAACTGCTAATAACCCTGGTAATTGATGCAGTATAATGAAGTGGGGGAGATCAAGTACGGTGTACAGAAAGCATTATATTTTTAAATATATTTTATTGCTTGCATTGTGAAAAATAAAACAATATTAACTAGTTTTTTTCTTTGGTTGAAATCAAATTGGTTCCTCAGTATCAAACGAAAATGTTTAACATGTACAACTTTCAGCATAAAGACCATTTTCACATAATTTTCCATCCATTACTACAAGAAATGAACATACAAGTTTAATGACTAGCATGGAAATATCACTCGAAAACATGCTTGTGAATTAATTCAACTCTTATGCATAGCTTGAGCAGTCAGTAAATTCGGACAAGAGACGATCATGTTAACACCTAAATCATTAATTCTTAATAAAACATTAATTCTGTCTTTTCAATGCGCCCATGGTCGCCTATCCTTACATCGTGCCTGTATTAATATATAATACTAGTCTTGTATCAAGCATCGTAGTCATGATTACACCCTAAAAGAACCCAAAATTCGCGTTTTACGTCTTAAGAAGTAAGTGTGAACAAATTGCAAAACTAGTGCGCGACTCTGTCGTACAGTATGATTATGATAATAGAAATAAATAATACAAGAGCAATGTCCAATGGTCAGTCTTTGGTACAGCTTCATGCAGCTCTGTGACGCGCCGTGCGCGTACTTTGCATTCAATACTAACAAAATAAATGCGTACAAATCCAGTCAAGTATTTACAAAATATACAAAGATGCTCGTCCATGATCACTGATTGCCTCGCTCACACGCCGAAACGATTATAAACGTATTCGCTGTTGACGCCATCGCCCAAGTCAATGAGAGTTTCAATGTTCGGATGCATCACGTTGAAAATGATGGCGAATATTGTACAGGCGGCAGTGATACCCAACGCCACCCAGGAGAAGAGCTGCTCGTGCAGTTTCTGTTCGAAGTTCTTTAACACGAAGAGGCCAAGGGTAAGGCCAGCGCCGGCGCCGGTCAAATGGGCCACGTAAGACACTGGTGGGCCCATGGATTCTGCTGCGTAGCGGGAGTAGATTGCGTAACCCACATCACAAGACACTATAAAGAAAGTAAATGGGTAAGAAAACAATTTCGACAACTATTTAACATAGCTGTGAGAGTTTTGACCACGTACCGATTGCGAGGATGCCAAACAACCGCAGAATGCCACACTGCATGTTGTTGTAGTTGAGAAGGACGTTGGCGAGATGGGCGGCAAGAAGAGCGTAAACGCCGCCTGAAGCCCCGACAAGGAATACGTCCGGATCAAAGACGGACGTGCCAAGTGATCCGGCTGCCACGCCAGCCATGTAAATCAGCGCGACGCGTGCAGAGCCATGGACCATTTCCAATGGCAGACCCACCATCAGCTGCACGAAGAGGTTGAATCCTAAGTGGACCCATCTGCAATCATCAGAAATTATTCATTAGTACCAGAGATCTAAGAGAATTTAATAAACTTTATCGTTGTTTCAGATTAATTACCCCGCATGTAGCAACATGTAGAGGAAGAAGCGCCAGATCTCCAATCGCTTGTCAGGTCTATAGATCAAAACCGAGTCTTTGGGCACTGGACCGGACGGATTTAGTTCACCCATGCTGACGGAATAATAAATAAAAAATCCCAGCTGAAACAGTAAGTGGACATTTCAAAAAGGAAACCTCAAAATCCTCAAGAATCTGTTTCGATTCTGAGGTAAACGCTCTAAAAATATCACTTTCACAAGATTAACGAAATAGCACCCGGAAGATGTCAATCTGCACGCGGTAAGAAAACAAAACAGAGCGGAGAATTGGTATCATTGCAAAGCACATGAAGATCTACCTAGTCTGTCTCTATAAATAAAAATGCGTTTGATTATTTTACTATGCTACCTCAGGCATAAGTTTGCCAGAGGGTAGAATTCATTTAGAAATTGGAAGGTCTAAAATTACCCTATTTTACACCAAATTTACTACTTTAGTAGGAAGCACTGCATAAATGAACAGGAAGCCTCTATATATATAAACGGCGATCCTGAAGATTTACTCGATTTGTCTGGTTCGAGCTACCTCACATTCTGGCAAGGACAGATAAGTTTCCGTAAAAGGAGAGTTTACAAACAACCCAACGAGCATGCAGCGATGCTGCCAAAAGTGCCCTCGTTTAAAAATTTATTAGAGAATTAGGGGAAAACTGGTATGCAGCACGTGCTTCTCGTTTGCTTTCAGGGAGTTTCGCGTTGGCATTGAACGCGTGCCCCTCACACATTGCAGCAAGATGTGCTTGCTTCTGACCGCCATTCGTGGAGCAACGTCGGCAGATGCACGGCAACAAAGGTGTTTCCGCATCGCAAATTGCCCGACGCAACGCACCCGCGTCCAAAAATAGATCGCACATTATTAATCAAGGAAAATCAACTTACCTCCACGAGTGTGACGATGATTATGAAGATTGGTGGCGGACGGCAGGTATAGTGGTCTGCATAGTACTTCCGGTCCCTTTCGTCCGTGAGGAATTCCTTTGCAATTACTCCGACCATCCTGGAATGGGATTACGTTATTTGTGACGTTCATTTGAAATGACGCATGGCGCTTAAGAACCGATCAATTTTCACACGTTGATCATGTTGATCGCGACGCCGAAGATTAAAAAAGGCGTCAAGGCGCTGGGATTATTCATAGAGGCTAATGAATAAAGGAAGAGAAATTTATTTTTGTCCATCCTGTTACAGGCGACATTATTACGATGCCCATGAGAAGTTAATAGACCGTGTTGGAAATATCTGCATCTTAGAGCAATGATATATTACAGTAATTACGCTTCTCACTATTTCTCCTCTCTTGAACCGGTGCAGTTCATCCATTCGTTTGAATGGGTTTCTATTAAAAGCGGCCTCAAGTGTGAATATAATAATGTAACATGCTACTTTCATATTTTCCTGCGCACGTTTACCTACCTGCGGAAGAATGATGCTTCGACTAGAAGTAGGTGGAAGTCGTTTTCGGATGAAACCTCCCTATCTCGATGATGAACAGCGCATTTAAAGCTGCGTGATCTCTTTCCTGTCATCTGAAACAATAGAATAAACAAATTAATTCGTTGCCATAGAAATTCCCTATTGCAGTTGAAAATCAATCGGATAAGAAAATAGAAGGCCTTGGAATAATTCATTTGTAGGTAACCGTGGTAAATAACAAGGCCTCAGACAGCCATTCTATCGATTAGCGCATTCGACGTCAGACGCAAAATTCTAGCATTCCCAACATATTTTTTCGCGTTCGAAATTTCTAGTTTCACAATGTCTCACTGTCCGAAACCAGACATTACTCCGGTAAACGCTGAAGATGACAGGTGTATCTGCGTAAAGCCACCTCCACCTTCTTCCAATTTTGAGAAAGATCCATCATGCGATAATAGAACCGACTGGCAGCTCGTATTCTACATTGTGAATGGACTGGTCACACTATCGCTGGTCATACTATGCCTCTACCATCCAGACTCCCTAGATGCGGCAGCCGAGGAATTTAAGGTAGATACGGGCGATATAGGATGGAGGCCCCAGTTCGGCCAAGACGCTGACAACACTGCAGAGCCGGAACCGGAAGTGCCTAAGCCCAGTTGGGGCTGGCGTCCAAACATGGCCGGCGAGGAGGAGCCGAAAGGAGAGCAAGCCGAACCCGAATGGGGCGAAGCACCTAGCTATGGCTGGAGGCCATTCCCTCCTGAATAAGAGGACCAAGTGACACAACAAGAGCCAGAGACAACATGATACAGACCATCGAAATTGATCCAGAATAAAAACTACGAAAAGCCAATTACATTTGACGATTTGACGATTTCTCCGCTAATGTCACAGTGCCGTCACAACGACGGTTTTGTAATTGGGCGGATGGTGTAGGTGTCCAGATTAATCTGGCGACATGTCAAGCAACCGCAATTTGCTCGGTTGACGGCGCGGTTGGCGCTTATCATTATCATCATCCTGGCGCCGGAATGCTAACGCTTCGATTGCGTAATGTGCTTGCGACGCGCAGTAATAGGAAGTGCGGTTGGCACGGCGAGACGCAAATCTGCAATTAGCTAGCGGCTCGGCGTCGGGTCTGTCGAGTGAACAATCGCAGCGACGCATCAAATCCGCGTCCGGTCAGATATATTCTCGCCGTCTCCATGTTCGAATGAAAATTGATCTCGGTGACAATGGCAAACTCCCATTATATTAAATTTATATTAAATCGCCGCGCAAAGTGACATGCAGGAGAGCGGGATGAGAGAGGTGTGCGAGGTGAGGCATAAATGTCCTCGCTTTACCTTAGATGTTAACAAAACGGATGCAATAAGTCACACAATGTAGGTAACTAACTCGCCGCGTATGTACAGTTATTGTCTCGCCACGCGAGAAATGAGCCAGCAAGAAGCAAGTTCTTATTGTAGAAAATTCTTCTGCATATTCTCATGCCCGGATCCAAGTCATGGATTTGTAAACAATCATAATAATAATTTACGACAATCAATTAATATTTGTTTTGGTTTGGCACCAACTGCAAAAGGATCGTATTACGTTTAATGACTTCAAGTGTGGCGTTGTAACGTGTGGTTTGTTTTCCCGAGTCTTTGTCCCATTCGGGAATAAAACACGTGTGCTGCGCTATATTTTGTCTACAGGCAGCACGCATACATAACGAATACATAGCATAATAAGAAAAAATATCATTCCGCGCTAGTAAGAGGCTCGTACTGAATAGGAAAGCCGACATCGGTTCGCAACGCGCAAAGTGCGAGTTCGTTGACTTTGCTTGGAAAAAGTGAGCGAAATATGTGGGAATGTTTATTAACGTAGTTTCCGCGATAGACAATGAGTGGAGCCGAGCGGTTTTGGACGAAATATCCGGTGCTTTATTTTCTGCACCCTTGCAATCCGAGGTGCGCGTGCAAGTTCGGACAAGTCTGTGCAGAGCGAAAAAATGTTGGGGGCTGGTTTCCCATCGAGAGGCATCCGCTCTAGATTCTCGCATGATGTCAACTTACCTAGTCGAGAGCCCGAGGTTCATAGGTTCACAATGACTCTGTGAACAAGTGACAATTGCAGTGATTGAACAAATGCATGCATGACTTTGATCGAAGTGGTGATTGCAAGTGACGGCGCTCTTCATCTTCGGTCTTCTGCCTCTGCACGAGCGCAGGTGGTTGTCGCCAGGCGCGTCACGCTCTCCATCTCGCAAATCCTCTAAAACTGGTGCAAGAATGCATTTTCATAGTGTTTTGACCTCGTGTGTTTTGGCTGAGAGCCATTTTTATGAGTGTTTGTCAAACCCGGCGGCGATTTTACGACAATGCTGATCGATGTCAGAAATCGCAAAAACGCGGTGCAGACCTGCACGGACTTGTGTGAACTCGCTGCGGCGCGGTCGATCGCCGACGTCGCGTTACCGTAACTGTCTGGAGCGGAGTCTAGGCGGCTGCCGGGGCTGCCGGCCATGGGCTGGTGGACTGGTAGCGTTCTCGCGCGCGCCGCTTTGTTCCTTGTGATTAGCATTAGCATAGCGTGCGTCCGAATGTGTGAACGATCCGGCCTGCGGCCAGGAACTCGCCGGCCGGCGCATGTGTCGGGTGCGCATGTGTGCGTGCATTGTTAGCGGGCCAGTGCATGGTGCGGCTGTCACGGGGACGGCGGAGTCGCGCAGTCATAACACGCTGCGTCCGTACCAATGTGCATCGGCCGTTCAATCGATATTGAACGCTTGCTTCGATCCGCTGCGCGGCGGATGCATGCCGGCGATGGGTAATTGTAATTGTAATCGGAATTGATTGTCGGATTGCTCCATTTCCACCGTGCGCATACCCGCGTGCGTAAACCGCCGGTTTTGTTTCCAAATGGAGCTCGATTATGTAAACATGGGTATGGGTATCGCCAACGTGCTGACTATTCATAACCAACATGTGCGAATGACTCATACGCGACGAAGAAATGAAAGATACCAATTTGATTGAATACTTATATTATCGTGATCGCACGATAATTCATTCCCAGCATGCTGCCTTCCCAAAGAACTGATTCTTTGATTCTTTGATTTCTGCCGTTTGCACAAGAAACCCTCATTCTGCAATCGATTAGGTCACCACTACGACCACCACTATCAGCGGTGCCGGCTGTGGTCGCCGCCACCGCCCCGTCACACGCGATCGGCCTGTTCGCTTTTTAATGCGCGCCGTCAATCGATAATCTGGAACGCAAAGACTCGAAATCTATTCGTAACGCTCGCACGACCGAACGAATTTTGTGATAACCGGATCACATGCTCGCTTATATGGTGTATTCGCCGTGATCGTTTTTGCCGTGGACGTTGCTTTTAGTTGGCGTCGCCGGCGAGATGGGTTCTTGCGCCGTGGCGGTGCCGTGGGAACTGCGTCCACCGCGTGGGCCTTTTTCATCCCACATTCGCCCACGAGCCCGCTCCCCAGCTCGTATATAACCAACACGATATACATACGCGTTATACATGGTGTTGACCAAACTCCAAGTGTCCACCATGGAGCACTAACCACCTCCCAGTGAATTTGCATCAAAACAATCAAATCTGCTCCTGCGAATCTGAGCATTTCGATCTAGTTCTTCATTGAAATCATGGATACTCCTGCTGTCGGATTGACCTCGTTACGAGGGTCCATTCGTAGAACCTGTCTGACCATCCAGTATACTATTCTATTTTATACAATATGCTATATAACGTATACAACGCATTCCGACTACGATCTCAGAAGACATACGCATTCGAATAACAATATACATCACGCTTTTTTTTTGTCGGCGCCGCATTTAATGCAATGCAGCGAGCGTAGTCCACGAACGCACTTTCAATGGACCTCCGAGATTCGGCTGACAGCATCGGCTTGACTTCTTACAAATAAGTATTAATTGCCGGCGCTGACAGACAAATATTTAACGTTTCGCTAAGGGGTTTCTAGTTTCAGCCAGCGTGCACTTTGCGTAGATTATACAACGGCCGTAATAAGTTCATTAACTCGACGCTCTCATTACTATTAATAAATGTCGTCTGGGTATTCAAATAAATACGCGTTGCGAAGAGCGCGGATTTATGCTCTAAGTGAGTACAAGTGCGTCGGTCAGGGCCGGCACCACGAGGTGTAATTTCGCACGCGAGAGCCCAGTGCCCAGTGGAATCGGCCCAGTGGAGCAAGAGCAGGAGGTCCTTCTAATTCTCTCCAATTGCATCTAGTCCGAAATAGCAGTCCACTGGCTGCATGCGGTAGTCGGTGATCTGGAGAAGTGGCGAGTTGTAAATGAAAACGGAAATGCCAGGCATTCTCCGCCGATACAAAAAGTACACGCGCTTTGAATAAACGGAGTACTCGAGCGAAGAAAGTAAAGAAAGGTAGCGAAGTCGTCTGCTGCGCCTGGGAAGCAAGTGCCGAGTGAAAATCCAGTCGCGAATCGGTGACTCAAGTCGGCTTCAATCTTCAAACAAGCATGAACGAACGGCATATCTATCGGAAATATTTGACTGGCGCTGATTTGTTTCTCGCGTCAACATTGCACAACGTTACACATGCGCAAATATTTGTCATCGGTATTGAGTCTTCACTCGCTGCGATAAGGATCGCAATCCGGAGTGTCTGCAGAATGTGATGCACTTGCCAGCCGTTAAAAACTACAAAGATGTACGCGGATGTAAATACTAAGCGCAATAATAACCGTAAATCAATAATTTACCGCAAAAGTTGGCGAGCATTGAACGCGTATTGCCGCAGCGCGATCGCACGGTGAGATCTCTTCGCGGCGGCCCATCGCTATTAGCCATGTGCTGTGATGTGCATGTGCATCGCAATTCAATGCATCTCGTTCGTTTACGTATATTCGTTATGTCCATTTATGCCTTTTATTCGCGCTGCCCGGCTGCTCACGGCCGCACTAGATGCGCTTGTAACGCCGAACACGTTGCGTCTTTAGCCAAATCAAAAGAGATGCAGAATAATCGAAGAGATGCTGGCGCATCAAACGTAAACAAACACTGATAAAAGAAATCCAGGCGGACTTACACATTAGCACCACCGTGCGTATGATTCGGGCATATATCCGTTGCAATGTGAGACGGGGGATCTTCCACTGCGAGCACGGGTACACTCAATCAACTATGTGCCGAATGTGTCACTTCGCTAACAACTACGATAACTATTCGATTGCGCTGTAACTCTTTGCGACGTTCAGCGCGCTCACAACCAACGCTCGCAGACGACTGAAATCGTTCCTAAATTTTTGCCTTTTATACTAGTCCCCACTTGTGCTCCGCTCAGGTGTGGACGGACGTGTACGGCATAGCTGCTAAGGGATTCCCCAGCGTTCCACACGGGCCGAAGCGTAGCGCCGGCAAGGAATATTATACCGCGCCGAGCCAACCAACCAATGGTACGCTTTGTTTGTTTATAAGTGGGGGCGTTCGTAGGCGGCGCTTGAAATTTGTTTGTTTTCGTCGTGTTTTACAGCCCGATGTGTACATCGAGCGCATCATCCAACTCGCCGCGGAAGTGTGATAACCACGAACAATGTGATACAGTTAATAAAATCCGTTTACCACACATTATGTAATCTGGAAACTTCTTTGCTTCTTGCCATTCACACGAATTCCACAACGGCACTGTTTTAGGCGCCCATTGTTGTTGCCACGAGCGTAAATCCGACGAAAACCAATTGTTCTTCACGTCTGTCGTCAGCCGTTGCCCATCAAGGTGTTCGCTAGTGCGAATGATGTTTTCAGACGGCGCAGCAAGCCGTGCATCTTGCGCGCGGCACGTGCGCCCCTGGATGCATCCTGTCATCTTCGAATTGCAGCGTCGCGTGTGCCATATTCGGCAGCAACCGCGCAAGAGGGATGAAAGATGCGCACCCACATATGCCGACGAGCACACGTGCCGCGCAAGGCACGGCTGGCGGATGTGATGTCTAGGAAACCAGGTGGAGACGCGTGTCAACGACAGGTGGCAATCGACGTCGACGAGCCTCGCACCGGCGTGAAGTGCTCCAGCTAACACCGATCCTTGTGTTTTTGTGTGCTTACAACATACCACTTAGGTTTCATTCTTGTCGAATTATCTGCGAGAGTTTACAAGCTGGTGGAGTTGGTAACTTCCTACTTCAATTATCGCAAGTAAAGTCGAGGGGCAACCATGCGCAGCGGCTCGCAGCGCTCGTAAAGACAATAACGACAAACACCTGCCCTGGCTATGCATATGCGCTAAACTGGATATATTTCAAGTGCATTTAATGACAATCTGAAAAACACCAGATGAAAGTGTGCCCAAGTCAAAACAATACAACACTGTATTGGAGGCAATTATAGAAGCAAGAGCGAACGGATAAAATTCACAGAGAATTGTAAATCCACCAAAAGTATCCAAGAGGGCTTTAAGGCTTTCAGCTCCTGTAATTGTTTCTATCAACCTGCGCTTTGAAATAATGCGCCAGAGAACGTTTTACTTACTTTGCTACGACCTCTTCCAGGAGTTAAACCTTTTTATCAACACTCCCGTTTATTCGACCTTCTTCCTATAAAAATTGTATCGAAATTATTGTGTTGTGCAAGTAACATGCTTCTACCTCCAACTGCCTGCTGGCAACTCCAATTGGGCGGCGAGCCACGTGGAGAATGTGCGCTCAACAATAGCTTGTGATGCAACAATGAATAAGCAGACTGATTGCCTGAGTGCGGTGTTGGTTGGTTATTAAAACTAGGGTGCCCACCTTCCGGAACGCGATCTCACATTAGCGTCTGCTAATCCACAACGCGCAAGCAACATGGAGCAATTAACATTGCTGACGGGTCGTTATCACGCTAGGAACATATAATATTAAATTATGTTTTCACGTAAACGAATATATTTAGGATGAAGCAATTTTAATTCTTATGCAAAACTGCGCCCGGTTTCAATATAAATTTCATACGCGAGCGACGTGCTCGTATAGAAGTCGTATGAATGTGCTTACATATACTTCCAATAATGGGATGATGGTAGGTAAGGTAATTATTGTAATTTTTCGGTAGAAATGACGCGCCTCGTTTAATCGCATACATCGGCTATCGGCTATCAAATTAAAGACGCCAGACGCGCATTTTCCTCCTTTTCGGCAATCGATTAAGCAACCCACACGAGCGTGCTATGGATGCGCACACCGGACACCGGCGAGGTGGAATGCCAGCAGGAAAGTCGCGCGCGCCTGCGAATCAATGACATTTCAAACTTGCAGTCATCGTTCGATGATAATAATTGCCTCAAATGATTTATCTAATTATTATTCATAAGCGCAGTATACGATGTCTTCGGCGCGGTGCGCTTGGTTTCCTTGTGCTCGTCGACTGTGGACTGCTGCCGCCCGCAGGCGCACCCAGTATACTTGCCCATGGTTAGTAGAGGTAGCACATTTTGCCGTACGCGGCTTAATTAAAGTCGTGGAATTTCGGTCATTTTGCCTTCCTATTCCGACGAGAGCGTAACGACGCACAGGTATCCCATACACGCATAAACGAGATTGGGGGCTGACGATCACAATCGAATTTTCAGTTTCTCATATGCCCCGAGGCCGCCGACTACTTTGCCTAAGCCCAGCTCCGAAAACACCGAGATGCCGTGTTTATTAAGAAGGCGCTGGCGAAGTTGAGCAAAAAAGGGAAGCTGCGTCTTAACGCCGCCGTCTGGAGCGCGCGTCCCGAGTGGGACCCAGCCGAGAAGCAATATTAAATTAGGAAGCAATTTAAAAATCAATAGCGGCGCACGGCGCTCGGGCCCGTTTCGGAAAAATGCAATATTTTTCCGTGGACGCATGTGCTGCGTTCCATTATAACGAAGCGAGAGCCGACTTGTGGGATCGCATTAAAAAACACTACTTGAGTAGCCAGAGCCGATCCCATCAAATTACACACAAGGGCTCGCGGCTGAGACCCTTTATTTGGTGCGCTCCGAATGTTACACTCCAAACCCATAAACCGGCGAAATGCGAGTATTATCTGCGTCGTTAACGCCGCGCAACCTCTAATGAGAACCTCCGCTGAAACCTCTGCAAGCCTGCGTCAGAATTCCGCATTGGGCTGTGATTAATTCGCGACCCATGTGCCCGCGCGCGGCGTACTTGTGGCCCGTGATGCCTAGTCCTCTGCGAGGAGGAAAAAAAAACAAGTGTTAATAAATTCGGTAAGCATTAAATCTTTTATGGTATTAGGAGGGGCGTAGACGAAACTCGAAAGTGTAATTAGCAATTTGAATATTAATGACGGCATTTTAATGAGGACGAGAACATTTTTTCGATGGCCTGCCTCCACACTGCACACAGAATGGGAACTGTTCGACAATGGGATTTGGTTTTAGCTTTGATGTATTTCAGATTTCAGATAATAATGCGCTGCGGTTTGAATGCTCTTAGTTTTAGCGAGTAATGAGAATAATATGTCTTCCTTGTTCAAACTGCAATGCTTTCTAATCCTCAAAGAATTATACAGAATTTGTTTGAAAATTACCATCACTTCTTTACCTTATTGTCGAATCGTAAAAGGTTTGAAACGAATTCTTCAGGATTTCAATCCAGAGAAAATATCGTAGATAAAATGCAATTACCACTGCTATTTGTCTAATTTGCATCTACTTTGGTGGTAAGCCTACTTTCTATTAAATCGTTTTGATAAAAACTGTTCTAATGAGGACATTGTTGATATAGATTAAGATTTGCAAATGTTAATCTTTGTTTCATTGTTCCGGAATGTTTACTATTGTTCTCTATTATTGAATTCTTCGTAATGGTGTGATAGCAAAATTCTTGATTGCAAACACTCTATTCACGCACGAATTTTCCGAATACCAGGACGTGACTTGGAGATTTTCGTCCAGTTTAGAACAACAATAAACACGGTCTGGGACGAGGAGTCAATGGCTGCAAGTGATAAGTTTTTTCTTCTCCCGCTCCCAACAGCGATAGGATTCCGAAAACGTCAAATAACTCCGTGTATCGCTTTGAATTTTCGGCCTACCGAAAAGTAGCTGAAAGTGCTCTAATCCGATGTTTAGTATTCAAGTTGCTATTTACGTGCATTTGTGAATAACATTAACTCGAGTGAGTAAGTAAGCGAACTTCGGCATGCGCACGTAACAGACGCATTGCGAAGGCATTTTTATTACGAACACGCTGGCGTAACAGGCGGACGCGTCAGATCGAATGGGAATCGCTTTCGAAAAAACTGACCTGACTATCATCGTCAGCGCAATTCGTGATTTCCAGCCCGAAAATTTCTACCTACTGAAGGACAGTAATCGCAAGCCGATTTAGAAATTACAGCATTTATTGCTAGCCCATGGTGGATGAATGGACAGACTGCTTGGGAATTTCCGACTAGGCCACCTGACTACTACTGGAAAATCGCCATAGACTGCTAATAATCAGCATGTATCTTATCAACATCCCAAGTAGACTCGCAAAGACACAACGACAATGCGTGTCATTCCCGTGTCATTGCTTGAAATCCGATAGCAGCTTCCTGGAAGCAGAGCCCTCGAACAGCATTTCCGCCACTTACCCTTTTTCCACGCGCACACTGTGGCCGAGCTTTGTGCCTCGGCTCGGACTTTGTTTTTCTCGCGTATTCTTACGCCAACACAATACCCTCTTGTTTGGCTCTTGATTTAGGCTCACATTCCCTCAAACACCTGCCCCTCTTTTATGCGAGCGTATTTACATAATCGGTAAATTCAGGGCACGTGCGGCACGCTGTGGCAAGACACAGTCCAATCCGATCGCAGGACTTCCCTTTCGACCCTTGCGGCGACATTCGTTGTGCAAATAAAAATAAAACAATGCGTATTAAGCGATTCCCCAATGTGTGCTGATGTGCACCGCATTTGAAGATTAACTCCGAGCGAAGGCGACTGGTGAAGCGCACTCACCGTTCAGCGTTAGTTAACGGCGTCCTCATTGTTTAATCGAACATTAAACACGGACGTCAGGCGAGAGTTTCTTTCTTTCAATTTTTTTTTTCGTTTCTTATGAAAAATTCAGTACTGCGTGGAAATAAAGGGGAGCGCGTCATGTGAATGCGCAAATGCATGGTGTGGATGTACCGGCGAACTAATGAATATGTAGTAATGTTACTTCCGACGGAAGTGCATCCACCAAAGCATGGCGATGGGCGCAATATTGCAACCACGTAGACGTGGATAATCACCTAGCTTGTGTTTCGTGGAATTTTTTCTTCATTTTCCATTCTGACGCGAATGTTGCTGAGAATGAGTGTTGAGAATGATGAATATGAATAGGCAAGTTGTTTTCATCAATTGCTAGATTTCTTTCAATATTCAGTATACTTTTTCAAAATATTATAGTTTCTGCATTAGGAAATAACATATTAGCTAGAATTTGTCTTTAATTTATGTTTAATGAGTTCATGAAAAGTCATTTTTCAAGCGTGAGGAAAAAAAACTTCTCGACGTTAAATCTTGAAAGCAATCAATTGCTGCTCAATTTTATTATAGGTCTTTATATATTCGGGTTATTTACAGCGAGAAATATTTTGACAAAACGGATTGCAAACAGAGAAAACGTTCTAGTTTAACTGATACTAGTCGATACTAATTAGTGCTTCAAATTATTTTTTAATAATTTTAAATCACAATAATCTCTTTGGAATAAACGTCAAAAGTCTTAAATTTGTGCACAGCGTTCAAGAAGAACTAATTCGTTTCAAGATTGTTATCACTTCTTCGCCTTATTGCAGAACAACAACGTAAGATGTTTGAAGGAGATTCAGATTTCATGCGAGATAAAATATCGCAGTTAAAACGCAATTAGCGCGTACATTTGAATAATTTCCATATCGATCTGAGATAATCACCCTCCGTTTTCTGCAGTTTCGCTCCCAAACGTGGAATACCTACAATTTGGAGGCGATAGAGTCCATGGAGTGGCCACCAAGGCACGAGACGGCAGCAGCCGCCTTTTAAATTTGGTCGGCTGATAATAACAGGTTAATCGCGTGCGTTATTTTCTTGCTTCCACTTTTTTTCATGTTTATGTATTTCTTATTTGGTTGCTTTGTTTTGCATATGATGTTTCATATACAGTGTTTTATCTACTGATTTGAGCTGGTAGATAAAAAAAAAAAAATGATGACTTGGTGGCTGGGATAAACAGATTCGGATTTCGTTTGTATTAGATAGGGCACAGTGTACTACTGTACGCACTACTTTGTACCTGGATGACTACGTGCACTGCCCTGTTGTGATCAGTGGGGTTTAGGCGAGATTGTGAGTTGTTTCCGATAACATCCAGTCTTTTCAGTTTTCAAGCAGACAGTAACGTAGGTTCTGATTCCGAAGCGAATGTGCATGCGTGCGTTTGTGTCCGTTGTAAATGCCGGTGATTTTTAAACGATTACTGATTATTCCGAGCACGCGCTGCACTAACACCGCACCGGCCCCAAAAAAGTGGCACCTGCCTTGCCGCATGCATACCATGGATGTGGTGCTTGAGGTGCACCGGCGAGGAATCTTCCAAAGTCGGCGTTTTTTTCTTTTTCGCCCGTGCAGTTTCCGCCGGCTGCGGATGTGGAAAAGGAAAAGTTTCGCGTTTTAGCGGATTAAATCATTTTCGAAATATGACGATCAAACGGACGCACCTATGCGGCATGCGCGTCGTCGACGCCGGGCAATTTTATTTGTATTCATAACGTCGGAGTGCAGGGTGCAGCGCGTTTGTCACTCGTTATCTGTGAGATCGGCGCCATGGCTGCTGTCCGCCATCCGGCCCAGACGAATTTCGAATACAAAACCACATCGTGCGCATCGCGGCCGCTGCATAATGTCGTCGAAGAAGTCCCCGGAGCAGGTCGAGAGCCATCAGCATCAACCGCGGCCATCAACGTGATTGTTCCGATGCGTTTTATACGACATGCGAGAATGCCAAATTCGGAATTCGAATCTTCGCGCCTCGGCATTCCGCCGCCGCGGCCTGTGTGGCGAGAAAAAAGCAATTTATGTAAGTCCACTACTGTCCCGTGCGTGTGCACGCCGCCTCACCCTCACGGAGGGTTATTAAAGCCCGCGGCGAGATGCAATCGATTGCGACACCTTCGTGTCTCCAACGCGGCGACATTAAAATGAATCAAGATCCCATGGTGGCTGGATAGGCGCGACATCAAAAATTCGTAGAAATCATCAGAAATCGATCGGCATCGGCGCGATATCGTCGTTCGAATCAGAGAACTTGTTTCACATTTCGACGTGCCAGCAGTGCCTGGCTGGGCACTTCTCCAAAAAGGGGTAACATTCCTGCATTGACTGCGCACGCCTCGTGTCGTGAAAACTTTTCTAGATAAACACGCCGAACATCGGCGTGTGGCATTTTTCAGGCGCGCCTCAAACGCTTTATCATCTTTGGAATATTTTAACGCGTTCATCAAGCGCAGCCTGCATATGATTAATTGTCAGCGCTTAACAATCAATCAATTAGAAAACTACTGGTGGAGCTGTACGTGGCCGTGAATCCGTAGAAAATTGATAGCTCTATCTTCTTATTTCTTTTTACGTACGGATGGCATATTTATGTTGGTACTTGCATGCACCTTTGTGGAGAATGCGGTTGGTAGGAGGCAGGATTGCCCGTTTCAACTTTACCGCGCTTACCACCATCGATGATAAGATGCGTGGTGAGGCATACGAATAAAAGTCAGCGAAAAAATATCACAATGTATTTGAACAATCATTAATTCTCATAATTAATTGCTTTCGTTTACTGTCAGCTCCGTCAGGAGCGAGAAAAATAAAAATAAACGCCGGGAAGAAGACTTACGGACGAATTACTGTCTAGGATTAGAGCTAGACGAATGAACGTAGATGCGATTGGCCAGACGCGATTTGCTTCTGATGATGTTTCTCAAGCAGCGTTCAAAGCAAAGGTTTGACCGGAAATACTTTCGTCGATGTTGTAAGAATCTGCAAGGTTTACCCTTCAATCCATATTTATTTTCTATATTATATTTCCAAGCACGCGCCTTCATTGTCCTTCTTTTCCGGCTACAGAGAATAACAGTACCAGTTTTCGATCAGACACGAGCCCTAGAGGATATCACCTTCCTGTGTCATGTCCATGACATGACAATTCGAAACCTCGACCACAACCCAGGCGCAAAAGGAAGAGTGCTTAGTCAAGAATCGTAGCAAACCAGATGCCTATTAGATCGAATAACTTTATAAAAACACCTGGAGCGCCTGCATGGCCG
This sequence comes from Diploeciton nevermanni, assembly GCA_027575565.1. Classification (NCBI taxonomy): domain Eukaryota; kingdom Metazoa; phylum Arthropoda; class Insecta; order Coleoptera; family Staphylinidae; genus Diploeciton; species Diploeciton nevermanni. The sequence continues at coordinate 1,778,337 of JAODIE010000001.1, forward strand.
GAACAAAAGCGTTGCACCTTCGATGAATGTCAGTAGGGTGCGCACTCCTTCTGCATCCTCAGCACTTCTAGCTGCGAAATGAATATTCACGCCGGGCTCACAACTGCTCCTGGGACACAATGCGAAGTGGTTATTGCTGCGCACAATGCAGCTTACAAAGTAAGCGGGTGTGGAGACAAGGTGCCGGTTATGACTAAATCATCGCAAGAAACAAATGGATAGTCGGGCTCGCGCAATTGAAAGCGCGGTGCGTGGTGTACAGCAATGCATACGCCGGAACTGTTTCATTGACGCTGGCTCGTTCGAGTTTCCGCTCAATTGGCACCGTCTCATCGCGACACGACGCACGTCAGCGCGCCAACGAAGAACAAAGCGCAGCCACCCACGCGCGCTGCTTTACGACGCGCGACAAATTACAAGGATAACGCCACGAGAAGGAAACGGCCGATTGCGGCATAACGCAGCGTGTAATAAATGCACGCATGCACGTCGTGTTCGAGGGGATTTTTCGGCGCGAATTTAATCATTCTCGAGCGATGCATCACCACATTGGACTCGAGGTTCGGTAGTTTCTTGGCAATTATTAGGCTGTGGCGCCGGCAGAGTCAGACCGGCGCAGCGCCGCCTGAACTATAAAGTAACGCACCCGTCATCAGCGCACCAGTGCACCGGCTCTGCACGTATATTTAATGTACGAATGCATACGTAACGGATGCAGTGCAGATGGATGCAGATGCAGATGGATGCAGATGGGTCTATCCTAGCCGCCGGCAACTCTATCAACTGCTACAACTGCCTGGGCCAGCGCACCAAACGAGCCGCGTTGTTTGGGTGCTGCGTTTTTGGCATCGGGGCATCGCTTTCAATCCGCTGTCTTATTATTGCAAAGTGGTTAATTTGAACGGAAAGAAATGAGCGCACAATAAGAGGAGTTAAACGCTTTGCTGCTGAAGAACCACCTAACTGTTTCTGATGCGATGAGATGATCGAAAATACCAAACGAGACGATAAATACAGAAACCATTATAGGATCATAGGAAGAGGAGGAGTATTGAGACAATTCTAACATTTTACCTACAATTTGATATTTATGGATATTCGTAGGAATTGCGCGATCTCAATTTCCTTGAAATTAATTCCGTTCGTGGAATAATTGAACAAATATCAGGTTGTTGTTGATAGCAACTCTCTTGCCCGACGATTCTCTTTGTGATTATTATTAACCGAAGCCTAGATGTTTTACGTGGGAGGCAATGTGTGTGTTCCTCAGGACGGACCAGCAGTTCTCCCAGCAGAAAAACATCGCCGGTTTTTTGTGCAATGCCCCCGCTGCCGAAATTGCACTCCTGGCATTGTGTAAAGACGACGATACAAATTTGTTGCCGAAGCTAATAATGATATAAATGAACATTGGGATATCATTTATGTCATATCAACCGGCGCAGAAATTCCACGCGCGAAACGACAAACAAGCCGCACAATAAATCAAACCGTCATATACACCTGCCTGCAATGCTGCACGCCTGGAAGTCACCGGTTGCCATCGTTACCAAGACTGCAAACATGCGAACCCATCGCAACCAGCCCATGGTAGAGTGATTGACTGCTGGTGCGTTTGTGACGCTTTGCATTCCGGCTGATATCTTGTCTCTCGGCGCTCATCTGTGTTTTCTTTCTGCGGCGTCAACATTGGGAGTTGACAGGCGCAATGAAAAAGGGCGCGGGAGAGGGTAAACAGTCAATTATTTCCTAAATTGTGACATGCTTAATCTCATTAGGCGGATAGGAGCCGGGCCACCAAGCGTAACCGATATCGGTGGAGATAAGAAGATACTAAACAGTAATGCTCCGCACTGGAGATCTTTTGTAACTGACGGGCCCTTGGGTTAGGTATATCGTTTGGAAGACATTGGGCTAGAAATAGAAAAGTGCTCTTGATCATACAATGGCGGTGAAGAGCATGGCATTCATTAAAATCGAATGAGATTTCTCGACTGGGGAATCTGTGGAGAAATCGGTTTTCATTATTAATTGTTATATAAAGTTGAAAGTTGGATTGGAAGCGTTCCGCGCTGAGGTTTCCGAAGAGAATGGAACGAACTAATAACCACACAATGCCACATTCGTAATCGATGTGAAGCACAAAATTGAACGAATGGGAGACGGGAGACGTTTTATGTGGAATGTGAAGAAAAATGAGTGCGTGTGAACTTAGTATTATGTCAATTTTTCTTTCTGATCTTCGCGGCCTTTGTTTTGTTCCACTTGAAGTGATCTGCACGCTTTTTATGAAGTAGTTGATGCATACCAGAATTTATCGGATGCTAAAAATAGAACACAGTTCGTGTTAAAATTCGTGTTGTAATGCGATCACAGTTGGAATCCACCGTCTTTATTATATTGGCTACAAGTTGCCAATTTAGGCCATTGTTTAAAACATTTGCATACTGTACTACTAAGTTGTTTGAAACTGCGTCGTGGTCTCTTCGTCCTTTGCTCTGCTCCACCTGAAGCACAATCGCCATGCTTTTTCCACTGGTCTAGTTGCTGCCCATCAGTGCAGTTATTACTTGATTGCGCACGTTTGTCAGGAGAGGCGCACACGGCGCACGATCATTCCACGACCATTAAATTAAGTCATTTAGGGTCCCACTCGCACTCGGGGGCCGCACGGTCGCCGCGTCGGAATGTGTCCTCAAATATTTGGTGTGTCCGAAAGCCGTAAAAGCGACGCGCTCATAACGAGCCCAGCGGCTGAAAAAACGAAGGCGACGCACCGAAATTGAGGTATTACTACAACCTGCGAGGCCATAACCAGAAACACCTCGGGACTCGGGGCAATCACATTCGGGGCGAGTGATTTATTTATTAGGTGTATTAGTTTCGTAGATAGCCGATAGACAACGAAATGAATAATCTTGACGCGTCCATCGCCCGGCTCGTAATGCCTATCTCGGGGTGCTAGCGTTCGAATGGGGCCGATCATGCGGCGCGGGCGCGTTTTTCGGTGGCGTTTCTTGCTACTTGGGCGCGATAAGTACGCATAATTTATTGGACGGCGGGCGGCTGGCAAGAATCAAGGCGGGATCGTACCGTGTCTTATTTATTTACCTCGAGCATCATTTGGAATTTTGATACACGTGGAAACCACACACGCCCGGCTAATACCTATTAATTTTCTCGGACGTTCGGCGATTCCATCGAGCGATACTTTCATCGAATGCCCGGCTGGTTCAATAGCCGCCACCTCGGCTCTCTCATGACAAATGACAATTTCATTTTTTAAGCTTACAAGTTTATTCAAATACGTTTGGTTGGCGCGCTGCGGGGGCAGATTCTACCTGCTCGTAGTGTGAATCACCCAATTGGGTTTATGCCGTAGGAAAACAATTGCTCATTGTGCAATGAGCGAACGCAGCGCGTAATCGGTGATAAGCGAGGGGGGTCATACAAATTTGAGACATGTGACACTGCGCCGCACGACGCGCCGGACATATTTACGCAAATACGACAAAATATTCCAAACACAATGCGTGCCGGCCGGCACACAATGGAAATCGAAACGAAAGCATTCAGCTATTCACTGAACATGGGAACATAAAAGAACGGACGAAATCAAAAGAATACTCCATCGTAGTCTCATTACAATTGTAAAGACGTAGGCACTACTTGCTGAGGATGGGGAATAACAACTTTTCGCTACGATGAGTGACGTGGCGTGAAGAGAAAAATTGGAAGGAATGGATGGACTTAGCTATGACGATCGGTAATGCCATTACGATTTTCCGGGCGACTGATTACAGACTGTCCACTCTCCCAATCCCAATCTCCACCACCCGAATTCATTGATTTCATCTGAGGATCCACACTCTCAGATGAAAGACAAGCGATGACAAAATGGTTCCGATTTCCGATTTGAATGTGTCTATCGCGATGGGCAGCGTGGAGAAAGATGTAGTCTTGTAGCATTTGCGGATGATTAGGCAAACGAGCCTATATAAACCAAGCAAGACTAATCGCTTTAAGGCTTTGCGAACATTGCTTTAGGCCATTATCAGCTCCATGCCGCGCCAGTGGTAAAACATGTCTGGTGTGTTTCACGCATGCTTAAACCATCGCACAAATCCATGCAAAGCGCATTCGAATGCGGATTGTCAAATGGGACAAAGCTAATCGCATTTATCGTAAATATCTAATGATCTTATAATGCTGAAAGCTCTCCGCTCTGCCACCGCCTCGCATGGCTGGGGCTATTGTAGGTGGTCGTCAATAAAGTTAGTTTTGTTAATAACAGCCGACGTGCGTCTTTACAACCCATTAGGAAAGCCACCGCGGCCACCGCCTCTATATTAACAAATAATAATCACGCGGCACGATCAAAAATTGGCACTGACAGGGTGCTTTGAGAAGTCCCGAGGCAAGCGTTTTCGGTGGCTTTTATCTTCTTCGCGTTCGAGTTTAGCGAGCAGGTAAATACATCAAGCGAGACAACGACGAGACAAGTAGATGTATATTACGAGTAATCATTTCTCGTTGGCCGGGCGAGAATCAGAGAAAGAGAGAGTTAATCATACGATTGTGCGGAGAAAAAACCGCAGAGCTGCTGGGACAAAGCAATGATGCGAGTTGAGTTGCTGGACACACACGCGGCGCAAAAACGAGGCCATAACTAAATTAGCGCGTCGCAAATTGCTTTTGTTTCAATTGCTCCGATTCGGGTGGGTTTACCCGTTCGGATTTGGCACCTCATGCCTTATGGTCGCGTAGGACGCCCAATTTTCCTATAAGCTCGTTAAACACACATAGTTAGCCTTGAGAAGCGTGAATATCTGGAAGGCGAGGCATGAGAAAACTGTTTGCCTTTGGTTGTCGGTGCCTCTCGTAGATTAATGACTAGTTAGCAATGCAAATAGAGGAAAATACGCTTTTGTCGGCGAGTGCGCGCTCATTGTGTTCCAATCTTTCATTCGGTCTGTGATTTTCGGCTTATAGAATAATTTGAAGGTAGCGTCGGCGAAGCGAAGCACCTTTTTCCCTCTTGAAGTAGGCAAATAGCTAAGCGACGAATTGCACGCGGTGCGGGCCAGCGCGGCGGAGGTCTTCGGAAGTTGGACCACCTTCGCCGCGGCAGCGCCCGCGCCGCATCTGTCCCCCTCCGCAACGCTAATAATAAGGCACAATGAATTGAAAAATATGTCCTTACGCTGGGGTACGACCGCGAACGACGAACGACTGTGGACATTCCTCGTCCTCGACATGCCCATGGTGCCCACTTTGTCGGCGTCGGGATTCTATTAAAGAGCGCGTCCGACACCGGGAGCGTTCTTTCCATTTGTCGTCGATGATTGTTGACGTGCATTGAAATTGTGTTTGGCGACGTTTTCACCAAACACAATTTCTACGCTACCCATCGGCGCTGGGCGAGCGAACGTTTTGTGCACGGCGGCGATAAATGAAGAGATCCTTTCATGTGTCTCTTTCACTCGGCAAACAGGGCAGAAAATTGCAATGCAGCCGATTTTCGATAATCGCCGCGTAGACAGCGCGGCTCGTTTGGGATCCAGTCGGATCCACTCATTGTAGTTGAGATTGGCTTGTCATATCGGATCGGTAGTAGGCCAGGCCAACACACATGCTGAGTGAAACATCGTAGGGCAGAAGTTGCGCCGCGCCGGCACTCTATAACCAGCGGGGTGGCCGCAACACAATTATTTACGTTCGTGGCTAAACGCTGCTGTGCACCCTTGAAAGGGACAATTTCCATTCGGACACACCTTGCTTATCTGAATCTGGTGACGCCAACATTTCCACCGCGAGGCGTAGGTTGCGAAGAAGCTGGATTAGCAGCGCTTGATTAAGAACCATATGTAGGCTATGGATTTTCATCTTGTGGGTGGCAGCGCTTTTTTCTGCCTTGTTAATTTTATACACATTAGTCGCCATCAGCGGCCAACTAAACAGATCAATCAAGATGGACGGGGACAGTTTCTGTTGCGCAAGTGCACGCACGGTGGCATCAAACATTCGCGTTTCGCACAGTAAACTATTCAATTGGATTTAAATTCGATCTCGCTGCGCGAGACCGTGCGACGACCGGGGCCGAGGAGAACAAAGCGCGGCTCGGAATACCTGAAGAAGGAAAAAGCGTCGATGGTGCACGGCGATGATGCGACTTTGATGACGCTCGGCGCTCGCCTTGCACGAGAATGAGAAATCAAATAAATTAATGCCCAATTTCACGCGGCATATCTTTTCACACCATAGCGTTGTCCTCTTTTCAAGCGCGGACTCCGCTCCGGAGAGACTTCGCTTGCGCCTTTTCTTTTGATAAATACATCGACTCGACCTGTCCTCTTCCCATTTGCTCCTGCGCTCGCATTGTGTGTGAGAAAAAGATTTTTTTTCTCATCGGCGCGCCCGGCGTTGTGGGAGCAACGGGTGAATTAACTTCGTCACACGTTAACCACCAACGACGGAATGGTCGAATGAGATAGACTTGTATAATCATAATGACCACCCAAACGCTCGTCGCGCACCATGGCGTGCGGCGTTGATCAACCTGCGCCCGTAGTACAACACACTCACCACGTTGACGAAGTCCTGGAAGGTGATCGCGTCCGTGGCGGTGGTGCGGGCCTTCTCCAGAAGGACTTCCCGTTTACCGGAATTGACCCTCTCGCGAAATTCGGGTTCATCCAGTGCGTGCAATAAATCAGTCCAGGGAATCTCCCCGAAACCTTCCAAGTCAAACTTATCAAAAAAACAACGCCATTGCTGCAAAAACCGAAATAACAATAAACAACTTGTTGAAGTTCTTTCAAAAGTTCTAAACTACGCGATAAAAAATTACTCACATCGTATAGAAGCTCTCGTCGTATCTCAGCCTCATCAGGTTCACTCGTTAAATCTGTATGATCAGTATCATAATGATAGTGGTCCAGGTTATCTCGCGACTGGCCGAAAGACGCCAAAGATCCCGTAATTGTCGCAATCTGCCCCGGCTCGATGCCACTCTCGCTGGACTGTGCACGCGCGTACGTTGTACTCGTGAGGACCTGCGTGGTCGCCGGCGAGAGGCGGTGCGGCCATGCCGAGTGCGATAACATTTGATCGGCGTGTGCGTGACGGAGGCGGCAGTGTTCGTCAAGAGCGCGCGTCCATCGCGGTGGTGCAGTCGCACAACGACTGCTGATTGCGGCGACTGCCGTCAACTGTAAAGTTATTCGCCATTGTGAATGCCACCCCCGCTTCGTGTGCGTACCACGCGTACATGCACCATTGAGAAAACGCTCCAGCTGTGGCGGCGCGTATCGATTTCCCATTCGGCGCGGTACGGACGACGCAAGGGCAACGCTCGCTTGGATGACTCGCGGCAATGCACCCTCACCCCCGTGGCAAACAACGATGAGTCACACGAGAGTTTTATCACGCACCTTCCGGTTTGCGTGGTTAGAGAATATGGTCGATAATTTAGCAAAAGGAACATTTATTTACATGATAACAGTTATAAACTATTAGTTGCAATGCAAATGGAGAAGCGTGCATATCAAATCTTTAAAAAAGGAATGGAATTATTATAATACTACAAATCAGAAAAAATGCTTGACTAATGAAATTTTTTTAAGTAGTTTAAAAATAAATAAAAACAGTTGCGGTCCATTAGATGCTAGTTTGCTGCAATTATCATAAACATCAGGACTTTGATCCATTCGCACTGGTTCGAATCTTTTCGGGAGAGCATAAACTGTTCATTTTGGAGTGATCTATCTTCAAGGCGGTTGAAAGCAGAGAAACCACACTCTTCACATCTTGTTTATCGTAATCTGCACGCAACAAGAAATAACATTAGATCGCCATCCAGATTGCAATTTATGCAATTGAACCTACCATCGGAAGTAATTTCACGTTCCAACTTCAGTTTTTCCTGAGCCATCTCCCACATGCCTTCTTCTATGGTATCTTTCGACACGAGCCGGATGACGCGCACTGGCCTAGTCTGACCCATGCGGTGACACCTGTCTTCAGCCTGCTTGTCGTTATAAGGATTAAAGTCAATGTCATGGATGATGACCGTGTCGGCTGCGGTTAGATTGATTCCCAGCCCTCCGGCCCGCGTGCTTAAAAGGAAGACAAATATTGATTCGTCTTCGGTATATTCATTGATTAGTTGTTGCCTACAAGAATAAAATAACTCGTTGTGCTAATCAGTTGTTACACGGAATATATATATATATATATATATATATATATATATATATATATATATATATATATATATATATATATATATATAT
>JAODIE010000001.1:1786730-1843394 GCA_027575565.1 Diploeciton nevermanni
CTAGTTGTTGTTACACTGGCCTCATTGTTCTCATTCCGCTGGATATCTTCAGTAGAAGAAGGCAGTAGTTAAATAATATCCCATGTCCAAGAAATCAAACAATTACTTGAGGTAATTTTATCGACTTGTAGTGATATTGATATTTGTCTAATATTTAATACTATCTGTAATGTTCAATAGTTATATATGGCTCAACATTCTTGAAGCAGTTCTAGCCGTTTCTAAAATGCATAAATAAATAATTTTGAAGATAATGAAATGTATTTATTTACTTGTTTAGTTCGTTACTTTTAGGGTAATGCAAAGGTTTTCAGTGGTAATGATAGTAAAAATGTATTATGATTTGATTTACTACGCGAAGTTTGTGTTAAATCTTGCCTAAGGCAAGTGAATTATTTAGAGTAAATTTAGAATTACTTGTTGAGATTTTAAAGTTTGTTATATTCATATATTATATTCAGGATAGTTTTATTGGAAACAGAAGCTTCATAAACCAATTAATTAATATTTGATTTCCGAATATTCACGATTTTTTTCTTTGAAAATATCTCATTCGTTAATAATTATGAACGAAATAATGAAATAGCAATATTATTGAATATTTTAAACATAACTTCAAACATACACATACCATAGGTGATATACTATCTTTCGTACAAAATGAATAAATATTCAAACAATAAAAAATCAAATAATTGAAATTAAATTCTCATCGGAAATATTCGTTGATGTTCGCTTGATATGACACATTTTTGACAACACGCTTCACTTCATGCAGTAGTGGGCGCTGTTTCTTAAACAAAAGCCAAACACCTTGGATCTTTCTCATAACTTTTCATTTTAGTCTCTTCGCTCGCACCAAGTAGATCATTGCGACTGCCAGCATGACTAATCGTAAGTAATCTCAAATTGTTTCATGCAGAGGTTCATACTATTTCTAATGTATTTTTTAGCCGAGCCGACACAGGGATGTCCCTGCCGTGAGTTGATAAAGCAAGCAGGAGACGGGGACGCCTACATTATCGGTCCGTCGCGTTGGCATGTCTCGCCAAAATTCCGATTTTATTACACTCGGATTTCGAAGGTGTCTAAACAAACTAAGGATACACCAGAAGTAATTACTTTATCTCAACCTGGAGGGCAGATTATTACAATTATTAAGAAGGAACCGCAGGATGCAGAGCCGCAACACGGTAAGGAATATTCATGGAATTTAAATTATAAGACAATATTTTAAAATATTTGAATTTGTTACAGTTAAACTTGTTGCTCCCAAAGACTCTTCTCCAAAAAAGAAGAGTAAAAAGAAGCGTCGTCATTAAGAGTATCGGTACGACTTTTTCAAAATGTGGTAGTAGTTAGTATTCATTGGATATTCATTTTGTGTAAATGAACGTAATTACATTTTTGATCGGGTAACTATGTTTTCGTTTAATAATAAATGACTTTGAAAAGCATGAAAACTATTTATTTACTTGTTTAATTTGTTACTCTTGCAGGAATTTTTTTGGAAAGTGTTTTCCAAGGTTGCGTTCAAAATCTCCAACTTACAGTTTCTAAACAAATTTAGTGAGTACTCAAATCTTCACAACATTCAAACTTTCTCTGTATGCTATCATATTTTCATTTCCACACTTTTCATATGTCTGGCATTTTTCTCACCCACCTGACATGTCGTCACCGCTGAATTTTCAATTTTATTAGCGGCGATAAAAAATGGCGTTTCTTGCTTGGCACATCTTAAGTATGTAAGTTCGGCAGCGGTATTACGCTACGATGAAAATAACAGGACGAGCTGACTATTCTGAAACCTACGCAGTGTCATAAGTTCTCGAGTTGCAGGATTAAAGTGTAGACGACAGCGTCGGCAGCAGCAAGGAGGAGAACGTCGTGTACCGCATGGTTGTCAACCTGGCGTTTCTTCGGCGCGCGCCTGCGGTGACTTGTCTGACTCCCTTTGATAAATGAGATCGGATCAAGTCGAGTGTCTTCTTCTTACACGCCCTTCTTGGCGACTTGTTCGTATTCATTAGCAAAATGAACATCGTGTCGATATAGCCGATCGTGCATTCCTCGCGTTATCAAAATAAATTAAGAACTGGAATTCGGAGCATGTAAGAAATTGAATAAGACACCTGCTTGCGCCGAACATTTTCTTTGGTTTTTGTGTTTTGGCAGAAGGTGTGAGCAGATTGTGAAGGATAAATTCGTAGAAATGAACTTCTCTATGAGTACTTAAACCTCTTTGAAAACGTGTAATTTAAACATGGATTTTTGGTATTTCTGCATTCAACCCTTTCTTACCGCCTCTGGATCTTAGCCTCAACTGGCTGGCGGGAGATCTTGCGACACAGTTCTATCTTAAGGTCGTGCCTCCGCTGCGAGGCCATTAATTTCTCACTAAACTGACGTTTAATCTCATCATTGAGCAATTAACAATACGAACCGCATATTTATTTCTGTCACTATTAACCTTCTGGCTAATTTGCATTCAACTGGCCTTGGCAGGGTGTTATGCGATTAGGATGCCTACCGCGCAAGAACCGCCGCCTCCACGCGCTGCACAAGTCCAAAGATTTACTTTTTAGCAGGGTCGTGAAGTGTGTCGGCGACAAACACATGCAGCGGGAAGTCGCCATGTGAATTTTCATCGTTTCGCACCGCCACCCTTGGCACTCGCACGCTTTCTGTTTTTGCAGCTAGCTGGTCGGAAACCGGGAAATGGCTTAATGCAAAACGCGAGCGAGCTTATTGTGAGTGCGCTTTGTGTTGTCGTCGTGCGCGCATTAAACGCGATATCGTCCCGGAGACGGCGTGCGTGAGCTGCATTCCGATTTAGACGAACCGACCCTCAGACGCATCCCATGCGTGACAACAAACTGCCCTTGCAGTTCTACACGCAGTCACCCTGGGATAAAATCAAGTCTTTTGGAGTGGAAGATGATAGTTGTAATTAAAATCAAAAATGCAAATCTCTAAAGCAATATTGCATACCAACGACTCCAATGGCACATGAAAATTTAAGATAACGAATCACTCGTTATTGTTCTAATTAAATAGTTCCTACACGTGCTAACTGAATACCACTTGGTTTCAGATCAAGTTTCTTTGTAGCTTGACATGATGTGATTTACTTTTTATGCGATGATTACTGTATGACCATAAAACGTTTGGAAAATAAAATCTGTCAATATTATTAAATAGCAGTTATTACAGTTACATGAACGATTTATTTTTCTTTAATATTATATATTACGTATAGCAATGAGGATTTTCTATAGAGAAAAAATGCTAAAGTATTTTATATTTATTGAATTCGTATCAATCTTCTCTGATTTGATACGCTAGAATAAACGTTACAAATTTTGAACGTTTATAGTACCTCTCTCGTAGTAAGTGAATAATTTACAGTAAATTTAAAATTACTAGCTAAGATCTTAAGAGCTTTTTTGTTCACAAAGAAAGCTTCACAAACTTATATTAATTAATATTAATATAAACATAATACCATTTGAAACCTCCGGTGTTTATGATATGATTCTTCAGTAGAAGGATTAGTCGCGAATCAGTCACTGGTGCGCAATTAGTATTCAGACAGTTGCAAATTAGTCTTAAATTGTGAGTAGCCAGTCTCAACTGCCCACATCGAAATTGTTCGCCGCGAGTTATGTTCACTAGGATGCATCTAGGATCTTGTGCCGTACTTACCACCTCCGGTCAGTAACGGCAAGCTGCTAAGCGAGTAACCCTAAGCATTTTCATGCTTAGGGCCAAGCCGTGACAATACTTTCTTTGTTAGAAATTATTAAAGAAATGTATAAAATCGTAATATAAATATATATTTAAAAAAAATCGTGTCTTTGCAATTAATTTATTTGCACACAGATAATTACAAACTCAATTAATATTTCAAATTAAATTCTCATCGGTAATATTCGTTGATGTGCGCTTGATATGACACATTTTTGACAGCACGCTTTACTTCATGCTGTAGTGGGCGCTGTTTCTTAAACAAAAGCCAAACACCTTGGACATTTCCCATAACGTTTTATTTCAGTCTCTTCGCTCGTACCAAGCAGATCATTGCGACTATCGGCATGGCTGATCGTAAGTTATCTCAAATAGTAGAGAGGCATTTTATATTAATCCTCACACATTTTTTAGCTAAGCCAGGACAAGACTGTCTCTGCAGTGAGTTGATAAAACAAGCCAAAGACGGGGACGCCTACATTATCGGTCCGCCGCGTTGGCATGTCTCGTCAAAGTTCAGCTTTTGTTACACTCGGATTGCGAAGGTGTCAAAACAAATTGAGGAAGCACCAGAAGCAATAGTTGTATCTAGACCTGGAGGGCCCAGTATTAAGATCATTAAAAGTGAACCGCAAGACGCAGAGCCGCAAAAAGGTGAGAATTGTGCATCATAATGAACATTCATGGAATTATAAATGATAAGATACGATATTTATTTATTTATTTGAATTTGTTGCAGATAAATGTGTTGCTCCCAAAGAAGAGGACCCACGTCCAAAGAAGAAGGACAGAAAGAAGTGTCGCCACTAAGAGTATCAGCACGAACTTTCCAAAATGTAGTAGTATTTAGTATTCATTGGATAATAATGTACGTTTCTAATTGAATAATATTGTTTCCGTTTTCTAATAAATAATTTTGAAAAATATAAACTATTTACTTGATTAGATGCTATTCAGGGCTTTAAATTATTCAAATCTTATCTCATGAATCAATGAATATTTATTTCAAATTAAATTCTCATCAGAAATGTTTGGTAATTCTAGATGTTAAAAAACTCTAGTATATTTCATATTCACTGAATTATTATTAGTCATTAATAATTCTTTTGGAACATGGGATATGTAGTTATTTCCAATCGGATTTGGTATGTAGGCCTACTATATGCTTTCTTGCAATTAACCCAAGAAACATGTGAGAATCAATTTTTATAAGAAAGATCATAGCTTGCTTGCCTTTTTGGATATAATTATATAACAACGATGCTAATTTGTTTCATTCAAAACAGATCTAGAGTGTCTAGAACGTCTAGAATGACGTGCAAGCAAACTTATAGTAGGCCAAGCATCTACATATTAATTCCGAATAGAAACAACTGCACACCGAATATCACAAAGGGCTGGGTGTTTACACCTCCTCATTATTCAACTGTTTTCGCATGCATTTGTTTTGTTGCTGTTACTACCAAACACCAAAAGCGAGGTTACCTTTTACATGTTATTTCATTTTCCAGTCATTTGTCTCCCGCTCACGACGCTGAAAAGATCTATTGAGAACAAGATGTCTGGCGATAAGAAGAAGAACGATAAAATACCATTGAAGAAAACGGCTATATTTAAGCGTAAGTAAGTTACTTATCACTGAAAATCTAGAATGCACTACTTTTAACTAATATTTGATTTTAATTTTATTTAAGCAAAGATATATCTTCGAAGCTGTCCATCCGTATTAGATTTTACACGGCTGCGTAAATCCCAAAAGAAGGTGGAGAACGAAAAAACTGATTGCAATGTTCATAAAGATTTTGAGCAAAAGGCTGTCCAGGGCTCATCTCAAATGCCAGCAGACGAAGAAAGAGACATAATTGTGTCACCCGCGCCACCGTCGCCTGCGGTTCTTCATGAAGAATCTCCTATCGTAAAAGAAGAGGGTAAAAACACCATGTATGGCGACTCAAAGGAACAAATTTAATGTATTACAACTCTGTTAGAAGTTACAACCATGTATGAAGTAAATAAATAATAAATGAAATTTAAACACGTTTGATTGTTCTTAGTTCAAATGCCTTGTTCACATTGCAGGTATATTTTCATACAGTTTTCGGAGTAAACAGAGAAATTTTAATAGAGTATTAAAGCAGGATCACACTATTGTCTCCTCAATAGCTTCGATACTGTCTATGTTCTCACAGAAGATACAAGCTTCTTGCCTGCAAAGAAGTTAGACTCGGGGTTGATGAAGTTTCTGTAAATTTGCTTTAAGATCCAAACTAATAAACAATGAAAATATTTGCTTTTAATAGAGAGTTCGTTTACATCTTGGAAATAAAGTAAGTCGACAGATATTCTGTATATTTTTTACAAAATTCAATTGCAAGGAAATGACAGGTTATTCAAGTTAAATTGCAGCATGTCAATAGGAGAAATAATATTGTCAAGGATATTTTCAACATTTTTAAAAATTATTTTAACTGAATTTATGTTTATTTAGAATAAATGCTAAATTTAACAAGGTTTTTAGAGATGTAGTAGGCTTAGAAAAAAGTGTTTATAACAGACAAAAATAATTGAAAAACGTTTTAATAACAAATGATCTAACAAAGGCAACTTGATGTACTAGCAATTTAAAGGATAACGAAATTGCAATAGATTTAAAATTATTATTAAAGACAAAGCAAAACAGCTTGTTTTTGGCATTTTTTTTTCTTTCATCTATGTGATTTGTCTAGTTAAGGAGTTTGTTATACATTAATTACGAAGTATAAGTTAGATTAATAATGTTGGTTTTGAGAGGTGTTTAGAAAAAACAGAGTGCCCTGTCAACCACCTTAATAACGTTTCATATTTTTACATTTGGCTGAAACTCTGTATCTAACCAAAAAGTATCCGCCTCATGATTAATTAGTCATCGTAAGCATGTATTACTTCTTCAACATTATCACTTCAAAGCCTCTAATCAATTGTCGACCATTGGGACCGAACCGATTGTAAGACGACACCCAAAACTGTTTTTTGATGTTACCCCAGGTCTACACACGGCTCAGTCCTCCCTGCGCACACGCTCGGGGATTAATTAGAAGCCTCGTCCGTGTTTCGGCTTTTTATTTATGTTCTTACAGCGTCGACGACAAGCAATACTAGTTGGTGCACTAGTGCTTCTTTGCCGCCGCCCGTTGCCGCGACTATTAATCCCGAGTCCTGCAAGGACGCGCGCCACGTTGTTATGTGAGTCACATGCATCCGTGCGGCACGTGCATTGCACGCGTTCCGCGCGCAACTTTCGAAAGTCCCATTTAACAAGCGGCGACGTGCGGCCGCGGTCGGCGGCGGTTCTTGTGCACTCTCACGACCGCGCGCCACCGTCCAAGGAGTAAAAAGCGGCAAGCCGAAAGCCGTTATTATGATTTATGCGCAACAGGAACGGCACCGATTGTCGCCGGCTTCCACATGCGTCGGCTATTAATTTTGTTTCGCGCCGCAATAGATTTTATTGCGCTGTGTTCGATTGCTGGAAGAATTATCCAGACATTTTTCTCTCTGGATGTGGGAGAGGTGGATGGAAACTCAACAGGAAGTCGTGTGCAAACAATAATAGAACACTGGTTTGAAAGTGGATTATGTTCATGTACCGTGCATGTGGTCATGAATAATAAAAGTGTTGAATTCACGTTGTTTCTTTTTTAGCCTGGTTTTACATTTTTGTTTGTGATTTATTAATAAGTACTATGGAGTAATTAAATAGCAAAGTTATTTATCATTATTTATGAAATTCGCTGTTTGTTAGTTATTCCGTTTTATTAAATTTATTTGGTTCATATTCTCGTTTATAGCATATAAAAATGTGGTTAGTGATACACATTTATTCCTTCTTTTTGTTTAATATATTTATAGTACATATTTTTTAAAAATGAAAATACAACAGGTAATTTTAATGAAAAACGTTGCTGATGTTATACGCATAACCAATTATTCATTATGATTTATAAAGTAGTTCTACTAGATATAAATAAACAACGGATTTAGTAAAAAATTATTACAGATTTAATTTTACTTTTGGATATTATTGAAAAATAATTATAATTTAAATTATTGCAACACATCTAATTGATTTATGTTTTATCTTTATTTCATATGATTTAATTGCACAGACTAATTGATTTCAAGTATTGCAAGTATACAAAGGAATAGATTATTTTGCAATGAGTGACTTTAAAAACATGTTATCTTTTTGTCTTTTAACAATTAGTTCTGCATATAATTAAATAACGTAGTTATGTATTATTAAAACTTTAAAAGTTTTTTTCATTAGCTATTCGTTTTAAGCAATTTTCCTGCGAATGCATGAATAAAGTGGTTGAAGGGTCATAAACTGTTTAGATGTTTATAACGCCATTACAAATACACAATGCCGCCATTTACGTCGCATCCGAGCGTCACGGTTGTTGATTTTATAAATCTGCCGGGCCTAGGTCAAAGAAAAGGAAATTATGCATCACTGACTCGTCATGGAACTTCATTAGCAATTGAAATGGCTTTCTACGAGGGTGCGTCCCGTATTATTCCATTTTTATTTCGCTATTTCTCTGCACACTGCAAATTCCTCGTTGCGGGCCTTTCTCAAACCAACCGAGCCTTACTATGCGTCCGCGGCAATTCGAACGACCATTATAATGTGCTATTGTTATTTTATGAAAAGCAAAACTGCACACACACGGTCCACCTCCCCCATCCTTGCAGAATAAACGTTTATTCAATTAATTTCATATTCAAGCCTTTTGCACTAGATTTTCAAGTCAAAAATCCAACATTTTCTCAACACCACTAATTTGAAGGTGATCCTCAGAGATCTCAACTTAAATTAAAGAACTTGATCTTGCAAAAAATGAGAGAGACTAACAAACTTATCACCCGTCTCGAATATTTCTAGACGCACACTGACCTCGTTACATAGAAATTACGTACGTAGGGGTCGGGTATTGTTCTCGGCTGAGAGGGTGCTCTAGGGTTCTGGGTGTAAGTTGTCTTTGCGTACCCTCGGCTCAGCGCGCATAATGACGCATTCATTGTGTGCTGCACGAAGCGAGCCGAGTTAATACTTCATTGTTGCAACAATAAGCGAAGCGATAAGCGGATATTATGCGCAACCCAAATCCGCTTTTCACGGCTGCACAAAGAAAATGAAGCTGGGCAATCGGGCAAGTAATAAGCAAAACTAAATTAACTTTTGCAATTTTGCGTTGTTCCGTAAATTGCGTAATTCGCGCGATTTGTGATGGTTTGTAGCATTTTGCAAATTGTGGCAATGTTGTAAATTGCCTTCTTGCATAATGTTTTATTATTATGTTATTCAGATATGAATTAAACTCTTTGTTTGAGCTTTCATACATGTTACTATAGTTCATTAATAATTTATTAGACTAGTACAATGTTTTCGTTGCAATAGGTGCTCTTGAAATGCGTCTGTGGCATTCAATTCACGCTCTTTATACGTGGTGTAGAAGTGGGGATAAGGTAGCGCACGCATCTTGATGTTCGTGAGCTACTGTACTACTGTGTTCAGTTTATATAATACTGGTTTCCATTATGAGAGTTTATCAGATGAATACTTTCAGTTTTCTGTATTGGCAAATCACTTAAATCCACATTCTAGTAGTTTTTCTGTGAATTATTTTGCCTGTATGCTAGTAATAAGTATACTTAGCTCTCTTTGAATAAAAATTTTTATGTTTTTCATAGATTTTCCAATAGTTTATTATTTTTGTTTGCTTCAGCTTAGCTGAAACTTCCCAATAAAAAGAGGGTTGTTTGCTTGTTATTGTAGTTAGCAACGAGCGGGTTGGCAGCACGCGTAGAACGACATTAGCGCACATAGTTGCAAATCCTCCGGGGACGCTGCGCACGCTAGCGCAATCTCTCCGGTGCCATAAATCAATACGGATCAATGAATCATTATCTCTGGCACACTACCACACTGCCCCACACCCGCGCCGCACTATTACTTTTATACTGGGGTAATGAGCAAAAATCCGGGGTACAGGCTACCCTAGTCTATCGCATTTTATTTGTGGCACTCGCTAACAAACACTATCTACACACTAAGATCCGGAATCTAGGCAGCGACTCCAGCACCCTTCAAGTGATGCTTGTGATTGTATTGCGGAAGTTAAACGCCGTACCGCGCGCGTATTGAGGGGTTGTTCGAATATTTCTAACACACTTATTATGCTTGGCCGCTAGCGCCCATCGCAAGCGAGCAATACGCTCATAATTCATTTCTGCGTTGCCGAACGCGAACAAAGAAATCGCGACCCTTTTTGAACGTTTGGACTTCTTTCGATGCGTCGCTCGCCGTTGCGCCACTGCTCAACGGAGTCATGCTTTAAGCGGTAAATCAATTATACACTTAATTAAATTTAATTAGATTGTGTCGGTTATAACATCTCGCGCGCTGATGGCGCCTCAGCTTCGCTAATCATAGCGTTCACCTCCCAACAGTAACGGCACAATTAATTCATTAATGTTTATTAATGATTTAAGCAAATGAAATAGTCAACAATTTTCCGTTTTTTGTGGTCTTTCACTAAGCCTCACATAATGTCATATGAACTAGAATTCAAACTAAATTACCCGATAAATGCTAATAGAGATTTCTAATTTCACAGAACACTTCATCATTTCAATTGCAATTTTGAATATTATTCGTTTAATGACGGCTTTAAGAGCCGTTTAAGAGCACATTATTCTTGAATCCTATCTACCCACTCGCCGGTGCTAATTGCCCAGCATTGAGGGTGGCGTGTGCCGCTGACGTCACCACGAGCAAACTCTTTTTTGCTATCGCAATCGGGATGCAGCTCATCCCGGCCGGTCTAATAGAAAATTAATTGCAAATCGACAACCAGGCATTCTTCCACGGCTGGCGGCATGTGGGGGCTTGCAGAGGGGGCAGGATTCCAATTTGCATCGAACGCGCGGGTACAGGATGCCATACAATCGGGCAGGTCGAGATCGAATGTTCCAGCCACATGTGCACACACTCGACGCGATATAAGAACGCGCCCGGAGACAAAGCGAGGGCCGGCTTTTAATGATCCCTCCCCGGCGATGCGGCGATGATTCACAATGCGCGCACTAGACTTTTTAATCGGAAAGAAATGTCACCCCTTTTTCAATTTCAATTTTCGATTGCGACCATGCGTTGGGAAGACCTTTGATTGCGTACGAAACTATTTGCTCTGTTTTGTTGCGGTGCGCTCTCTAGGAGGATGAAAAATAAATAAACATTAATCAACCCTTTACAAACAAGCGTTGCATTGAGGTTGATAAACTTTTCAAAAAGTTGTACTAAAATTGAATCGAGCGGAAATACGTGAAGGTCAGATGGAACGAAAGACAGCACAAATTATGAGAAGCATAAATGCTATTATAAATTTGTAATTGTAGAACAATCTCTAGACGTGTTCTCTCTTCGAGAAAGTCTTCGACTGAGCACGGTGCATTTAAGTACGTATTTTATACTTAGGAAAGTAGTGGGGATGCCCTAGACTGCGCGTGAGTGAAGTGTACGCACCGTACGTGGCTTCTTTTTTGTTTGCAATGTCTGTGCTCAGAAAAACGTATAAGTGTATAAGTGGAACCATATATAATATCAATATATTTTTTCTATTTCTACTAGGAACAAATAAAAATACAGATAATCCAAGGTGCAATTTTATTTCTTTTTCCAGAATTTAGTACAAGCAGAACTCAAGAGAAGAGCAAAAGATGTAATTTATGTTTTGGATGTTTTGAAGGTGTTCACTCGTGCAGTCGCGGTTAGTTTAAGATTGTGCTCGCCGAGTTTCGGAATTATGCGCGCACCTGTTCGTAAACTACCGACCGGAAACTAGCATTCGCATAACTGCCGCGGTGCGGTTCTGGATTACCCAAACTTTACCTTCGGCGCGCCCCGCATTGTGCGGCCCCGTACAACAAATTCAGCAATCGTGCGCCGACTTTAATAATTCACCAGGAAGCCTACGCCGTCCGTCGCGAGACAACAAGTGCGCAAATCTCGTTTAATTAAAGCGGTCTTAATTGACGCGCATGTTCACGCCGGCCATAAAATCAACCCGGCTGCGCGTGCGTCTGCCGAACGCGATATTCTTAATTATAATTTAAAAATATTAGACGCGGGGGAGGCGTTGTGAAGAACTTACGTTACCCATGCTGCTTTATTACACGCTGCATGCGAGTCTGCCTACCCGTTCGAGTAATTGAATGCGCTTAATGAACTTTACACATGTGACCCGATCGGGTGCTGAAGATTTAAAACGTGTTAATGCGCTTGCTAAATCTTGCAGGGTAGTGCATGTCGCGCGTGCACCACCCTCCTTTTGCATTTTAATTGTTTTATGGAGAGAGATTCGTTTCACCGACCAAATGCTACACTGTTGTATGTTACACAACCTAGTTTATGTTGTACACAGTAGTGATTTACACGTAATCCAGGTTTGTGATTGCGTAAATAGGGTTGTTATTTTTGTTCGCGGCTAATGTGTCCTGCAGTTGTCGGTATAATGTGCGAGAAACACCTTGCGAGTTAATTCGGTGTTAAGTAGTTGTTCTTATAAGTAACATTAAGCAGATTAGGTAAGTTACTTGACGAGGATTATTTTAAGCGGTAGCATAAACTCGAAGTTTATCTGAGAAGGCAATTTTAGCTTTTGGTAAACTAATTATCATAAGTTTAACTTGTTGAAGTTTTAGTAGTGTATTATATGGAATAAACGGGTTAAAATGGCATTGACTTTAATATTAACATGCAAAATAATATCTCTTCTTTCCTTCAGTTTGAAACGCTTACAGTATGCCAGATGCCAATAGAATGAGGCAGTGCTACTTAGAGCGTACGTTTTATAGTTAGAAAGGTGGTGGGGATTATTGAGTCTACTTAATATGCTCCACTTTTTACATATAAATAACTCGTTTGTTCTTGTTGTTAAATAAAAATACACGCAATATTCATTGGATACAATTACTTAATGCAATTACATCGCTCTGTTTGCATTTCATCATAGAATTTATTTCAGTTTTAATAACTCATACACATTTTTAGCAATAACATGGTGTTTCCAATTAATTTAAACTTTTAGTGTCGATTTATTTGCATTTTGTCTTCACTTTTCGCGCCGGCGTCATCGCATATGTACATAGTGAACAAAAATATTATTTTTACTTCTTTCGCATTTAAATCAACGGACGGCGAAAGCACTAAAGTTGATTAATTGATTAATTAATTGGATTACGCAAATACCATTACCGGTGTTGCTCCGGCGGCGGCGTGTATGCATTGACGGATCGCCGGACCTGTTGTTCGTGTTGTTTGATGTGAAAGCATTCGACGTCGGCAGTGGTTAAAAGCACCAGCATTTGCCTGCGTGGAGGTGGGTGCTGCGTCTCCTCCGCCGTGAACGCACATACATGAAGCCCTACAGGACGATGCATGCACATTGTTGTTGAACAGTGTCCGACCGCTTGTCCGCACACATGACCAGCGTGTTTTCCACGTACCGGGGGAAAACTCACCGCATGTGTCGACGGCGTATGCAGTCAATTTCTTACGCATCACTCAGGGTAAAACATTGCCTAAGTGGTCTAAATATTCCAATAAAAATCTGGTGGCGCGACGATCTCATCCGGTGGGTGATGAAACTATCAAAGTTCATCATGAGTAAAAGTTTTTGAAATGGAATTCACAATTTTTGTGAGTCGTGTTTGTGACAAGTTTTACGGCATGTTACATTCGGATGTTAAATTATAGCGACCGTGCTAATTGTTGGAACAATGCAATTAATTTCAGCGGAGCAAATTTCTGCAGCTATCCATGCTATACACAGTGCTTCTTGCTGACTTTGGTTGTAAACTATAGTGGGAGATGTTGTCGCAAGTATGACTAGTTTGAGTAATGCGAGGGGTATTTTTCAGGTCGGCTGCAAACGCCGCCAATTCGCTGCAAACAGTCGCCAACCTGCCGGTTCAAAACGCAATAAGTAGTCAGAGTTAAACGACGGGGGTTAATTTAATTAGTCACAACCAGCGTCACGTGTAATACAGCGAGGTAACAGCGTGATTATTACTTTAATTGGTTTGACAATAATTAAACCTATTTAACACTACTTAAGCGGTGTTGTGCGTGGTATAATTATGATTCGGCAAAAGCTGTACTAGTAACAAAATAGAATGAAATCCAAATAAAAATTGTATTACTTTGAAGTGCGTGTTAATGTGGTGGATTTAAGTCGTTTGATGTTTTGGCATGGAATTGGATGATGGAGGAGTAAAAAAGTCGCTGATCGAAAACAGCCATTAAACAAGCAAGTGCCGCCTGCAATTAATCATCGCTCGTAATGTACGAAGCGTGCGGCACGTTCGCGCAATGGTGCTCTCGAATATTGCCGATTGCCATTGCTTTGCTGGAGTTGAGAGCTCTTTTTACATTAGCACGCGCGTTGCACGTTTCAAAATCGCAATTTAACACACATGCCAACAGTCAAGTGCTCAATGTACTTACTCACTGGGTTCAATTCTGTGTGAATGCTTTGAAGTTAAAGTATTAATTTCAATGAAGTTTTTATTTCATCGAGTTGAATAATTGAAATAAGTTAGAGCGCTTTTAAATTTAACACCGACTATTTCTTGATGAAACATGCAATAAACGATCTGGAAATATGTCTATGGACCTAAGAAGCATCGACTGAGCACCTGACGCTTGAGACAGGCTCTTTATGCTGAAAAAATTAGGTGGGGCATAAACGACGCATGCGCGAACCACAGCTGTGTCCATACACGAAGACTCATCCTACAACACACATACTGCAAATTATAAAATCAACTCTATCTTATTCAATTCACAACTTACTTAAATTTTCAAAATCATCTTTAATTCTTGCTGCATATGAATATGAAAACTGTCCACCAATTAAGTTCATTACTCAAAAAAAATGCCGCAGTTGATGTCGATCGACAATGACGATTATGCTGATTATGTTGCAGGTGGAGGCGAATAAAGGCGGGTGGCAGCAGCGTGCATGGTGTACTGTTGTCAGGCCCGCGCAAAAAAAGGGTGCCGATGGTGTTGATAAACGCGTCTGCGTTATAATGACGGGAGCGGGGTGCAGTGCGATGATTTTTTAAATTTCTGATGCGAAGGTAAATACGGCGTGACGGCCAACCCCACACAACACGTACGAAAGTAGAGGGGAACCGCCGCACGGCTGTGTCATCTTCTAATGACAGAAATGATTTTGACTTTTATGCCGATTTTTTGTAATTACGCAACAGCTGTATCAGCGATACGTAATAATCTAGTAAGTGTACGAAGAGATGTGAATGACATTTTATGCGATAGCTGGATTAATTTTGAGAAAGATGTGATATTTTTAAGCTTAAAACTTAGATAATAATCGTTTATTGTTATAAAAGGGAGGTTTTAAATTGACATTAGGATACTGATTGATTCTTCGCTCAAGTTAAATCTTCCGAAAGGGTTGGAAGTTTCAGTCCTTTGGTCTTTTCTATGATCAATTCCCCAGTGGGTACTTGCTAATAAGCCCAAACTACGCATAATATGTTGTTGCGACGGCATTCCCTACCCCGCTGCAAGAGAAAGCGAAGATGAAAAGATTGGCCCATGTATGTGTCAGTTGCTGTGAGCGATCACTCGCCCATTCGACAGGCACATGCTGCCCCATACCCACGATGATGCGAATCAGCGCCAGCCGTACGCGATCAGACATGAGTCAGATTTTAAATCTAATCAGCTGTTATTGAACTGAATGTATGCGGCCAGCGCTTCGGAGATTTGATTGATTCATCATAAATTTTCCGAAAATATAATTCATTGCGCCCCAGATATCCAGACATAGCGCGATATGCGCTCCGTGCTTATTTGCACAGCGGCTGTGTTGACTGATGCAGACTTTCTGTTTCTGATCGGCCATCTATAGATGATGATAGCGCCGGGAATGTCGTGAGGCGTTCGCGAAATGGGGCGGGATGATAACACGCTAATCACTCAATAATAATTCATTTCGGCTGTGCGTTGCGTTTTCCGAATGGAGCATAACTAATGACGAGCTGTTGATGAAAAATGACATTTGGTTAGATTATTCGGTCAGATATTTTTGTATTGGATTTGACTAATAACTTATCAGCATGACATCAATTTTTATCGAACATTGCCTTGCTATGAAATACTGGAACTTCAAATATACAAGAATTGAGGCGGAACGAACTGTTGTGTTTTAAATACTAAATTACAAAAGATACTCGGTATCTTGAAGCTATAGAAGTTATTAATTGGATGATAATTGTAAACTATAGAAGATGCCTTGCAGGCTTGCCCAAAATTAAGCTTTAAACTGCGTCCGCACGCGCTGCTGGAAATTTGAAGATAATTACGTCAAAACAATAAATCTATCCAATGCCAAAAATAGGAAATTACAACTATATCTTTATCACAGCGCGTGCCGCGTCTTCCTGCGCTTGCAGCGTTCGCCAGGCGCGTTTCTTGCCTCGCTCCTTCGCGTTTCTTCAGCAGTGGCATTTTCTACCGTTCTGTGCGGTACCATAAAACGAGGAGGGTGCGAAAACGCCAAACGCGCAGCAACGCACTAAATCAACGCCGCGCCGCCTGAAACTAAATAGAGGCAACACTTGTTTCCAACACATGCTGGCAGTATAACTATAAATTCGTTGTTTGTTACTAACTTCACCGCCGACGCCACCGTAGTACTGCCGACGGGCAACAACAACCACCTCCACGCCACCGCTTTAGTTGCGGCGTTAGTTTAGCCGCTCAAGTTTTGACGCGCGCGGAAAGTTATTCTTGCTTAGGTGGTTCTGACTTATATAGGCACCTACTGACACAAGCAAGGACATTGCTTGCGTCTCGCTTTGGTGCATTGAAACAGCAGGAGCTCAACCAGATACTGTAGTGCAGGACTTAAGGCAGGATCTAGGTGTGTTTTACTTATGGCTCTGTAGAACATGTACGCGCAGAGAGTTTAAGGACCACAAGGAAACTGTATGTCGAAACACTAAACACCAAAGTGCATCTTTAACACCGTGACAAGTCAGCTGGAACGTGTGCCGCCACGGCTGGCACCTATATTGCCGCCGCACATAAACACCGCGTCCGAGTTCATAGAAAAGCCGCAAGTGTGACGTTATTTATCGGTTTGTACGTGACAAATTTTCTATATGCTATATCACGTAATTAAGGGGATAGAAATTTATAGAAAATATAATAGATTTATGTTCTTTAGAAAACTTTAACAACGTTATAAATTAATTTAAAAAAAAAAGAAAAAAACAATAAAACAATACTTCTTGGGGTGTGTATTTTTGATAATACTTTTTCATCCCCACCACTAGTTGCTGTAATAATATTTTATATTATTAGCGTATTTTCACCCAATTAAAGTAATATCGTTCAATAAAAGAAAAATAATTAATTTATGTTCTTGGGAAAGTATTTCGAAAGACTATAAATTAGTCATTTTAACACATTAATCCATTCTTAAAGCCAGATAGCATAGGGGTAACACTCATCAGTTTTCTGCGACTCACACAAAAACTGATTGAAATGAACCCCAAAATCCCAGGGTTAATACAATTCTAATAATCTTAATAGTCATGATGTTTAAGTCTCCACAATAACGGAAAACTCAGGGCTTACCACCCAGCATCTATCTTAACTCGATAAACCCATTGCCACTACTAACCCCACATTAAATACTCAATAAATCTGGAAATCTGCATCGGTTGATCGAACGCGATAGCACCATTTGTCCGCTCTAGGCCAGTATATCCAAGCCATGAATATCTAGGGTATGTGCGAGTGGAGAGCCTCAGTGTGACTACTCATTGTGCGCGTCATTTTCCTATCACTTAGTCACAATCTAGGTAGACTGACAGCGGTCTTACAAGCCCCGTGTGGGGATGTGAGGTCGTTCTGGTCGCTTGCAAGTTGCAAAACAATTGCATCTTACATGTGAGTAGCTACGCGTGTATGACATGAAGAAAAAGGGGAAGCGCTTTCTATATTGGACCGGTTCTTCCAAGAGGGATGCTTACTTATTCGATTGTAAGTGATTTGTTTATAGAAGGGTGACTTAATCGAGATTAGAAGACCGAAACGAAGATGCATGGCGCGCTAATGTGATTTCCTTCTTGACAGCATCAAGCCCATGGTGTAAAACGAAAGTCATTTCGCATTCAATTTTCGGCAAGCTTTATTCACTTATGTGACAATTTTGTTAATAATCTGATTAATAATTGATCGCTTTGCGATACGCGTCTGCCAGAGGCTGAATATAATTGTTGATGGGAACAATACACCCTCATGATGATGGTCATCATGATTTTAACTAGGTATCACCTATGTTCTGTCATTAACTGCTACCAGCCTGGCATGACATTGATAGCAGACTATCTGCACCAAAGTGATTATGTGGATAATAGTGTAGTCTAATTTTAATTGCAGTTTTACTTAGATTTTCAACATGATGACGAAATATGTATTTACTTGGTTTAAAGCCTGTTCGGTATGATCATCCCACATAGTCAGACATTGTCTAGATAAATGATTATTGAAATTGCATCAATTGTGCGTGCCTCGCCGACCTGAAAGCGTCGCGTTGGCTTTATCGCGGACACGCCGCCGCCACCGGTAGCAATGCAGCGCAATCAGCTAGATGCATATTGCGTCCGTCGGCGGCGCTCGCGCGTCAAACAATGCCGGCCATCGAAGCGCGCACGCCGATTGTTCGCCGCCTATTAAAGGATCGTGCACGCAATGCACCTCGATGCAGCCGGCCGCTAACGCTGTTTTGTTTATTATGCAATATTAATTAGCGCATAATGCACCCCTTTATTAGACCCAATAAGCCGGTGCCGACGGCTGGCTAATTATTAATAAATCCGGCAGTGGAGATACAAAGTTTATACTGTTGTGAATTGAATGGTTTTTGCATGTTGCATTGTTGCACTTTGGGTGATTTATTTCTTGTTGAATGATGAACAACGGAGATTCAATTAGGGTGAAGACGTGATGAAAAACGGATTCGGCTGGAAGATGCGGACATATGTACTGTATACTGACTGGTTTTGCGAAAATGGGACATGAAGAGGAAAAACATCGACAAAAAGGTTTGAACTGTCCTAGACAATGCTGCTTTCTAGGCGATAGTAAATCATTAACGTAGTAGTGCTTCAATTAATTATTCCCTTGTGTGTTCAAGTACAAGATGCTTAAAATTTTTATGCTTTTGCTACAATTTATATTTTCGTAATGAAGCCAATAGAAAGGTTATCACTTGATTGCTATATCCTGTAAAATTACATGCATTCTTGACTTTTACTTAAAATACCTCATGGTACTCTTTTTTTATTGTATTTAAATATTTCTATTTATAGTAGTTAGGATGTAATTCAATTTACCTTTAAAAATGCTTTTTCTAGCTGTTGGCAATGCAACAATTATTAATAATCTGCACAACTTGCGTACAGACTGCGTCACTTTACTTATTGTTCCAGTTAGGATAAGGATTACTTAATACGACTGTCCTCAGTGCATCACTTATACTCGTATAATAGTATATAATGTTGATATTACATGGAATATTTATCAAATTTCTCACATTGCTGGAAACCTTCAAAGCGATCTTTTTACCCCCAAAATCTTCGTAAAAAAGTAAAATCTCTAAGAATAGCAAGGCCATTAATGGATTGAACTTCTTGTAAGCGTGTGTTGTGAAAACTCTACGCGTAGAGAGGCATTCTCATTGCGTGCATTCTTGACGCATGCATCCATTCTGCATGTCCTTCATTCACATCACATCACGACTGTCGAATGCACTCGCCATTGTGCCCCGACGCACATCTTGTGCGTTTTCTCTCTGTGCCATTATTCGTTGGCATGTATGACTCGAGTGCGTCGCATTTCACATTCGCATTCACGCTCGAGCTCCGCACTTAAATTAACAGGAAAATGCATCAAACGCTCGATGGCACGGTGCATTACTCCCGCGCACGTCGCCCGGTGCACTGTCCTTGAAGCAATCGAAAACGCATCCTAGCGCCTAGGACATACTTGCACTTGTGTCAATTTCATTCATGCTCGCGTCGTTTCGCATGATTTTCAATTGAGTGTCAGAATCACTTGAAGTCAGTTTCTACAC
Source organism: Diploeciton nevermanni (assembly GCA_027575565.1). Taxonomy (NCBI): domain Eukaryota; kingdom Metazoa; phylum Arthropoda; class Insecta; order Coleoptera; family Staphylinidae; genus Diploeciton; species Diploeciton nevermanni. The sequence goes on from JAODIE010000001.1 coordinate 1,806,701, forward strand.
ATTACCGGTTTCCCACATGTCAAACAAATGTAGGTGGGTGAGGGTTGTTGGAAAATCCGCAAATGGAGGAAAATAGATATTTAATGAGAAGAAAACACATAAATCACATCCGGTTTGGTACGCAAAAACATATTTATTAATCAACTTGCCGCCGGGTAGTGGTTGAGTACTTAGCTTGCCACCAAAGCGAGTTAAACAAGTTTTTAATTAATTTGAACGCGAACGCAAAACACCAGACGGTGTATGAGCAATAAAATGTACGCTGTGTTAATACGACTGGCGAAAGACGCGGGGTAGGGAAAGCCCTAAAAAGTTTCCCTGCCATTGCCTTAAAGTCGCGAGATTCGCACGCGGGTAACCACATAAACTTTACAACGTCCTGAGGGCTTTAAGACGTTCAAAATCAGAATCAACAAATACCGGAACTAGATTTAAAGTTTGAACAAAAATTACATTAACCTTAAAAGTATATTTAAAAAATGTTATATTTGGTTGCAAGAACAATAAATAAAACAATAATTTATTTTTTAAATTAAATTAGTAAATTTAACATTAGGTAACATTAAAACAATAATAATTCTAGCTTAAAAGATAACTGCACAAAACAAAATCCCTTATGATTAATCGCACCTACAATGTGTGTAGTTCTGCGCTTGAGGTGATTTTTAATGATGAATTTCATGGGCTTATCTCACGGTTCCTACGAAAATCACAAAAGCAACTGTAAACCCACCCGCCACCGCTTTTCAAGCGCATCGCAGGGTGCCCGCCGCCTCCTTAGTGCGCCTGGAATCCATAACAATAAGAACAATAAGCCACTAAAGTGCATAATGCCGAATCGTTTTTGCGTACTGCGCCCGCGTACTGATGCGTGTAACAAGTATCTCTACGATGCGGCGCCTGCATTTCGTTTTAATTCCCCAAAATGTCCTAATAATGCGTCGTGATAAAGCCTCGCGTAGGATTCGGGAAATCTGCCGGACGCAGGCGCGGGTCGCGCCAGACAAACAAACAGACAATGGTAACGAGCACAGTGTAATTCAATTGAATTGAGTTGGCATAATGGTGGAGATTAATTATTCGCTTATTATTTTCGGAAGGAATTATTTGAATAAAATCTAAGGCGCACAGCGCGTCGCAATCTTTCTCAGTGCAGACGCTTCGGCTTTTCTGTTTTCGTTCCGGAAGTCAATTCCCGTCTACTCTTCAATAACACGAATAAGAGATTATCTTTTAAAATTTATTTTATTATTTTTATGATTTCGATGGCAGTCGGGAAGAAAATTGAATCTTTCTTAAAAGGCATCGGAAGTCTCAAAGCCGGTATGGCTTTCTGTGTACGTAAATAAGAAAAGTGCATTGAAAATCAATTTCGTGTCGGGACAACTCGTTAAAACTTCTAAATTCCATTTTTTGTTTTGAGAGAAACAAGTTGAAACATATATTATTTATCATCTGATGAACATCATTTTGCTCTCAAGCTGTTTGAAGTTTCGTCAAGTTCATAGCAACTTGTTTATTTTTAATCGACAAGTTCATAGCTTGATTCGATTATCTTAATTTCAAACCTGTGTAATATTTTCTACCGTCAGCTGTATTTCCTCGCCTTCCAATCTTCAAATATCTTGCATCCCAGAATAATCCGTTGTTGTTGTTTGTTCTCGAGACGTGAGGTCTACCATATCCACGTCGAGTGCGCCGAGTTTTTTCTCTCCGCAATTGTTATGCAGGCTGAGCACGACGCGGGCCGCCTTCGGCTCGACTTCATCATGGTCCGCGCCGCCGCCGGCCGTGTTCTTGTTACGGATCGTTGTTACCGACACTCATGATTGCGCCGCGCATTCTTATTTTTCTTTCCACAATCGCCCGCTCGCGCGCACTAACCGTAAGTTTCATCCCAGCTTAGCCGCTTGAAGTCGTGCTCAGAGTGTTTTTCTTTTTCCTGGGCGTACTTGGAATTTTCTCGTGGTTAGTTTGCTTCTCCGCGTACGTAAACGCGGTCGCACTTGAAAAATCAACTCCTTGTGCCCCGAGGCCGGCTCACACTTGTGCTGCCTCATTGCGAGCCTGCAGGAAGATTGTGGACGGAATTTTCGAATTTCCTGCGGAGGGTTCTCTCGAATATGTAGCTAAAGCATATACTTTTTATTTCCATCGGTTGCCACGTTGATAACGTACCTCGCTCGTTTGGACTTTCTGCGCGAAATGCGATCTTGTGCTAAACATTCACGTACGTGATTAAAGCGAGATTAAGCCTTGAGCAGTGCAACGTGGAAAAGTCGAAAGTTTCGAGTTTTCATTATTGGAATCTAGCATAGATGCTCGGACCCTCTTTGCTGCACCGCCGCCACGAAGGTTAAGCCTTATTGCCTTCCTCGCCGAAGACGTTACAGCCGTTAAAGACTCCGGCTAAAGACTAAACAGAGACGAGCTTTCTTTAATATAAGTTGAAGTGCTGGGGAGCGCAGCCGAACGTGCCGAACCGCGCTGTCGGTTGTTGCACGAGCAGCAAGGGAAAACCGCCGTCGTGTGCGAAGGCGTCGCGCGACGGCGGCGTGGGCGACGGGAGTGGCGGGGCGCGCGACTAGATTTATGAAGCTATTTCCCGTCTAATGAAACACGGGCCGACGCGTCGGTGATTACATCCTAATGAGAATGCACTTCGATTTTTGATATTGCCCAAAACTTTCGCCCTCCGCTGCGTTCTCTTATTTCCGGAAACTGCACGTTACATTAACCATACTTTATTAGGCATTCTGTTTTTCTCATTTTCCGCGCCGCAGCGGCGTACAGTGCCAATAGAAAGAAGAAAAAGTGCCGTGTCAGAAAATAAATAACCATCGGTTTGTTGCTCGTCGAAAAAAATCGGAAAAAAACTTTGAGAAACTTCAGTCTTTGTGGGATGCTTCTAAAGGTTCCAAGCGTGTTTGATTAACACCTCGCTAACAAACATAGAATGAAGACAAATTTCTTGCTGACCGCACACTGCTGCTTCCAGTTAGTGATAACAAAGCAGCTCTGGTTTCATAATGTCATTTGCCCATTTAGCGATCGGCGAAGACGTTGAGCTCGTTTAGTCCCGCGTTTTGTCATTTCGGCCCCGGGCCGAAAACTTCTGGGACAAACCAAGAAAGTCTACTCCTCAGCGATTCTAGTCACATTGTGGGCGGCATACGCCCGCGGCGTGGACTTGTTGGTCATCCAAGGAAGAAAGTTCCGAAGGGCAGCAAATTGCTTTTAACTGTTAAGAACAACACGGAGCTGACCGCAAACGGTCGTCGACCAGCATCTTAATTCGTTGACCAATACCCAACACAACAGACACGGCGCGTACCCCTTGCACCCGGTACAGCAACAACGTTTTGCAAATCCTTGCAAATCGAAATCAATAGATACTAGTTGCAGTTGGGATGCGAAAGTAATTACAACTTGCGCACATTAAAACCAAACGTGTCTTATCAATTCTAGCATCTGCGTCGCGTATGTTAATTTTCGTTTGGCTATCTTTCGCATATCGACGGAGGTTTTCCGGTACGTGCCCTATTGGTTACAGCGTCCACACGTGCAGGGTGGTTAAGCTCGCGTTGAGCTTGCGGTGTGAATTATTGGCAAAGTTGTTAATGAAACGTACAATCATCAGGAAATGTATGTGAATGCTGCGGGGTTGTGTCCACTTGGTTTAAGAGTTACCCTTCTGGGCCAACCTACAAAACGTAACCTAAAACACTAATAAAACTTCCAAAAACATCAAAAACACTAACATATCGAAATAAAAATTAACTATCCCAGATAAACATCTTAATATCTTATATTTTTGAAAAATGTTCGAAAAAATTTTAGTGTACTTTTCGATAATTATTTTTTCTAGCCACCCTGTAGAGATTAATATACGTACAATGTGCGTAAGTGCGTCCAGTCTATATCTCGTTGAATAAACAGCGAGTTAAAGTCCCGGAATTAAAGTACTCGTTATTTATGGTTAGCAGAGTGATAATGGCGTACTGCTCACATCCGGTCATACATCCCTTATTAAAGCGTCCAGCACAATTCCGATGCCATTCGCATACTATCTGAACTAACTTATTGTGGATCTAATCGCTTGTGTTTTAATTAATATTTCGAATGACATCATCATTTCGCACTGTGTGGGTTAATAGCAGTTTGAAGTAATTTTAATCAACATAGTATGATTATTTCTTGTTGGATATGATCTCTACTTGCAAATTGAGCTTTATTTAACACTCTAAAACGGAGCAACACAACAGTGCAAGAAATAGGAAAAAAATCTAATTCACTTAAACTAACAATCCTTGACGTAACGATCACGGAGGGAAAGGGTGCACCAATGCAATTTGAAAGCAGCGCGACACGAAAATGACAGCGATTTGGACGAATTGAAAGCGATTTCAAAAATCCTCTCGTGCCAACGCGACATTTCAAGTGTACGTGCTTCTTTTATTTTCACCGTTTATTCCACCTTGTATTTTATGTTTCCGGCCTTATTCGGCATACCTTCAAACCCCCTTAAGGCTCCTTCAAGCAGTCCACTAAAAATGGCAACCCATCAAAACTGCTTTAATTAATTCAGCATATTGTGGCAGAGGTTAAAAGCAGGAAATTTCTGGGTATTGTAACTTACTCGAAGTTGTGACGTGAGAGTCGGGTTGACTCAGTGGATGTCAGTGCGAGATGCAAAACATGATCTGGACTGGTGGACTGCAGCCTGTAAGAGGATTCCCCGTTCAGGGAATTTACTAGCGCAGGGGTTAAAACGCCGCGTCGCATGCAAAAAAGGGTTGACAAATGGACGTCGTCAACTAAAGCGCTGCGATATCGCCGGCTATAAAGTATTCGGGATTAGGAGATACATACTGAAGCCGCACTCCCGCGTCGCCTGCGGCTGGCCGGGAGCGCTGGGAGCGAAAATGTTTATTTGGATCGGCGGTGGCGGCGGTGGCGGCGGTTCCCTCGGCGCCATCCAGACATGTCTCTTATTTTCGGAGTGAGTTGACGGGGAGCATGTGTTTATGATAGCGTTTGATTGTTTCGGCCGTAGGACGCTTGTCTCCTGAGACTGTTTATCGCATGCAAGTTTAATTAATTCGAACCTAGTTAGTTCAATGCGTAAGTTCAATTTAAATGCGGTGGGTTTGTAAAAATGTTAGAAGGTGTTGAATTAAGCTTGTTGGTATATATCGATTGGAATTGATCAAATTGGGTCAACATCATCATCAATTACCTCAGTCAATCGGTGACATTTTCGAGAAGATAACTTCTCAAATTAAGATGCAGTACTTAGTCGCAATTTTATCACTTTAGGAATTCACTAAGTTTTGGCATTCTTTTATGAGGTTATTTTGTTTCATTCTAGAACTTTCCATTGACGACTGTCCTGAGAGTAATGCAAATGGACAGAAATACTTAAGATGAAATTTGAAAAATTAACTTTCTACGTCTCATATTCAGACAAAATAAAAAAAAAAACTGTAAATTTAAATGTTCCAAGGGCGTTTTTTGCTTTCAAACTAAGAAATTACACATTAGGGACATTAAATCGACAAAGTTGACAGACGAAAAGGAAATAACTTTTTCTGCATTCTTGATTAGGATCGTAGTAATACAGATGATTATCCATGTGGAGGTGTTATGTTGTGATGTAGATTGTTTACTTCAAGTACATATTTCCTTGCGAATGTGCCTTTGCATTTTTCTACTTCAACACCAGATCCTCCCCAATTTGCACTTATTTCGCTTATTCGACATTCATGCGTCGGCATTATCTAATATTTGTTCGTGCGTAAAATCCTTTCTTTCTTGTTTTATTTCGTTTCCGCCTAGATTGCGTTCAACGTTTAACTGATGGTGGCGGTCGGAACAGGCAACGTTTAAGTCGATTCTGTATGGATGCAGAAAATAGTGACAGATGTTAGGTTTTTGCCGATATATTGATGCCTCTGTTGTGCGGGCATATTCAATAAATCTATTTCTATCAATTTTCGTGTAAAAAAAAGTAGACAGATGCGTTCTAAAGTGAGACGGACGATTATTTAGTGCTTTCCTCTTCTGTAGGACTTCATGTAGGAGTAGCTTACTAGGTAAATATGATCATTGAAAGGCCGGATTGAAAGGAGCTCAAACGCTCACAACAATAACAATTGGCGATCATTGAGTCGTGTCTATTTTTGTGGTGGAAAAAGGCCTATTTTGTACCGTCGAGAAGTGTTGTGTAAATAGCCGGAATGCCGACACCAGCAATTAACCTTCTTGTGGTTTTCTCGGAGACAACGCGATTCATTATCGGGCATGATATAAATCACGTTAAAACAACACTGTCAGCACCACGGTCGTAAAAAATCACTTTTTCCACGCGCTGCGTTTCGTTTTACTTCTTCCTCGGAAAATCTAAGAAACAAACAATGGCCGCGACCTATTGAAATCAGCGCCTGCCTGGTGCATACAAAGAGGCACGAGGAACAAAAGGGTTCGACGGTCATTAGTAATCTTTTTTGTCTTAACGTCGGCATCATGGCACACAGCATGCCGAGGGGACCAGCTTTGCCGAAAATATGGCAACACATCCTCGCCCAGCTGGATCTCAGAGAACTCCTTGAGAAGATGATGTTTCGCGTGCGCAGTGCGCAATGGCATTGGCAGATCGAAAGAGTAATTAGCGAATAGATGAATTTGGCTGACTATTGATGATGCAACGCGTCGTGCGGCAGACAATCAGGCTCGGGGTGTGCGCACTGCCTACCATCGTCGAGGGTGTTAAAGATGAATTGAAAGTGTGCAAAGTTCACGCCACAATACGCGTGTGGTGCTGGCGCAGGCCGCTGATTAATTGATTAACTCAGCCCGTAGCTGTCGCATCTGCGCTTATCAGATGGGTCCGTGTAGAATGGAGATGTTTCTTTTGATTCTTTCACGAGAAACACATCAATGCTTTGGAATTTATTTCAATGAGAAGTCAATCTATCTAATTGCTAATTTTTGTATCTTGCTTATCCTTTTTATTCGATGAAAATCTTATTTGACCAACTGGGTGGTTCTTTTTGCCCTGCCAGCCAGCAAATAGTGTAACTTGTAACGCATCAAACATAAAGTCAAAACATTATTTAAACACAGACCGTAAATCTTTCAGAGGCCCACAACTGAGTCAACCATAGTTTCAGGATCACCATCACCCTCCCCATAATAAACACAATAGCTGCGAGCGGTTTCTTTTAGAATGCCATAGGTAGCCGATGATGTAGGTCGTTTGGTTACATATTCCACGCTGTAGTTTTCTATCGCAAACGAGACAGATGGCATCATGGCATCGTTATTCAAACCACCCTGTCGCAAGCACCGCGTATCCAATGTACTAGCAAAAAATCGCTTACATAATAAACGCGTGCATAATGCGGACACGCCTACACTGATAGTTGGGCAGAAGAATAGAGTGAAAAAAATTGAAAGCCTGAATAAAGTAAATAGTTGTAATTTGTGTTGGGCGAACAATATTTAATCAAGCAGGGCATTTAAATTCTGCTTTGAGCACTGCACTTATTTATTATTATTTTTTTTTTTGAACATGAATTCTTTATTTGATTACTTAGCATTGATTGAAATTAAGAATGCCCATATTAAGAAAAAAAACAAGAAAAATTTTTCATTGGATATTTTTAGTAGAATACCCTTCGAGATTCTGGAAGAAATTAAACTGGAATTCTAAGTTTATTCGGTATTGTTGTACTTTCAGAGTATTTAAGGGAGTTGAAACTATAAAATTTTAAAATAAATAACTAACTAACTAAATAATTTTTGAATGATTTATTTCTGTTTTAGTTAATTATCCATTTTAAAAGGTGTGTAAAACCATGTCTAATACCTCCTTTTAAGAACACCAAAATCTTTTATGTAAACAAGAATGACGCAATGAATGAACCTTGCACAACTTCAGCGTAGGTATCCTTAAAATAAGTTGAATAGATCAATGGTACCCTGCTGATATTTTGAGCTGCTGAAGATCATTATTGCCTATAAGTTCTTCTTTTTTTCTGTACCTCCGAATGATGTAACACTAACATATTTTTTTCTTTTGAAATCAGTTCCAATGTTGGTACCTTTTAAAACATTTCACCATTTCCAAATTCTTCATTTTTCAGACCTACGTTTGTTTTGTCCGGTATTTGAGAAGTTTGAACGTGAGCTTTAACAAAACCAGTTAAACGTACGAGGCATCAAAAAATCTCTATCAGCCATTCATGATGGTGGCTCTCGACAACCCGCGTCAGAAGAAAGACCGAAGGGTCGAGAGAATATCCATGTCGATGTGAAGTACATAAGTATGTAAGCCGATTAGGGCTCTTAAATTTTTTTCCTCCGAAATAATAACGAATCAAAAAACGTCCATTAATCACCGGCCGTGCGATTTAACTCGGCTCGTGTCTGTTTCAGGTTATTTGCCTAATGCCGTCAGAAATTGGGAATGGCTGGATTGAAGTACAAGGTGAACAAGGTGAGTGGGAAGAAATGGAAAACACTTTCCCTATGTGCCAACAAGGCAGAGGTAGAATGATGAATGCGCCGTCGTCGCGCCGCGTAGCTTCTAATTTCCACCCTTTCATTAAAATAATTATAATGATTACGTTGCGCAAAGACTTAAACGCTACACGTGTGCGCGCCCATAATACATAATAACACCTATGCGACGCGCGTTGTGGGACGCGAAGGGGTTGAACGACAATCGCATCCGGCTGGGTGGTCTGTACTTTAGTCTTTAATAGATTAGAGCTTGATTTTGATTGTCGGCTTTTTATGCGACTAAACATTGAAGCGTCGAGTGATTTATCCAATTATAGGTATTTTAGTTGACAGCTAATCTTTGCAAAAAGGGTTTTTTTGAAGGCATGAATCTGATGGTTTTTTAAGTTACTAAAAAATTTTGCGGTAACAAATTCAAAGTATTTTTTTTTGGGGGGGGGGGGTGGGTTGGAACAATTTTGTTTACAACGAACAGGATAATATAGGTTTTATTAGTACTTAGCGTCTGTTTTAGTAGTTCTGGCTTTTTGAATAGATTTTATATAGTACTTTCGGTTATTCTCGAGTTCTAAAGATTACAAAATATAATTTTGTTGTCAAGATAACAAGAAAAGATTAAACATAACAGAAAACTAGTAGGTCAATAATTGTGGTGTTTTCAGCAAAGACCAATCATTTAAAATCTCAGAAAATTAGTTTAATCAAACATTCTAATAAATAATTTTCGGTTGTCTTTAGTATATCAGTTTTGAGTATGTTTATGAACAAAATGTCATCAAAATAAAAATTTTAAAAATTATTGATTTCTGTAATAGAAATATATCTAATCGTTTCATACTTAAAAATTATATTTAAACTAAAATCATCTTTTTACCAATTTATTTAGGAAAGTGCCCGGACATTTGGGAATCCCGTGTAACCTAATATCTGGCAGGGAAACTTGTGTTGTTGGCAGGACGAACGAGTAGTGTCGGGCGTATTAAGTGCCCGGGCTTGAGTAACACAAGTCCTGGATCGGTGTTGAGTAACCGCGAGGTGTCGTTTGCGATTTGCAACTTTGCTTCCTACAATCGCGTATGTTCCACGTCCACACGCCCCCAACTTTGCACCGCCATTGATACTAATTTCTCCGGTGTTCCTTCAAACTCAACTGAACTAATCATGAGTAGTTGTTAGTAGTTTTACTTCCAGGTCCGGACTTAGTACGAAACTCGCAAAAACATATGATTTAATCAACGCGAAAGCAAATTGAAGACATTGTGGTTCTGTGGCTGTTCCTCGATTGCTTGAGGAAGTTGCAGATGTAATGACGTCTCTGTAGCAGTTGGCATCAGTTGGGGGAGTATGCCGACTGCAAAATGTAGTTTAATATGCAACCGGCATTAAAATGTATTGTTTTAAGTGGCTTTGTGTTATTATATTACATGGTTGCGCATGATGCTTCCGGGCGCAGACGTATGTCTCCGAAGGGGAAAAAAGAGCAGAAAGGGGTTAATAAAGTATTACGTCACGTTGTCATGCGGTGTCGCCGGTAAACGCCAAATATTCCCTTCACCTTGGCATCCTCTCGCCAAGCGCTGATGCTTGATAAGGGCGCTACAATTGCCACCTTCAATGCGCGCGCTCTGGAAATATGCTTCAAGTGATTCTTGCATCGAGGGCGGGCGGCGGTTAAACTGCCACCCAGTGTACATGCGGCGTAGATATTCTAATTTTGGGAATAATAAACTTTCATTGCACTCGCTGCGTTTGCCACCAATTGCAACATGCTGTAAAATTCGCACTCACTTCCTACCTTCAGCGGAAATCGGTCGCGGCGAAAGTTTGAGGGAAAAAGAGGCGCAGCTCGACGCAAAACATTCCAACGAAAACGTAGTAAAACATGCAAAGTTATGATTGCACGAGAGGGACGCGCATAGAGTGCGGTTTGCATCGGAGAGGGACATGGAGGAAATGAGGGAAAATGAGGCGGCGGTGGAGTGTCAGGAAATGTGAAGAAAAGGCAATTGTACTACGAGAGGTGGATGATGTACGTATGGTTCGTTGCTTCATTGCGCACTCTGTCTCGGGACAGAACGATTTAATTCAACTTTTCCCGAACTAATTAAATTAAGTTTCCGAGTCGAGTGATGGTTGCTGACTTAATATTTAAATTCGTTATGATACTGAGTTGCAGAATAAACAAAAGGTTCATGCAATGTTGATGCAATCTTGGAAATTAATATGAAAATAAAATTTAAATATTTACGTAACGATTTTCATCATTTCTGCGTCAGTATACTGACAAGGCAAAAAAAGCGGCAGACAGATAAATTTAATGAAACAATGTTTCGTAAAAAATTAAATAGCATAACATTATAGTTGCATTTATAACCGAATATCTTTATGCATTTTACTTAAAACTTAATTACTTCAGTCATACCTGATAAGAGCATATAGTCTTGTAAAAATGTGAATAATTTAGATCAGAATTAGTAATTAAAAGTACCTTAAATTAGTCAGAGCAGGCTAATTTAATATGTTGTATTAATATAAGCATAATCTACTTCTCTAACTTTTTGAGAAAATAAACCGGATATAATAAGATTTTGAAATTTGTCATTTCCTCAATTTTTACTCCTTAAGGCGGTCTCACTATTGACCAAATAGAAATCTTCTAATGCTTCCCAAGTGTCAGACGGTATCCAGGCAAACCAAACAAAACGCGAATTCCTCCCCGTATTAAACCCGATGCAGTGATATGATAAGCATATGCGTTCCAGCGGTGCGCACGTTTGTCCGCCGATGCGCCTCGCGGATGCTCAGACGAACACCATTGAGAGTCCCGCGAGGCGCGCTTTCAGTTTCAGCGCTCCGCACGCTTCAGTCTGAAACCGGCATCGGTGCTGTTAGGATCAGGCTCCCTCTCGCATCCCAACGCGCAGCGTGCGCTTCCGCGTGTCTTTCACAACTCAAATATCATGTGAATTGTGTTCTCGAAGAACGTTCCGCAACAGTGCAGAACACTTCCAGCGAAGACCGAGGCCATTCCAGTACGGTACTCTCAAAGGATAACTACGAAAACTTGCTGAACAACGCAGGACGTTATGACAGTTTGCTAAATGGTTACATGTACCAAATAAAGGAAGGACATTGATAAAAGTGCTGCATAAAAGTTTGCTTTGCATACATTTTTCATCTCGCGAAGAGTTTCTAACTTATTGTGAAGATGCATCACGCCAGGCAAATGGGAAATTTAGTCGTCCTGGGTCTATTATTCTTTCTGCAGCATGCACAAGGTAATTATGAGAGGATAAAAGTAAATATTCTGGGTACATTGGGGGCACAGCAAGTGAAGATTCCACAGTGAGAATATTATCTGTGTGCCGTTTGTTCATTTGCACTGTTTGTGCATCGTGTGCGGCTTCCTGCCGCGTGCTCGTCCTTTATCCTTACGCAAAGCCACAGGACTAATCATACGTCCGTGCAAGCGGCGAGCATTACAAAGCGCGATACAACGCACACAGAATACGCGCACAGAATGAAATTATCATACGATATGAAATTTCGTCCTGTTCGGCGCGCAATTGAATTATATATGAATATAAAGTTCACCATTCTCTTCGCTCTATTCTATTAGATGCTAACAAACGTAGATCATAATCAAATTTCACTTTTCGAGTTGATCAACATGCATTCCCACATTGTCCCATTTGAAAATTTATTACACAACCTTGTTTGAGTCAATGTGAATATAAAACGGTTGATTGTTGTTTAAGCAAAGACAACAAAAAAATGCAGAATTAATAAAATCAAATTGGCTTTTTTATATACCCCGAGGGATACTGGGGACATTTTCGTCTCGTTAAACATCGGCTGCGCAAGGAAAAATAAACAATTAAAACGGCAATTATATTGCGTGCAGATCAAAACTGCGCCGCCGGTGAAATTGTTCGGAAATTTATTTAAATGTTTCAAAGGGTTTCGGCAAATAAATGCAATTTTCACAATTTGGTTCAAAATAGGGTTGAATAAAAATGTGATGTATTTTATTATTTCCAAAGTGATATGTTTTAATGTTTCGTTGCATGACATTGACAGATCCTATTTTTACATGGGCTTTCAATTTCATATATTTAATTGACTTCACTTTGTAGTGATTATTTGTCCTCAGACTAAAGGTAAAATTAATGTTAATAGTCTCAGGAAAACGGTTGCCAAAACGAGTAAAGAATGAGGAATAAAAATAATTTGTTTATTTCTTGATGTTCGGAACATTCTTCATTGTCTTATTTGGCACAAATTAATACAAATCTTACAGTTTTACTTCATACATTTGGACATTCAAGTATAGGATAGATGTTTTTTGTACTTTGATTTGAGTTTCCGATGATTATTTAGTACTTTTAACGGTTTAACGTTGTTTTACAAAGAGAAATTGGCTTATTTTCGTAGTAAACGCTGGATTTTGGTCTTTAATTTGTTAAATATTTGGCATTGTCACTCGCAAGTTTGCTTTTATTTTAAAATGCAAATGTTTCGTACTCAATTTAGATCTTTTTATTTAATTTTTCTAAAAAATATAACCAACAGATAACATTCTGTTTTGTCGATCATCATGCTTGATTTCATAGCTTCCATAGTGCTTACTATCTGATAAGACAAGAATCCTTCAAATGTGTGCACATATTTTAAAATGATTTATCAAGATAATTAACAGATAAAAAATATTTTTTATCTCGTTATTTGCTTTTCCTGTTTCAATTTTCTCTCAATTGAGTGTGATCTTAAATGGTTAGAAATTTTAAAATCTTGTCAAAAGTACTGCCCTAAAATAATACTCAATTAGGATGTTTCTAGCGAGCTACTCGCGTTTTCTTCAATTCCGTTCAAATATGTCATCTCTGTGTATCAATTAATATCATATCACTATGAGATCTATTTAAATTAGTCTGCGCATTGCGCGCTAATGCAAGCTGTAATGCCTCATGAAAGGCCACCACTGCGGCCCTACGTATTCAGTTTCAGCCTGCACTTCAGCTTATTGCAGCAGTTTGGCTCGAACATGGACTCGTAATGGCAGCAACATCGCATCGAATTAGTACCCGCGATCAGCAGCAGTTAGTTGATTTATGTGTACATTACTTATTATGCAAATCGAGGTCAGTTGATGTTGTGTGCGACCAGCACGGATGGTTTAACACTTTTTAACATAAACAAACCGCCCTGGATCGGCCATCAAGCTTTTAACGTTATTAATAATAAATTATCGATGCCATTTGACCGGTTTCGCTTAGTTGCCACGCTTGGAATGCTTTGCAATCTTAAACAGCTTCCAATCAGGCGTATCTAGGTTTATTGTTAGTATCTATTCATCTATTGAGGGATCTACTACGCATATTGAATTTCAATCATCGCGTTGTGTTTGATAGAGCGGTGAAATAATAAACAACCGAATAATGGGAACGCATTTTACTAACTCAGCACGTATCTTACTGGGAACTTCTGGGAATTGGCATTATTAATGTGTGGTTTTTGTTGACACTGGGGATGCTTATTCAAACTTTCGTGCTTAAAAAGTTATCGGGTTCTCAGTAATAATGAACAAAGGTTCCATATAATTATGGGCATGTGTGTTTGCATTCATTGCGCGATTTGCACATGATGGCTGCGTGGGAGTGTAATGGCTATTTATATTTTCGCTGGCATTTGAACTCGTTGAAAGAAACAGTAGTTCTTTGTAGATCAATCGTCAGACGCGAATCCCACGCGAAAGCAAACACAATCAAATTCTCAACCACAGTGTTTCATGTTCGACGCGCCGGTGTAAACACCCTATAAAACTGTCAAAACTATTTTACGCTGCTGTTTCCAACTGAATCTTAATGCCCTGAGTACTTCATGTTTCCTATTTGCGGATTGGTATCGCTTTAAAGTCTTGAAGTTCTCTAGAAAAACGAACATATTTTGTAAACAGATCACTGACAGAATGTAATAAATTGATTCTTTCATCGCCAAGCAAACTGCTTTGTAGTTGCTGTTGTTTACCTAGTAAGTTTCTAATTTATCGCACTGCAATAAAATATGAATACCCGGTGAGATAACGACGTCCGCAATGAAGATTGAAAATACCGGAGCCCACCTGAATGAGGCAGCGACGTGTGCCTGAAACTATGTTACGTGTAGTTAGCAACAACACCTTGTACGCTTTATTACGTCCCCTTGTAAACTGCCGACACCCTCCTTTCGCTCGGCTTCCAGATGGGCTCGCGATGCCACGACGGTTGATGTCATGGAAAAGCACATTTTGTAAATTTTGGGTGCATCTTGGGGAGATTTGAAAATATTAGATTATGGATGCTAATGTCGTCGAAATCAGAAATTTTCCTGACTGGTGGGGGGTAACTTTGATTTAGCTTGTCGTTTAGGGACTCTCCCACGTTGTTTGGAAATGAAAACACTTTTCTTGCGGCATTCTCGTCTGACAATTGTAAATATTGAGATTGTTCGGAGTGGTTTTCAGTAAACAAATGACAGGTTGCTGTCTGGGAGATGCCGAGATAGATAAAGTGCATCCGGCTGAAGATTTCAAAAATAAATATCGGTGATAAATGGACTTTGATGAACACTCCCTTAGAATGTGTGTGCACACAGCAAATTATCATGGTGATTAACACATTGTAAAGTCGTTTTTACTTCATGTTTCACTCCCATTGCATTGCGGGTTGTTAAAAAATGCCAGTAAAGTTAGAAATCTGCGTTAGAAAAACAATGTTTCATCGTTATATTTCGTTGGTAGGTTTGGTAGGTATCAATGCTGTTTGAAAAACATTTGAATTATTTTTAAATGGTGCCTAGACTTTTCAAAACAAACTATCAAGTTTATTAACATTTTTTTGTTGAATCAACTTTTAATATGTCCACGACTCACTCGATTATGGATCTCTGCAAATATTCATAAACTAGTTTGGCTTATTTTTCTATGAAAACCTAATTAAAATGCATGAGAACGATAGTGTTGGCATACCAGAGCGATGTTTCGGGACCACTTCAGGTTCCACGTTCTGCAGCAGCCGAGTTAAATATCACATAAATTCGGATTAACAGTGGACGTGTGTGGAGTTCGGATCCGCACATGCCAGCGGCAGGACATATTACGCGAAGGACATTTGTTTCGCTTGTCGCGCGCATCGCGCGTGCACCACTCGAGTCTCTGTCCACCCCCGCGCGGCGTTTTGCCACGCGGCTCCATTATCCGCCCTTTGTCACGCCGCTTCGCCGGCATCGTCCTCGCCGCGCAAATATATTTAACGTGTTTGCTCTGCATGTCCTTAGTTTCATTCCCGACGCTCCTCGCATAGATTTTGCGCAAACATTGATTCTCTCGACGCGGGACACATGCTGAAATCTACTAAAAAATTATTTAAAAAAAAGGCGGCAAAAACGTTATATCATTTTCGCGTGGCGACGAGGCGCAAATTTCCATTGACCAAAACGCAGCCGAGCGGCGCAAAAAGTGAAAACTAGAAAACGGCCAACTCCTGGTGTGTTGCCTGTAAACAAAGCAGTCTCTCACCGCATAAAAGAGTAAACACGCGACGATATTTCGCTGGTTTTCGTGCGCCGCGTGCGAAATGAAAACAAGCCCACGGTGGCAAAGGAAAAAACTTTACGGGAAGTCCTCGCGCCGCAGCCGCGTACTAAATGTAAATGCACAAATCTGCACGAAAAAGCGATGCGCTTTTTACGGAGATAAAGCGCGCTGAAAATATTACGCTTGCCTGGCTTACGATTGAAAAATTGAAAGAGCTACTAAAAGCCGCGCACTAATAAATCCTTTATTTTATAAAACAATAAATGGCCTGTGGTGGAGTCCGGTTAAACCGACGCACTCGTCGACATTATAAGTTGGAACTTTTTCACGTCTTCGCGCTTCTTTTTCCAAGCCCGTGCACCACCACTTTTTAATAAATTTCACATCGCAAATAAGAAATTCCCCGGCGTGGTCATAAATTTCCGGCAATAATTTTCAAATTTTCTTTTACAAGTGCAGCGAGTTGCGCAAGCACATTATGGGATAACAAAATACGGCGCGAAAAACTAGCTGAGACTTTCACAGAAACATATTTTTAAATACTTTTGTTTCATGCCATCAAAGCCGTGGTGTGTGCACACGAACCGAGTTTTTCTCGCGTTTTTTTCAGTCACTTGGTATCTATCTACGGGGACCGCCTCCGGAAAACTTGCGGTTTTGTTCGCGACAATGTTCCGCACTTTGTACGAGCGCGCACTTTTTCAAAAGATAACAAGTTGAAGCGGGTGCATGTCACAAGTCACAACTCGGAGAGGAAGCGAAGAAAAACGCCGGCGCGGGCGCAGTGAATTAATTACTTTCTAAAAGTGTTATCTTGTATGAAATAATATATAAAGTAGGCAAGCGAACGGCGGCGGCTGACTGCGAGCAGTCGGGAACACTCGAACGGCTCTGAATAATTAGAAGAGACGGGCGAACGCCGCGATATGATAATGATTCAGGAACAACGGGACACGTTTTCCTTATGTTGTCGCCCGAACTTGAATTGCCGCTTAAGATTAAGAGTTTTCTCGGGCGCCGAAAGTTAAAGATATGATTTAGTACTGGATTTTTATTTCGCGTCTCCAGGGCGTTAATTAATTGCTGCTTGATAAGCGGGGATTCGGTGTGATGGACGACCGCAGGAATTAAAAGCTTTTAAATTTGAATTTGAATGGGTTCCCAATGAGACATCGACGTTCTCTTAATGGAAACATCGAGCTGAGATTCGATTAATTCGAAACGTCGAATGAAAGTCATCAGGATTGTCGTACTTTCCTCAGTGAAGTACAGTTAGGAGATGATGAAATGACGAAATGCATTTTCCTTGTTTCGTTCTCTCGACTTCCTATCGACGCGCAATCATCGAAAGTCGGGGAAACCTCGCCGCTGGATACCAAAAGGCTCCACAGGACCAAAACGCGTCGCGTGTCTCTATTTGCTAATACTCGACGGCTAGCAGACTAAATTGAAACACCTTTAATCTCTCAAGCTCTTCATTCGGGAAAGCGCGCTCCTTGTTGCCTCCTCGTGCGCTGTTTACTCGTCTCGGTCGTGCGCTCCGGCATTCCGTTTGAGTCCTCGTACGGCGGCGGCGGCGGCGGCGGCGGCGGCGTAACAAGTGCCGATAGAATGTGATGGATGGGCCACGCCGCCGTTTGAAGTCGGGCCTCCTGCGCGCGCTGCTTTAATCATTTAATGGCACGTAGGACCCGGCAATCAGCTCTTGTTGACATTCCTCTATTACACTCGGCTTGTTTGCGTGCGCCATTGTGTGTCCAACGCATACAGATGCACACGTGCTGACTGAGAGACTGAGTGATTTCATTTGGGACGCAATGCGACGAAAGCACGAACTTGGGAAATCGAGGGATGAATTGAAAAATCATTGCTACACGTTTTGTCTGCAGCGAACAAAAGTGCTGCGTGGAAAGCGCGCGAGGAAAGCCTTTCAGCTGTGAATGCAGGCGCATTAAGGTTATTCCGAATATTAGGTTCGATTTATATAAAATACCTGCATTATGTCCTTCATTTCAGGAAAAGCTTTGGGAACTTGATTCTAGATTTGCTTTGTAGACGAAGGAGATGCTCATGGAGACATTGCGACAATTTTCAAAGGAACACTTTAGTGAATTAAAATCGCGTTTGGGCAAACTACGATTTTGAAGTGATTATTTTATCACCTAGGATGGGCCAAAATCTTTACAAAAATCTAGTTATTTGTTAGAGAAGAAGTCTAATTTTAAAAATTCAAAATTCTAATCCATAGAATTTTCATATTCTTACTTATACCATCTAGGTTCATTCCTAGTAAAGCAAAAATGGGTCTTGCCTTCAATAACAATTGTTTTAAAACAATTAATAAACTGTCATTAAAAACAACAAGGAGCTTCTGGCTTGAAATTAAGAGTACTTCTCGGAAATAGAAATTTTTTAAATTCGAAGTTGTCGATTGTTTTATTGACGAGTGTTTAATAAATTGTAAAAATAAATGTTTCAACTTTAAATAACCATAAACTGTAAGTTTAAAAAAATAACTGAATGTTAAGTAGCATTGTTAGAATCATTTTTGTTCTCTGCATCTCGAGTGTCAAATGAATGGTTACATATTTGCAGTTTAATAACATAATTAACTCCTCCCAGTGTCCATGCGCAATGTGCAAGCACTAATTAAAATAAACGTCTGCGACTTTTACGGAATTAGCGTATGAAATTATAGCCAGTGCGCGCCTTCGCCGACCGTTGTGTTTTCCCAATTTATCATTTCCCCGCCCGCCGCCGCCGCCGCCGCCGCTGCTGCTTTCGGCACTTAATGACCGACTCACTAATCTTGCACCCACTTACGATAAACTTGCGCACGCCAACAATAATAAGTATAAGTGCGCGTCGAGTTATTCGAATCACTTTGCATGATGCTGCGCGGGTGCGCGGCTAATGGCTACAACGACACAAAAGTTTCATTCAGCAGGACGCTACTGTCTTCTCGGAAGGACGCGGAGGTGGAAGGGAGAGAGAGAGATGCACAACCTCACAATTTGCAACTGCTTCAAGCAGGGCGCATGTGTGCTCTTTCTTTGTCTGTGTGCGGGTTGAAGTGTGCCAAGTGTCTTTTACAATCCTCATTAGTGCAACTTCCAACTCCTGAGTTATGGCCGAGCAAGATCTATTCAGGTTCGGACTTGAAATTCCAGAAAATGCACGAAACTTGCAAAGCCCACAGGGTTCAAGTTGAGCAACTGGGTTTCAAACGGGGTTTTGAACTTCAAATGGCAATTTGTTTGGTTTACACTTGTGATACGTGCCCGTGAAGCCGATTCTGATATCAAACTGCAATTTCGCATTTTTCAGTGCGGAGTTTAACGAAAGAGAGGAAGAAACCAACGCGAAGAGGCGACAATTGTCATTGCTTGGAACTTTTATAATGAGGGCCTTCAACTCATTTAATGCATGCTAAAATTGAACGCTGAAAAACTAAAAAGAAACATGTTTATAATGCACGATACTGTTTGACCTGCTGTTAACGATGATCAGCTGTGATTAATCGCGTATGATGGTAAGTCGCTATGATCGTAAGAATCATTAATAACGAGGCGTTGAGTACCAACAAGGCGTAAACCAAACATGAATTTTGCCAATTTGAAGTTCATACCTGAATTAATCACGAAAGCAATTTGAAATCTGGTTTTGATGTATTGAAATACTCATAACTTGTTATGTTACCAACGTCTCGTCATAAATTAAGTGTACTATAATTGTTTAAAGAGATTAGTTAATTTAATTGATAACTGTTTCATGTTGTATATTTGTGGGAAATAATTTGCCAACGAAAGTTGCTTATTTATTGCTTTGTTTTATCTCTATCTTTAATAGTAGTTTTCAAGATACCTTCACCGAACGATTTGAATTGATTATTTTTAAGAAAATTTTTATTCGTTTGGGTTTTTGTTATTTTTGGAGCGTACTGCAAACATGCCGGATACTGACACTGTACCTGACCTGCATTCTATAAGATTGCATCAACTACCAGGGTTATTAGCAGTTATATATTGGATATACCCTCAGCAGGATTTGAATCAGTGTCCCTCGAATATGCACCTCGCTGTCAGTGGTTTGAATTTTTATTTATAAGGAAATGATTTATCTGTTAGAAGAATTTAGTTTTCTTTTATATAATAAGAACATGGATTTAACGGAAATCTCTTTTTTTTTTGTTCGTCTTCAACAATTATACCTACAAAATTTCTTAATTGGGAGAATATTTTTGGGCTTGAAATTGAAAAAGAAGTAGGGAGAGTAGAATAATAAAATGGATTTGATCCTCCAATTAAAGATGAATTTATAATTATGAAACTTATCAAATTTCTTATTCAATGCTTAATTTTTTTAGTTTATTTATTTCTCTAATGACTGTTTGCAATCCAGAAGAACTTTTGCTGAAAGAGTTGTGAATATTTTTCTGTTAATTTACTATTAGAGTTTTATTTCAGTTGTAATGTAGTAATTTCTCTAATGGTTTGTTTTCTTTACGCTCTAAACATATTTTAATTTAAATAATAACCACGTGTGCAATTAAGTAATGAGTTGGCTGGCGAGAGCTTTTATATTCGCCGCCTTTTGTAGTTCATCGGTGCCTGCACTGAAAAGGAGTATTTACGCGTTTTATTTGCACAATTCAACCCGGTTTGTTTATCCTGCCAATTCAGGCCTGGCATGCGTGTTCGCCACACGCGCATTTCTCGCAATCCGGCCCGTCGCGTCCTTGGCGGCGGCGGTCGTCCCGAATGACGCATGATGAATGTGTTTGTGCATGGCGCATGGCGAGCGCGATAATAATTCAGGCAGCCGTCTGATACCCACCTTGCATTCATGCAGGCGGCGGTGGCATTCCACTGATCCTCCTCGCACAGCGTCGAAATTCTATCGTCGCCCGCCGCCAATGTGCAAAACGTGATAATTGACATTGAAGCCGCAGTGCATCTCAATTAGCCATTTTGCACGTACGTGTATTGCAGTGAATATCCGCACCGTCCCCAAGCTGGTCTACACTGCCACATAGCGACTGCAAGTGCGTTTGCTATCGCAGCGGAAATAGAAAATATCAATCCGTTAATTTAAGCATTTTGGGACGCGAAAGAGGAAAATCCGCCGAGTGTGGAAATAAGGTGGCGTTGTAAATATTTGTCAGCGGCGCCTACGTATTATCAACTTTTCTAGACGATTGACAGTCAGACAGCGGCGTCGATAGAACCCCTAGCGACGTTCGTGCATATGCCACGCGAATATTTTATAAATCGAAATCAAATATCGAAAGTCGGTTACGAAACGCTGATGTTGATGCTCTGGAGGCGTAATATTCGCTGCCACATGTTGTCGACAAGTGGGTTGATGCGTTCTGACGGCGCGTCGCGACCCTCGGAAACATTTCAACGCTTCAATTCCCAGCGTTTCACTTATTTCTTTCACAAAATCTAAATTTTTCACCACAACACCAACCACTACTAAAAGCTTTCGCACTAACAAATGCCCGGAAATCATTAGAAATTGATTTTCAAGAGGTGTGGTTGCTTTTATGGTGATTCTCCTGCGGGTTTTTAATTAATACAAAAATATGGCAAAAGGTAAATTTTGATTCTTTTAAGGAATCTGATTTAAAAAAATATTATTTCTGCTAACCAAGTCTTTTAATTGGTTTCAAGTCATAAAAAAACTATTAAAAGCCTCACTCCGTGGCTCAGTCGGTAAGCCGTCTGACTGTAGCAGTGACAGTGAGGTGCATATTTTGGGGTCTTAAGTTCATATCCTGCTGGGAATATATTCAATTCTGCTAATAAGCCTGGTAGTTGATGCAGTATGATGAAACGTACGCTTCAAAAAATTTAACTAATAAGAAAAATTAGGACCAAAATCGACATATTTGCATTAATATTTATATTGGACAATTGATGAAGTCTGTATAAAAAGTGTGTCCTGGAAAGAAATTAAATTCCTGCTTCAAGAAGACTTCGTAATTCTTGTAACTACCATGACTTTAACTCGGTTTGTTGATGCATCTTAAAAACGGTTGACAGCTTGGTTGATTTATACCCACGCCATACAAAAAATTAATTAATTTTATGATCTATTATGGTTATCTACATTTGATTTCTTAGTTTATATCATAACATTAACCTCGTGTTTGGTTCATAGACACGTTAAAATGCTGTAAGTCCATTAAATGGTGGTAGACATCAAAAAGGTTAAATGTTTATAAATCAACTGAAAATAACTCCAGTGCATTGCATTCCAGCACATGTTTCAATGCACTATGAACGCTCAAAAAACGTCAGCGTGTTGTGTTCATGAAACTGAAGCCCAATGAGACAGACGTCGCCGACGTGGCGCTGAAATTAAATTAATATGCACGCATTGCGATATGCATCGCGGTTCACATCACACGATCCGATGAGATACGCATCGAGCGTGGAAAGATTGTTTACTTTGGAAAAATTGTCGCCAGGCGCGTTTCTCATATTGTTTCTTTGCGTTGCGCGTGGCGTTTCGGCGAAAGATGAATAATTGTTTGTCACTTAGCGTAATGTTTTCCAACGATGCGGCGCTGAAAAGTGCCGGCGCGTTATATTAAAAATGGCATTATTTTAATGCGACGGAGGCGGTTGTTTGCGCGGTGCTCTTTGGTGCGTGGAGTCTCCTCGAGGTGTGTTTAGGTTTCAGGCCTCATATAATGGCATATAAATCACTTTTCCAATTTCGAACGCGTCTCGGCATGCGGTGTGCACCGCGCTACGATTGCATTAAAAGATTTTTTCGCTGGTTCGTTTTCGACGCGGTTATAATAACACGAGAGTAAACCGCCGCGACCAGCGCCCGAATCTGAAGACGCTCTTTTATTCAAATCAGTTTTTACGCGGTTTGGGGAAACCTATTTATTTTTTGCGGTGCTCGTTGCACACGTCGATGCAGCGAGTTACGCGTCCTGCTTCTTCGAGTTTCCCAGCAATTTTTTTTTTACCTCGATTTAATTTGAAAGCCGCCCGGAGAGCGTGGATTATACTCCCCCGAACCCGCAACGGCCTCCAGCAAATGAGAATGTTTACAAACAATTAGTTGCGTTTTATTATCTAGCTATTCGGCGGAAAGAACGAACCAGCATCTCGAAATTTTACAACTCAAAACATAATGAAGTAATGAAACGCTCTACGAATGAAATTGGCGTTTTTATTATCGATTCGGCACTTAACATAGCAAATTTATCACTTAATACCACACTTTTTTCTGCTCCAGCGAGCAGCATCTTTGCGCGCGTTAACTTAATGGCGTTTGATGAACGCACTGGCGTCATTAAAACGCAAGAATTAAACGTAACGAATGCGCCACGCCGCTGGTGATTAGCGCAAACGGACTGCAGCAGTGAAAATAAAAATGTCGAATTCAGCAAGCCAGGTTGCAAGTCCGAAATTGGAGGCGTATGGGGTAAACGACTTTAATTAATATCATAATTGTAATATCCGTAATTGACGAAGGCGCGGGCGGAATGCTCTCGCGCGCGCGCGCGAGAGTCTGTGATACGGGCAATAACGCAATGGGGGAAATAATAATGCTAATTAGACTCGCACTAATTGTATCATTTGCTTAAACGAGTGCTGGCTACAAAGTATGAACGCGTTTTATGCTGCACCTCGACGATGTTGGCGGCAGCGGAGGCGGCGTCGAGACTTCGATTTTCAAATCTTAATCCGTTTAATTGCGTTTAATGCACCTTTGCTATTTTCTAGCACTTTGCTTTTACTTAATTGTAATTGCGATCTGGTGCACTGAGAAAAGGATTTTCTACATTTTCTTGCAACGTTCTAAGCTCAGCTGAGCCTTGTTAACCTCATTATGGTATTAATTTTTTGAAAATCGCACAGAATTTAAAAACCTAAGGGAGAAAAAGGTAAATATTTGTTACGTAGGGTTAGAAAACTAAAAAAAACTAGCGTTTATGACTTTTAATTTTTTGATTTTTAAATCGTTATTAGGGCTATAATAATTTGCAGGCTTTCTTTAAATTCTGACGGGGAGGTCATGATTTTAGTAATCATCGATTATGGTGTTATATGGATTCGCACTCACTTACTTGCGAACATTACTATATAATTAATGTGTTTTTCTAAAATATATGTGAACACCTAATGGTTTGTCTACAAAAAAAAAATTTACCCCAAAGTAAATTAAATTCGCAGTTTAAGGTTCAATACGATTTTAATTATTACAGTGGAGCGTTAAAAAATGTGCGGTTTTCACCAAAAAGACCACACCGAGCAATAAATTAACGTAAACAAATCACCTATTGTGATTACGGAAAGAACGCGAATTTCCCGTCGGTATGAAGGTAGGTTACGAATGCGGCTGCATTGCTGGCATACTGAAAATAAATAGTCACTCAGTTTAATGACCATTAACTCTCTTTAAAGCGCAACGAATAAGTGCGCTTTAAACAACCAATCGCGACGATACACCACCCAGCGGCGGCAAGCGCTCAGGGGGCGCGAAGCAATAAACTACGCAATACGCGCCGAAACGATAAATACTACACCTAGCGAACCGTAACCGAAACCGCAAAACACGGCGGTACTTACGGCCCATCTATTCATTCCGCCTCGGTCGCATTTCACCTTACATGACTTATTAATACGCTTACATATGAGCATTCCCATTCCGAATGGAAATGAGCAGGATACCCTAACACTCAAGATAATTGCATTGATATGAACTTAACTGGCTGGAAGCGCATGTAACATCAACATTAACCACCGCCAACAGAGAGGTGTTCATAGTTATTAGGTGTTGAACATGCGAAAAGTGCATTGGGGACTGCCTCACTGAATGCCTTGCCTTCTGGAAGGTGGAAAAGTGTTAAATATCAATTACTTTCTTGATGAGACTCTTTTGTGTCCCGTCTCGTGCAGATCAATCACATGGTGTGGAAATGAGGCAAAAAGTTTTGACAGGACTGCGCGCGATGCGATTAGATCCGGGAATCCGAGACGTCTAATTTACTAATTTGCCCGGCTGGCAATCACGACCGATGTGAATACGCGACGGAGGTGGCTGCGCGCCGTTCGTCTATCATTCACTCGTTCGCTCATTCATCGCTGCCTTCGTTACTTTTTCTTTTCAGTGTCGAACGCGACGGGAATAGGGAAAGTGATAAATCACTTCCATTTCTATATCCATGGCGTACGACTCCTAAGTGCTTCATGTTATAAGAGTCTTGAGTCTTTGGCAAGTTAGCCAAAGTTGATTCTAACTTCATGTTGCTTATTTTGTTGTAATTGCCGAATGTACAAGGTTGGTACATTTGGAGTACTCAGGACGCAGGTCTGGATTTAATTTAGAAATGTATATTCCTGATCAAATGGAAATGAACTTAAAATGGGACACTTGTGTTAAAAATTGTTTTATAAACGTTGTAGAGGTCGTCCTTGATTCTATTGTCTGAATGGGGAGTTATATTCAAAAATTCAGGATCCTAACCTGACCTTCTATGATCTAAGGCTCAGAAATAGAAGCCAACTCCCTACAACTGATTTCATTACCTTTATAGCATTCGTCTTGCAACACCTTTATGTACTACTATTTCAAAAGCTTGAATGCCTCCAGGAGCAATGGGACATCCATTGACAAATTGGACTTCTGATTGGAATATTGGCGTCTAATTTTGCCGCACAAACAGCACAATAGTGGTAGTCCATTGAGATAGTTTTTGCTTCGACCACTCACGCTTAGTTTCCATCTTTGGTCCTGAGTCTTTCGACCACCTCCTCCCACATTGCTCATACCTGCTACCTAAGAACTAAGAGAACTAGTGAGCTCCGAGTGTGTTTTGAGTCGAGTAATCACAAACTAAACTTGCTCAACTACGGCCAACTCTGCGGCGCCAAACGGAAGGGGCGGTATTGTCGTGAATTGGAGGCACGTATTATTAGCGTCGTAATACTATATTAATAGACATAACAGACGTGGTGGTGGGTGGACCATGCACAAGAACATGGACATGGATATGTGTGAGGATGTCTCATAAAGGACTACGGTAATATTAAGGGCGGTTGATATATCCATTTCGCATACAAATGCGGCCTAGACATGACCATTATTACATGTATTAATATAATGTAATGATTTGTGGTCTTCTCGTCAGCGCAGAGGTAAATTATCACCTCGGTCTGGCCATTAAACGTCCTCCTCGCCCACCTCGACGATTATTGTATTGTCAACGAGGCGAGTGAAATATTACCGTCGTTTAAGCAGTACCGTTCGAGGAGAGAGTTTAATTCAGCAGGACGTCACTGATCCAACCTTTTTTTCTGTTTGTAGTTGGTTAGGCTTTTATAGTCCTTGCGTGTTTCGCTGTTTTTTGTCCGCCTGATCTCGGTTTGTTGGACCGGTGGTGGTGGTGGCGGTGGTGGCGGTGGTGGCTTGATGCTGTTAGTGATGCTCGTATGGACGAGTGGATTGACTGAGCGGGGACTCAACCGAGCGGAAAAATTGCGCACTGCAATGTTGATAAATCGGGATGATTTTTTACGGGCGCGTTTGCGTCTTGCGAGGTATGCATGTGTGTGCGGCGAGTATGTGCAGCGATAAAAGTGGCAATTTTTTAACAGTCCGCGCCGTCGCGTTTGGCCTATGACACCGACTTATCATAACGTTACGTTGGCGGCGGCGTGTCCTCTACGTATTCATGCGATGAATATCCGCGCTCATTTTGGGGGTTTTATCTTTGCTTCTGGGGTTTTTTTTTAT
The DNA here is from genome assembly GCA_027575565.1 of Diploeciton nevermanni. Lineage (NCBI taxonomy): Eukaryota > Metazoa > Arthropoda > Insecta > Coleoptera > Staphylinidae > Diploeciton > Diploeciton nevermanni. Next base: position 1,833,564 of record JAODIE010000001.1, read on the forward strand.
AGCGTGTGTGATTCTTTTATGGGTTTGCGTTTTGCCGCGTGTTTGCAAAAAGTATCATTGTTAGATATTTATGTATTTTGGAAATTTATTTAGGGATGTCACAGAAACGTTTAATTTATGAAATAATTACGAGTCTTAAAGAGTAAACCGCAACTAGGATATTACATATTTATTTTTTTTTTAATCTTAGTTCTTCTAATGTTTGTCTATATAATACTTCTTCCGCTACCAACAGCCAACCTGAGAAGGCAAAGTAAATGTTTAATTTCGATTGTCAATCTTTTAAGGGGTGTATTTTCTGGATTACATGTCCCCCTATTTGCTAGCAGCTGCAAGTGCACAATGCAATTGAAGACAGCGAAGAACATACCTTCCGGGTGTGTTTCGGCATTTGCCAAATTTATTACAGGTCAGCGAGATTGACTGCTTGCACTGCGTGATTCCCTTAAGGGAACATTTATACGTGTGGGGCGGTACGAAGGGTGCGTCGCGGAAAAGTCAATTGAAGAAACGCATCCACCACTCCTCGTCACAATCATCTCTTATACATGAGCGTGGGTAACCTGCAGCAACGAAAAATAGCGAAACTGATTCGCGGTGCTTTTACGACATACTCGATTTCAGCGACTTGAGATTTTTCAAGATTTCACACACAATTTCTTCTCGTACTTCTGATTAATTTTTTATTCCGGGTGGAGGAGAGTGGTGATTGAGTTGACGCTTCGCTGGAAGACAAAAGAAGCGACCAATCTGACCAAAAAGACTCTAATACACTTAATCGTAATCAAGTCGCATTCATAATTAACAAAAGGAAAGCATCACGTGTCAAATCTCGGACATCTTTGTCATGATATTCGCTGGCGCGCGCGGTGTATCAGCTGCCACTTCACTTCGTTCCATTCGGAGGCGGTATTTGCCTACTCCAAGCACACATCGAGATGGACTGAACGAGGAGTCAGGAATCGCGTGGAACTGCACCCTTTTAACTGAATATTCCATAAATAAATTATTACTCTTCGGGAAGCACGGATTCGCTGGCTTCCATGCAAAAACCTTAATTTGCACCTGTAAAATTTAATCCGAAATCTCGGAAGTGAAGGAATGAAGCGGAATTGCGACTTTGATATATGTGGTATCTGAGCACTGGTAGTGTTCATTTTATTTGCAAATGTGAATTACTGTAAATTGCCAGGTCTTCTCAACGTGGGAGTTCAACCTCTTCAAGTACCTAGGTCGAGGCTGGAAGGCATGAGGAGTCTCGTGTTGGCAGTTTGCGCTCAGTTATGTATCGCAATGCTGTCTATTTCACTTAACCGATTGCAACGCAAACAAATGTCCTGGCAACAGCTGTGCCGGCGAACAAAGCCGGCTGCTGCGTGCGGAGGTTGTCGGTAACTGGAGCAAGTGCATCTCTTCCAGTGCCGGCGCGACTCGATTAGAGTGATTACCCGCCGCTTGCGGTGCCATTACACAGTCACACCGCTAATATAATTCGAACAGGCATGTCGCGCGCTCGACATGCAGCCGCAAATGCAATTTGCAACGTGAATGAACTTTATTATGAATGTCAAGAACAAGCGCAACTTTAAACTGAGTACAATTCGTCTTTGGGATGATGTCGAAAGTTTTCAAAGCACGAGAGAGACACAAAAGGAAAAAAGAGTTTAGTAGGAAAATAATAGTTGTGAGCTTGATTTAAGCCAAATTTTAGTGAAGTTTGGCATTTTTAAATTATTCTGGATGAGCTAAACTTTGCTTTTTATGAATCAATATTAATTTTTTAGTGAGGTTGATCATGCTTGAGAGGTGCTTTCTAAAGAAACATAAAGAGTGAATCTTAAAGATTAGTATTTTAAAGAATACCTCTTGAATTCTGCAATTTTTAGAGTACATCTTTTTTCTGGGGACTCCTAGACTGTACGTACTAGACGTACAAGATTTTTCACTTTCCTCCACTTTATGGTACAGAATAATTGATAGTTTCCAATTGGTTGTTATTTTCGTACTGCAACACCCCAGCAGGATTTGAATCTGTGTCTGATTTAAACTATATTTTTCAAATCCCAACCTTATCTAATCATCTACTTCATGGTGTTTGAGGTTAGACAATGATTCCTTTCATCCCGATTTGCTGCGGCGCCAAGTGATGTGCATTACAATTGCCGTAAAAACGACGCTCCAATACAGCTTGCAACTGCCATCAGTCATGCACCACTATGCCGTGCTCAGCAATGACCGAATGACTCAATGCAGTCAGTAGACTACTTTTATCCCGCTCTTTGCGACTGAGCTTTTTATATCTCGGTGCCGAATGCGTGGAGCGCAACTCACCGGCGTTTTATATCCCGGCACATCGATGCCCGTCACGCGGTACAGCCGCCTTCAGCTCGATTTTTCAATTCGTTGGCGCGTATCCAATCGAAATCGCATTAGCCTACGATTGTCGCATTCGCGTCGCAGCGTAATGATTACCTTTAATACCGGCATTTATGCGGTAGTTTTCCAACTGCATTTATTACGCCATTGTGTCGTCCTGGATTTATCCACAACTTTCCCGCAGCAAAGAGACGAGTTGGCCGCGACTAGCTTTTCGGATAGTTTACCTTCACTTTAACGAGAGGCGGCATGCGTGCCGGATGCGCCGGCGTTGAGGATGATGCAGCGCACGTTGATGCATTCGCGACATAAAAAGGAAAAATGCTAAAAAAGCAAACGCCCTAAATGCGCGGATGCCCGATGGCACTCGTGCATGCGCTTGACAATAAAGGCTACAAAACGGCTGCTGCGACTCGAAGAATAATGATGATGTTGCTGAATCTCATCCAATAATTCCAGCAGCAGTTGCAAGCGCGCCGGAGTGGTTCAACCATATCTGCGCAAATTCAATATTTTCATTTTTATGCTCATTCATCACACACGAGATCTAATTCTTGTTGAAAATGTGAGCACTCTAAATAATCAGCATTTCGAGGAGAATACATTAAATGTTTATCAAGCACATCCCGCGTAAAATGTTCATTATTGAACGATTTATCATGCTGTAATTAAAATATACGCCGCTTTTGAGCGTATGGATTGCAAAGGCCGAGCTTTGTGCTGAAATTGAACTCTGTAAGCTGAAGCTCGTTCCGTGGGAATTAAAACAACATACAAAATATCAAATGCAAAAATAATACTAAACGTAATCCGCTGTATTCGCCCAACGCTTGTTGCGTCAGTACAGTTAGATGTAATCCTGATTAATATCAATTTTTGTTTGTTGCATAACTCGCAGGATCCTTTCCGCACACGTTGGTGCGATGGACAAAAAGTCGGAACGAAAATTGATCGCACTTGATGGCATACTGTGCAACTGGCGCATGCATTAGTGTTCCTTTTTGCAAAAAAATTACGCAAAACGTTGCACATGTTCCAAGGGATTATTTGTTTCAATAGGGAATTTGTCAAAAAAAAAGTCGAGTCAATTTCACTTGCATGCAATGGATACATTTGTGTTGGAGCTTTTGTTATTTTATTTAATGTACACCATTGTTTTAGTTGTTGTTATTTGGTGCAAAGCGTATTGTAATGAGTTTGACGCGACACGCAATGACTCCCAGTCTAGTTGCTTGGCGTCAAGCTTCAGTCTTCATTGGCAGTGGGAGCAGTGAAGAATTCGGAACGCCAGAAAGCGTTTTATGTCTGTCACGTGGGAGAATGCATTGTTTTGCCTCGGTGGAAGGATTCTATACGGATGCTTTTATTGCCGTTTAATTATTTACAACAAAGCAGGACGGCGGAGTTAGGCTAAAAACGAATTATAAATGCACCCTCAACACTCACCCACTCACAATCAAGTCGACACCTGCAATTTTATTAAATGCACTTTTGCATTCACGAATCTATCCCTGTTTTGCAACATACAGTGCCGACTGTTTTTGTTGGGTTTGGGTGGAGGTTGATTGCAAGCACGAATATTTCATTAGCTAGCATTTGTGATGTCCATTTTGTGGGTGATGTTAATTTCTTGATTGACACATTATTATACTTTCCTTTCTCTTGTTCTAGGTGAGTCCTTCGCTGATTTCGGGAACATGCTGACCATCACAGAAGGTGACATGTGAGCCTGAACACTTCTCCTTGGTCCCTGAGGTAAAAAACCTGCAGGAAATTACAAGCGATTGCGAAAATAAGACATTTCTTCATGTATCGTCGCGCGGAAAGTCTTGTGTGGTATTGTGAGCCGGCATGGCATAGTATGCCACCCCCAACCGTCTTAAAAACGCATTGGTTTTTTTGACGCGTTTCCTTCGATCTGCGGCAATATCAGTCCTGAGGAGAAAGTTAGGCAGTTAGTACGTACTCTCGTCCGGCGTCCTTTTGTGGAGGCGGTGGCCGGGGGCAGACGTGCTGCGACTACGTAACATCGCAAAAAATATCGTACACACGGCGTACGACAGCCAAGACGGAACAAACTCGCGAAAGTTTTCGCGTTTGTCTAAATGCCACAGCGAGTACGAATCTGCACGTCCTGCAAGTCCTGATGTTCTCAACTTACTCCCTACTTATTCTATCTAATCTTGCCTAATCTTATTTGCGGGAATTTTCAAAATTCTTCTTTGTCCTCGGTGAAATATTCGCGAAGGTGGAAGTCCTTGTTCATTTTGCTTCATCTTCCTGATTGAATCTTCGTTTCTTTTTTTTTTTTTTTTTTATATCTTCCTACTGTTGATGATATTGATGAAATAAATGATGAGAGCCGATCGCAAATTTGAAATTAATGAGCTTTTTAATGAGCGATTACTTGCCAGGCAGATAATCAAAGATTATTAAAATATAATCAAAGCTAATTGCACTCTAATGCGCGTCGACGTGATTGGAAATTGCGGATCAACTCTTTTCCTTATTCTATTACAAACTATTTTCGGCGTGCACGCTATTTAATGCCCGCGGCAGGCTTCATTACGTGTCAGAATTGAACGAGAGCAGTTTGAGCGAGCTTTTCGATTTGCAGGCGATTCGTTTTCTCAAGGCGCGCCGACGACGTAAATCGAATCCGAGCAGTCGTCGAGTTGAGCGACTGAGATGAAAAACCACTAAGCCACCTAAGGCGAGCGAATTCAAGTTCATTAACGGTGCATTAGTCCTGCTGATGGTGCTCGTTGAGCAATCGCTTAATGGCATCGATATAAATCTGTTTGTCGCGGTTTCGATCAGCGCGGATTTTTCACCGCCGTGCCGCACAATGGACTCCAGCCTCAACGGAATGGCATCGCGTTTCGGAAAGATGTAAAAGCGACGTTAAATTATACGCCCAGGATGCCGACGCGATTATTGAAGGAAATTGAAAAAGCAGCTGATGCAGGACAAAATTTTTATTTACACCTTTCATTGCTGGACACACCACTGTCCGTGGGCGACGTTGACGGCGTGCTTGGCATAAGATTTATGGGCGTTTTATTCCTGTCGTAAAGCGGACATTAGTTCCGACTGGTTTGCAGCATGCGCGATTTTCGTTACATAAATTGTTTCATTTTACACCGTCGCAACTGCAAATTGCCTGTAACCTAATGTCACTGATGGCCTCGTGTCCCGACCCACTCGAGGCCATCTTCACGCCATTTATTCTGCTTGAGGGCATTGTGGCAATCCGCTACAATCAAAATCGTTGGTGGTAAGTTTGTTTTTTGTTTGCTTGCCATGCAAGTTATACACTTACGAGCAGTTACACGCTCGCGACGCGCGTCAATTTCCATCCAGATACTTTTCGCAGGGTTTACCGGCAAACACTCGAAAACTCGCTGCGGCGCGGTTTCGGGAATTCTCCGCCATCGCGAGCTTTGCCGACGTTCAGGCCGGTTCAATGTTTGGGGATCCTCTGCCGCTCGACGGAGGATAAAGAGCTTCCAGCGTTAAACGTGAGGTTTAGACTAGGTGTGAAGCGGGTGAGAGTTATGCAGCAGGAGTGTATCCATGTGCGCGAAAAGGGGGAGCTATGGCGGATCACTGTGTGGCACTTCACATGCACATATCGGAGTTTGGCACAAAGCGCATCGCGATGCATGGATTGTGTATGTGTGGGTGAAGTCGAGACGCGCCCTCTTCATCACCGCCACGACACGGTAATCCAATAATGCCGCAGGCCCTCGAAGGCACATGGCATCTCTGCTTCCCCTGGTTGTTACCCGGCTGGGCCTTGACTGGTGTCCTGCCGTCTTTGTCCATAGCGAGACCGATCTCGTTGTTCGTTTTCAGCCATGACACAAGTTTATTACAAACTGGACATTTCTAAGTCCAAAGTCATGTGTTTGGACTTAGGAATTTATATAATTGCACTTGGAACATTTTTTACTTGGGATGTGTTTCAAGTCATGGGTACCTAAATATTTTCGGCTAAATAATTTCTAAATTATAAGTCACGGAAATTAAGCAACTAGCAGTAATAATCATTCGAATTACACAGGTTTCTATCCAGAAATTTAGTATAACTTCAGAACCTTTTTATTTTCTTTAATTTGTTTGAATCTTAAAACTGTTTCAATCTCTGCGTTGCAGTGTAGATTCGACGATGTACACAAAGGGGTTGAAATTCGCGACGTGCCGTTTGTTATTGTTAGTAAAATCGAATCGAGATTTACGACCTCCGGCGTCTGGCGCTGTGCGGCACAAGAATTATACGCACGCGTGCGTTCGGTGGTGTTCAGTGCGATTTTGATTTATTTATCATTGCCGATTGATAGAAGAGGTCCCGGACGGCCAGACGCGGCTGCCGCACAACCACCGGGCGGGTAAGTAATGTCCGTAATCAAACACATGCCCCGTTCCGACGAATTAATCGCAATCGTAATCGGACGTTGCGAACGCGCTACGTTGAAAAACCCACCGCGCCACCATCCAACAAAAGCAACGCGATAAAAATTATTATTCACGATCGCGAGCCGCGGTGCGCCATGAGCCGGATGCCAATAAAAGTTAATTAAAGAGAAAATTGATTGATTCCATTCGGCGGCCGATGCGCACTGCACGAACTGCGGATTGCATAATAGCGACGATTAAGAGCGTAATAAATAAACGCAATAAATAAGTTGATTGGACGATAAAAAATGCATTATGGAGAAAGCCTCGGGACATCAATATTCGGTTTGTTAACGTCCCGAAACGACCACAAACGACACAAATAACTATCAGTTGATTAGCAGGTAATGGCTCGTGCCGATTAGTCAAAGCTGAGCTTTCCTATGTCATTGACTGCGATTTTTGCAGCCGGAAACCGCTCGATTCCAATCCAGGAATGAGAATCACGAACTGAATTGGCATCTATTGTCTACTATTGTTATTGTGTGATGTCGTGGGTGGTACTTTCGGCGTATAAATTCAAGACATATTCTATGCACCCCTCACAATGTCTCCCAGCGTCTTGCAGTAAAACGACCCCAGTCTATGGCGTTCTTCGACGCGGCTCAGAATGGGAATTTCGGCATAGACGCTGCTCCAGCCGGAAGACAAAACCAAAGGTATTTTCATCGGATCCTCGTTGGCGTAACTTGTGCTACAATTTAAGCTCAAGCAGCAGACGGTGGCAGGCTGTAAAGATTGCTCGTGTTAGGGGTGTGTTTCAGCCCGACGAGTGTAAATAATACCCATCATGGAGTGAGCGGAGCAATTGGAACTACTTCATCTCGGCAATGCCGTTTGGTAGTAAAATGCAATTAGGAAGAAAGAATACCACCACAATAACATTCCGTATAAAATTACCCCAACTTGGATTGATCCTGCTCTGGACCATTGCAAGGCGCGATTATGCCCAAGACCAATTAACAATAAATAATGATTGGTGGCTAAATCTTGCGGCTGAAATGAACAATTGTTGGCGGAAAATTGAGCCAAGAATAAGTCGAGACAATATAATAATGTTATACGGGTAACATGCAATGGTTACCGGGTTTGATTTAGAATTCAAAATGCACACTTCAGATTTTCCAATTCAGCAAATTTACGGATCATGCCACATTAAAGCGATATGATGCTTTTTTTGTACTATATTCAAGCTTTTTTTCTATCGCACTTTGCAAATGCCAATATTGCGTCTATTCAAGGTGAGATTGAAGCGAATTGCAATTGTAAAAGGTACACAAAGTACCAATTCATTGTTCTCTCAACGAACGCATGTCACCAACATTTCCAATTACACATTCAACGCATTTTCATAATCGTTTTCTGTGTACGAAATTTTATTATCTTGTTCGGAAGGTCCGCTGGACGCACAAAAACAAAAAGCTCGCTTGAAAAAGTCCAACGCACAAGAAACAGAAAATTTAACATTAAACAGCGTTGCGCTAATAATGAAATATATCTAAAAGCGTGGTAAGTTCGGTTCGCGTTGTCGGGTTGGCTTATACCAGCGGTTTTTTTGCTAAAAAATTAACTCCGCTTGACGTTGGGCGCACACGCGGCGTTTTCCGGCGTTTTATCAACGAGGTTTTATTAAACGAGTAACTTGCGCAGGAATATAAACGGCATTAATTCGTTGTAGCGGGCCAGTGACGACACCGCATAAATTACTTAATTTCTAACTTGAAGTTCCTGATAGTTTTTAGGGGGTTGATTTGCAGGGACTAGGCGCGAGATAAACCGTTAGTAAAAACAAAAGGACATAAAGAAGACAAATGTTGGGGAAATCATTGAGGTTCATTGTTGTTGTAAATGTTAAGGAATAAGCGATGGTCAGGCATTAACTACACCCTTCTCGTCCAGGTTTCCTCTTGGTAAAAGGTTTTTCTCTCTCAACTTTTTGCTCGGATTTTTCTCTGCGTTGTTCAATACCCCAGTAAACGCTTTTAGTGCAGCTTAGCAATGTTCTACGTCGAGATTTTCCTTGTAAGTGAGTTGTTTTCTGGCGAATCTTGCTGCTTGCTTTATTTAAAGAATTTCTCACAAATTTTTACATGTTCTTGTTGCTTGGTGCTGGCTTTGGCACCAATTTCGTCGTGATAGAATTGTAAATAATGATGGCCGAAGATATTGGAAAACTAACGTAATGATAGAGAAATCAACGGCGCGCGCTGTAATTTCGCCGCGCGGCACGAGACGGAAGAATTTCTGCTGATGGAAAAATTGGAATCAATATAATATAGGGAATTTATTTGCACTATCTCGGCGTGTCGTCTAGCGGGCAGCCGTTGTGTGTTTTCGCTTCATTTTTCCGTTATTTTTCATCGTTCTATTTCGGCCAAGTGCACGCTCGGCGCGTATTAAAAGTATTAGAAAAAGTCAGCGGCGAAAACCGGAGATCTCCAGTCGGGTGAATTATGTTTATTGCTTTTATAACAACGCTACCACGATTTACTTAGGTCCTGATCGCAAGATAAAGGTTATTTACACATTTTGTTGAAAAGTTTTCTTAGCACTAGAGGGAAAATTCGTTTAATCAAGGTGAATCAGTTTTGTGCGACAAATTGTCCAATTTCGTGAGGTACAATTATTGTTCAATTAGTGTGCCCAGTATGGCACAAAACAATTTATTCGAAGTACTATTAATTTGAATAAATATAACCGAGATTGTGGCTATATTTGAGTCGCACGCAGATTTAGTAAATGTTCAAGCAGATTTTCAGATTATTATAAATCAAATAAATAATATAAATCAAATTTTCCGAATATTACTACAAACATAAAGTATCTTTTCTAGTTTATTAATACGCGGAAAATAACTATTGCTCTTAACTTTAACTTAACTTTAATTGAAATAAATTTTACATATAATTTTACTTATAATTTTACTTGTTGAAAATTTGCACTATAACACTTACTTAAAATTGATTGGTAAAACGTTTTCGGCATGTTGCCTTCTTC